>JAZGLO010001495.1:892500-1452500 GCA_036873155.1 Biomphalaria sudanica
CGACAGGCTCACGCTCTAGACTTTGGTGACGGACGTTTGATTTAGTATCTCTCTGTTGTTTGAATTCTCGATTTTATTAATGCTCAGCGACTTTTATTGGGGGGGGGGGGGGAGGTGAGAATTGGGTTGATCATCAAACTCAACCCTCGGCCGGAGACGCTTAAGGAATTTAGTGACTGCAGTTTTGCTTTAGATGTTTATATTGTGGGAGGTTTGTACCTCAACACCCATTGGATGAGCTCATGGAATTCGGTGACTTGTAGTTGTCCTCATTGCTGTTGCTTGAATTCTCATCGATTCCCTTTATTAATGGAGCCCCAGCGACTTGTCGTCAAACAGATCTCTCAGTGTGTCAAATACTTTCGAACAAAAGGATGGGGGAGAATTTCACCACCCAAGAATTGCTACTACGCATCCCACAGCAACAATAAAATATGGACACATCATAGATCCATTATATATCTAATATGTGACGTCAGATACAGGAACTTTGAGATTTTGACTCGCGAAGCCTCTTGCTGAATAATTCAGATAGATTTTATCTGTTGGACACGAGCCTAAAAATTAATCCTGTCTTCAGTGGCGTAGCTATGATTGGAGGGGGTGTGTGCTTCTTGAGTCTACGACGTGGCATTGAATAATCGAGCTCTTTATATGTCAGTATCAGCGTTGTTAGAAATGTAGTCATTGTAAACACTGGAAAAAAATCTTATAGATCTACGTCACATCTAGTTCGGGAGCACAGCGGCATCCACAGTCAATATCGACTGATTTGATTACAAATCTAGTAAAGATTATTTGTGTTTAAGTTTTAATGGGATACAACCCAGCGAAAAGTATTATGACAAGTGTTTTTGGTTTTCTCCTTTTGTGTACATGACAATACTCTGAAAATTCCCAGCCTCAATGTGGAGCTCGGGTGGAAACGATCGTTACAGGAGACGATTACGCCAATAGCAAAGCGTAACAGAACTTCCGTTGGGGTACCTAAGGATCGCATTGGGGGGGGGAGGGGTGAAAGAAAGACCAACAAATATGCACGATCCACACGCCGTTCCACAAGGGACCGTTTTTATGATGGACACCTGCACTGCTAATGTGGTACAGAAAAGGAATATGGGGGAGTTTCTCCTGTGCGTTCGGCCTTTGGCCTCGCTTCTGAACCGAGCGTCTTGGACCTTGGGATACCAGACATCAGTAATCGTGAATAAAAATGTACTTCTGCTTGGATCTTCCCCAGACAGAAGTTAGTTCAGACTGGCAGATGGAGCCAAGTTTCTATAGAGTTCCAAGAGTCCTTAGGACAATTACGAACATTAATATTTTACTGTTAAAATGTAAATTGGTATACAAAAGTAGTTTAAGCATGGGTTATTTAGTTGGCTTCAGGTTTTCTTTATTAAAGCAACCTACTTTTTCAAGTCACTAATAATACAGACCAAATGCAATGACGACACGGCGTGAGCAAGAAAGGGTGTGGACATTTAAAAAAAAAAAAAAAAACTAAAAATAGCTTGTAAGAAAATTGTCAATTAGTGAGTTAACTTCCGATTTGGGTCAGTCCATTAGTTATGCTGCCTATCATATGGAACGGTCACAGCTGTGGATGCGCAGCCACGGGAAATACTGTATTCCTCACTAATCTTCGGACTCGAAGACAAGCCTTATCATATAGAATGAACTCGGTTCTCTCAGCTGTTTCTCAAATAACCCTTGTGTCGAGGTTTGAGTCGAAATAAAAGTTCAAAGGCTAATATTTTGGGGCTGTTGTCGAGTGTCTTCATTTTCAAACCCAAATATAATTCAAGGAGACTTAAGAGGACCGTGGAAAGGGAAACAACTGAGTATTATTTGAAGTCAAAGAAAGTGTGTCGTTACCTCCCTTTGTATGTTTAAAAAAACACTTTTCTGTTAGAAAAAAATAACGTGTATATGTATTTTAACTCCTTGCTCCTCAGAGTTTATCCAGGTAGAACAAGCTCATGGTTGCTGCCTTCAGCATTCTTTATTTCTGTTTGCAAATAATGCTATGGATCAGAGTTAACTCTTTTGAATGTATTTCACTTACATATTTTACCATACATATCATTACATTGTCTTTTAGAAACTGTAAACTAGAATTCAGAGATTTTCCAAATTCTTATGAATAGTAGGGAGGGTCTAGCTGTACTGTTAGGGGGAACTGAGATTTGAAAGTCAACCGATGTAGCGATTTAATTAGGGGCAAATACAATGAAGTGTCTTATGTTGACAATGTTTTGAAATGTAATTACTGTTTTTAATGTATACATATATTAAACATAAATGAATAACAGCACCAGGGACCAAGTTTTTAAGAGTGAATTAAAATGCTACGAAAATAAGGGCATGCGCCGACCGAGGCTCGAACCTGTGACTCCGGATTCGACACCACCGCCTAGCGATAACGCACCAAGCGAAACCAACCTCTAGACCATCGGAATGTCCAAAAAAATATTCTTCTGATCCAGAGTCATTTCGCCCGTATGCAAATTACCACCCCAGTGGTCAAAGGTCACAAGCCCCAGCTAGCCCCTCCCCCACCCTCGCAGCATCCGTTCACCAACAACTTCGATAAAGCCGGCACAGACAGCCGTTAGGCATGTATTAGACAAACGATGGCTCTATCTAATTGTATATCTCTCACAAAGACAAGTGGACAACATAAACACATGGTGCGTTATCGCTAGGCGGTGGTGTCGAATCCGGGGTCGCAGGTTCGAGCCTTGGTCGGCGCATGCCCTTATTTTCGTAGCATTTTAATTCACTACTTTCTCTATTAAAAACTTGGTCCCTGGTGCTGTTATTCATTTATGTTTAATATATGTATGTATCATTTGTTTCAGCACCTAGCTTCAACTCTATGTTTGTTTTTAATGTAATATGAAAACCCATATATTATCAACAATGTTCATTCTAGCCTATTATTATTAGAAAACAATTTTGATGCAGTATGAACAGATAGGCCTACTTTTGAAAAAAAAACAAAAACAGCACAAGGTTACAAAGATTGTTTGGAGACACAACCTTATTATCAGCCCCCAAAGTGGTCCACTCAGGGAGGTAAAAAAGGCATGTTTCAATATTTTCAGAAAGAATATCAGAAACTAAGAACTAACCAACAAGACAACCCTATCTACCACAATACAAGAAGATGTAAAAACGTTTTGCCATATTATTATATCGTTTGGCCGACTGACGATATACCACATGAATGAATTTAATCCATGTGAATAATGAGGTGAAGGTGTTGCTGTACTGTTTGAAGACATTGAGATTTCAAAATCAACTGATGTAGAGATTTAATTAGGGGCTGATACAAATTACCTAAGAAACAAAATCAACAGATGTAGAGATTTAATTAGGGGCTGATACAAATTACTTAAGAAACAAAATCAACTGATGTAGAGATTTAATTAGGGACATAAAAATTAAATAAGAAACAAAACAGATGTAGAGATTTAATTAGGGGCAGATACAAATTACCTAAGAAACAAAATCAACTGATGTAGAGATTTAATTAGGGGCAGATACTAACAACTACTGACAAAACAACAAAGTCTCTGATGTTGACAATGTTTATTTCAAACATTTGACATAGTCAAAGATGATGTGAATACAAAAAGAGTATAAGAAATAAATAAATGGCGTCCAGCCTCTATAGTCTTCAGTTATTTACAAGTTGTACAAACACATCAAGGCTTGGGTCACTTAGTAATGTTATGAAAGATCTGAAAAAGAAAAAAAAAGTGACAACTTCAAATACCACATACACCTTGAATCAGGAGGGGGGGGGGGGCAATATTTAAGGGGAATAGGATTGCATTAGGATCGCGGCACAGTGTACTGTTTACAAGGTTTGGGGGATCATAGGTAAACAAACAGAAAAAAAAAAAAAAGCTGCTCAGCATGTTATCCATAACAAAATGATAGAAGTTTTAAGAAATTATTATTTTTAAATCTATTAACTATTTGACAATGCTTAGGACCCAAAGGCAATGGCAAGAAAAAACAAAACAATTATTAATCATCCTTTCTTTACATCCCTAAAAAAGAAAAATGTAAAGAAATATAAAATAAAAAAATAAATTAATTAATTAATTAAAAAAAAAAAAGTGAAGTGAGGTTTATCACAAGTTATTAGTTGCACCTATCACAATAATAGGAACTCAGATTCCTAGAAGTTAAATGTTAGCTCTGCCAACTTATCTCAGCCCTAACCTTCCAAAAACATATTTAAATTTCGCATAAAGAGATTTAGAGATACACCATTTGAAATAACCACAAGCTCATTAATCATAAAGAATTCATTAATTGGCTATTCAGTTAGAACACAGATTTGCAGGTTATCATATCACTGTATGGGCTACTATCAGATTTATATTTATATGTGATCAATTGGTCCCCTTCATTTCTAAGACAACTATGGTTCATCTCTTAGTAATAAGATGAAAGCCTGGGCATTAGCTAAGGTTGGAATGTTGCCCCACACAGCAGTTTACCTTCTACATAAAGTTGTTGGTTCCAAAGCATTGGGATCAGCAGCCATGCAGGTTCTGCCAGAATGTAGCACAGAGTACTGCAAGTTACTGGGTCCTGAGGGTTGACTCTTGAACCCTTTCCCATAATGAGTTTAACCACAATGCACCAAAGGTTTGGTCTTTTTAGTTTTCCTTCTATACATCAATAAAGCAAAAGGTTTTTCGCCCCAGGCACTTAATAGGGCTGTTAACACAGGACAAAGAGCAACCACTTTACTCGCACAGTAACGATGGCAGCAGGTGGGACTAATGACAGCCTTAAGGCCTTGGCTCCACCAGGACTGAATCTCAACCCTCTTTTTATCAGAAAAGCATTTTGATCTTCTGCCAACACGCTCCATTTTGACCTATGCCTTATCAATATACAATCACGTTTGTTATATGATATATCAAAATATAATCACCTAATCAAATTTTCTTCTTTCTTTTAGCACCTTTCATTGACTTGTTTCCAGACTTTGCTGCTGATTTGCTCCCAAGCTTATCAGAGGTAGTCTTGCTATATTTAGCTTCCAGCTGGGATAAAAAGCTCTCCGACTGCTGCAACCTCGACTTACTTCTTATAGCTGCAATAAGAGAGTCTTCAGATTCATCAAGCTTCAGCTTCTTCGCTTCTTTTTCAGCTTCTTCTGCCTCATGCTGCGCCTGAAATATAAAAGAATGTTCCCAGAAGATTCCGAAATTAAAAATCCCAGTCTTCACCAGGATTCAAACCCCGGTTCGGAAGTCAAGAGCTTTACCGCTCAGCCACCACGTCTATTTTGTAGACAAAGCATTAAATCTGCTAAAATAAATAAATTATCAACTGAAGTAAGTTTATCACTAATAACACTTCAAAGGTATACATTTCATATTCATAACATCATCCCTTGAGTATGAGTTTTAATAGGTCTTTTTAATTTAAATATACTGTTGTTGTTACATGAATAACAAGTGATGCCAACAGCTACAGCTCAAGCATAGTGGACATTTCCAAAGGCTAAAAAAAATATCAGTCAAGAAATTACACCAATATTGTAGGTGTTTTTGGAAATAATAGGCATTAACATGAAGAAAAGCCAGTCATTTTTTAGGCAGCATTTTCGACCCTTTAACAATTAATATTTTTTTTAATTACTTTTAGTTATTTTTAATATAAGCTATTAGTGCTAATGTAATGAAATGTAAAAAAAATATAAAAAAATAAACAACAATTTTTCTATGGAGCTTGAAAATGACAGTGGTATGGAAATTGGTAAAACTAATGTTTGGGCATTATGGGGAAAAAATGTATGAGAAAATTGTTTATAATTTGTTAACAATGTAGGCCTACTTTTTAAGTCCAGAAATATTTTACAATAAATAGATTTTTTTAAAAATCATATTGATCGTAAAAGTGTTGTTCTGAAAGAAAAAAAAACAAAACCCCACAAAAGAAACAAAAATAAATTTAAATCTCAATAGTTCTTTTTACCAACTACAGTAATCTAACATCTGTGGGCAATCTCCACTAGGGCTACTTTTTGAAACAACTGACCAAAGAGAGGCTACTCTAATGTTTCCAAAAACTCCTTGATGTTCACCTTTTTACTTCTCTTCTCCTTTTTCTTTTTGCTTTCTTTAGAGAATGCTTTATAGTCTGGCAGTTGACCTCCCTTGATTAGCTTCTTGAGTAGAGTGGAGTATCTGTCCTCATCCTCAAAGGTACTATACATCATGTTACTCATAATAGTGTCCATATCTCCTTGGCTGGACAAGTAGATAGCCTTTAAGTCTTCTGTCTCTTCATCTGAACCTGAAGATTTAATGTGAACAAATTCTTCAATGGTGAAGGTGAAGTTTGCAATAAAAAGTTAGCAGGCTGTAAGATAGGGCAACATTTTAATAATAATTCTATAGTCTGCATGAGTGAATAACTTAATGATACTTTATACAATAATATACAATTACTTTATACAATAAACAAATATACAATAGCAGTCTGCTACATAATATCTTTGTATCTTATCTTATATTATAAAGAAGTTACTTCAAAAAAGGAGACAATTACGTCCTACGTGTCATGCATCTAGTCGCGCATGTTAAAAAATGACTTAAATTCTGCCAAGTCATTGGTTTTCCTGGCTGGCTCAGGCAACCCATTCCATACTCTAATAGCACTAGGGAAGAAGTAGCATTTGTACAAATTTGTACTAGCATATTGGAACGAGAAGAAAAGATATTCATAATTATCATTGTTAAAAGAAATATGTTCTCGTTACAATATTAGCTTTAAGAGGCTGAATGAATGGTAAAACGTGAAATCTCAACTTTAGAAGGACAAAGAACAGAAACAACAAATAAAGTATTAACCTCTGTATTTTACAGCAAATTCTTCAATGTCTTTGAGTGTTATCTTTGGAAACAGCAGTCTCCAGTATTGTTCCCAATTCCTGTCTTGCTCAACGCTGGCTTCATCAACTGCACCTAAATGATAAAATAATTTTTTTTTTAGCATTATGTTGGTCATTTACCTGTCAGAAATGGTTAGAGTATTCTCAGATCACTAATTTTAAAATGTGATCTTAAATTTCGACATTGATGCTGATGGGAATCAAATAATTGACACAAACAAACACAAAATTATAATACACAAGCTTTATTATTATTATTATATCTGAAATAAAAAAAAAAGGAATCCTATAATATGTGCATTATTGTTATTATTCATTTCACTTACTAATAAAGATGAAAAGCAAATGTTGTTTGCACATATCTGTGGCATTTTATGTCTCGAGAGACGATCTTTTCCCTTTGCAACTTCTTGTGTGACTAAAGAGGTCAATCCTTGATACACAGCTGCGATCGCAGGTTGGGTATATGTAATCACCAGGCGCCATTGCATTTTCACCCTTCTTTCTGCTTCTGTTGTGTATGACATCTGCAATCCGTGACCATTCCTTCATGCTCTCTCTCCATAAGGATCTATGTTTGCACATATATTTAATTGAATTACAGAGTAAGCAATCCATTCAACGCCTTGTTGTTGAGTCTAGTGCAAAAGAAATTCTGAATTTGAAGCCCTGTATAGCATCCTCACAATTCTTTAGTTTCAAACTGCCTTGCTAAAACCTTAAATTGTTATAACACCCAGATTAACAATGATCTCATTGTTTAGCCTTGCTTCATTAATGCATTAACACCACACTGACCTGTGCTAGACCCTTATAAATAAATGATGCTACAAGGCTGATATCACCACAGAAATAATGTGCTGGCACTTCTGCTAATAGAATGCTTGATTGTATTGCCATGTTCCCTCTATTGACCATTTCATTTAATGCTTTTCTAAAAAATTTTTACGCTTGAAAAGAAATACCTGTTTCATCATATTCCGCTCGCCTTGCATCATCAGAGAGAATGTTATACACTTGACCTAAAATCTGAAATTTTATTGTTGCTTCAGCCTTGTCTTGTGTGTCCCTGTCTGGATGAAATATGAGGGACTTCTTGTGGTAGCCTTTCTTTACTGAAACATACAAACAATTATTATATTACAAAGTTTCAAAAATATTATGAGGATTGGAGTAAAATAAAATCTAATAATCTTCGTTCTGAAGGAATGTGAGAAAAAAACTTATTAATAAACAAGTTACTGAATCTAAAACTAGACTTAGATCTAGTTATTAAAAAACTTATTAGCAAACATGTTATTGAATCCTTTTTTGAGGAAGAAACATGGCACCAATAGATGGAGAGCAGAACTCTCTGAGGGGCACATGGAGTGATAAGTTCACTCAGGTACATGGGCATTTTTGTTGTCGATGCACTGATGACAAAGTGTTGCCACCTTGTAGTTCATTCTTGCATTCACAGGAAGCCAATGGAGTGTACACAGGAGAGCTGTAGCAGAATCTAGTTTTTTTTTTGTAAGAATTTTGTGCAGCTTTGTATTAAATTCACTGCAGGCTATTGAATTTTTCATCTGGTAAACCTGCTAACATGACAAGGCAGGAGATTAAAAATGCCAAAGCTAGCAGACTCAGTTGTCAAATAAGGTCTAGTAGAATCTGGCATATTTGCACAGCAGCAGATAGAGACCCTTGCAGCACTCACTTTTATTTTTCGGTCGATTAGACCTCTATATACACTAGGGAAAGTTAGGATATTATGTTGTTACGTATCTAGGCATTGTTACCTAGATACTCTTTTTTTTTCTTGACCTGTAGGTTGTCTGCCCCTTGTGTAATAAGTTTTTTTTTATTCGCGGCGGCGAGTCAAGCCACACAGACAGTGTGACCGGTCCTTGACCTATGTGTGTACCTCTGGTTGAAAGGAGGGTGGTTTTTTTTTTTTCTTCTGTCTCTTTGAAGAGCGTTCTAGATCTGGGAAATTGATGACTTATTTGGTTCTAGAAACTACTAGATTTGTCTTGATATCAACGCGCGGTAGACTATAAAAAGACCGCCCGTGTAACGTTGACGGACAGACATACGGAGACAGCCGTGAGACAGAATAGCGGAGACATTGCGTGACCCGTGCGTGGTATACCTATTGCTAGTGTAAGTTAAGATTTTTCTTTTTCAAGGCCTTGCTTGTATTTGTAGTTATATTTTCAAACTCTTGAATTGTAATATTTTTACATGCTATTTTTGTAAAAGGGTTTGTTCAACCCTTCCATTTTGTATTGAGTAAATGTTTTGTTTTTTTTTTCTTGCTTTATGTGATTCAGTTAAAAGTACTATTCGAGTTATATTTTATTAAACATTAAGTTGATATTTTACCTTCCGATTTCTTGTGTCATTTTTTTTTTTGTTATTCATTGTAAGTCTTTGATTAAATTCAGACTTAAGATAAGTGACACAACTGCTTTTCTATTGTCACGTTCCCCTAGGCAAGCCATTTAAAAGTAGAATTCAATTCGTAATACGTGACAAAAGAAGTTTGAGGGCTTTCGTCCCGGATATTTTTCTGAACCTATTTTCATCTTACTTGAGTAATTTTGTAAAGGCGAAGTTGACTTTAACAAAATTTTTTTTGTTTTGGTTCAAAGAGTCGGAAGTAAAGTATCAATAGTATTGACCAAACTCTCTTAAGGTTTTTTGTTGTACTGATTTTGTACTGTATATTTACATTGTATACATTTTTTTGCTTGTAATAGTTGTTAGTTAGTCATGGATATTCAGGTTTTTCTTGCAAATCCCTCTGTGAAAGAGCTTGATGCTTTTACTAGGAAGGAACTGGTCCTTATTTCTAAACATTTAGGGTTAAAAATAAAATCAAATGCCCTTAAACAAGAAATAAGAAATAACATTGTAATCCATTATGTAGACGAGGAAGTATTTTCTGAAGACCTTTTAGAAACCCTTAGACCCGATGAGGGTAAATCAGATTTAGAACTTCAGATAAAATTAAAACAAATGGAAATAGAAGCCCAGAAGGAAATTAAACAAAAAGAATTAGAGCAGAAAGAAATGGAAATGAAATTACAAATAGAGTTAAAAAAATTAGAGTTAGCTGCTAATGTAAGACCAGATTCTTCCCCTGCCAGTCATACTGCTGAAGCAATAAAATTTTTGAAAATAATTCCACGCTTTAATGAAGCCACAATTGACAATTATTTTCCACAATTTGAACTTGCTGTGAAAAATTTTAATGTACCTGAAACTTTGTGGCCCACTTTGCTGCAAACAGTTTTGACTGGTAGAGTTGCAGAGGTATTTTGTTCTTTGACCATTGAACAACAAAAAGATTATAATGTTGTTAAGGCCTTAATTCTTAAGGCATATGAACTTGTTCCGGAAGCTTACCGAAAGCAGTTCAGGGATTGTCGCAAATCGGATGGCCAAACCCATGTAGAATTCCTGCGGGAAAAGGAGCGACGCTTTGAGAAATGGCTCACTTCCAGGGAAATCGGCACCGACTTTGCAAAATTCAAGAACCTAATGCTGATGGAAGAGTTCAAGAGTTGTGTGCGGCTGGACGTCCGTACGCATATAGCTGATCGTGGCGAGGAAGATGTGCACAAGGCTGCAGTGTTGGCAGACGATTATATAATATCACATCAATTTGCCAAGTATATGACGGATGTCAAGCCAAAACAAGTCAAACAGCCTGAGCCCACTGCTAGCAACTCCATCAAGAACAGCAGTACAAATGACAGAAAACCTACTACAAGTAAAGCTACTTGTTTCTACTGCAAACGAGAAGGCCATAAAATTGACGATTGCTGGAAATTGAGGAAGAGAAACGAGAAAGCTCCTTCAAAAGTCAGTGCTTGCACAGTACAGTGGTCGTCGAGGTCTACTCCCTCATCATCAAGTCATATCAAGAATACCTCGACACCACCTGTTTCAAATGTATTGACTGTACAAGACTCTCCGAAAATGTCTCCACGATGTTCAAATGACTCAACAGCGAGTTCTTCAAATTCATCTTTACGATGTTCCAATGACTCAAACAAGAGTTTTTCAAATACATCAAGCCGATGTTCCAATGACTCAAACAAGAGTTTACCTAATACATCACACCGATGTTCCAATGACTCTATCGAGAGTTCCCATAATAAATCACCCCGATGTTCCAATGACTCTATCCAGAGTTCCCATAATACATCACCCCGATGTTCCAATGACTCTATCCAGAGTTCCCATAATACATCACCCCGATGTTCCAATGACTCTATCCAGAGTTCCCATAATACATCATCCCGATGTTCCCATGACTCCATCAAGAGTTCCCATAAGACATCACCCCGATGTTCCAATGACTCCATCAAGAGTTCTCCAAATACATCCAAAAGATGTTCTACTGACTCAAGAAAGAGTTTCTCCACTGCGTCTCCTAGAGATGTCAATGACTCCAGCGAGAGTTCGACCCAAGTCCAGTCTGCATCAACCAAAATTGATGTTTTATTAGAGGATTTTAAGCCTTTCATTTCGGAAGGATTCGTATCACTACCCGGTGATTCTACAAGTCTACGACCTATCACCATTTTGAGAGACACAGGTGCCTCACAATCGCTACTTTTAGAGGGTATCTTGCCCTTGTCAAAATCATCATCGACTGGGAAGAGCATCCTGTTACGAGGCGTAGAGCTTGGATGTATAGATGTGCCTCTACATCTAATCGACATAAAGTCAAATATCATTACTGGACCGGTTGTTGTAGGTGTCCGACCAACATTACCATTGGAAGGCATCTCGTTGCTGTTAGGCAATGACTTAGCAGGTGGAAAGGTGATAGCCGAACCCATCGTCACTCAAACACCCGACTTATCTGCCACACCCGAGGAAGACCTAGAGTTATATCCAGCGTGTGCAGTAACAAGGGCAATGAGGTTGAAAGCATCTCAAGAAGAGAACGTTATCAAAGCCAACAGTAACCACGATGATGTGGACTTGAGCACCACATTCTTTGCTTCTCTTGAAGAAGAACCAACGCCAAATTCTGAAAAGCCAGCATCAACTCGAAAACAGTTGATTGAGGACCAAAAGAAGGATCCAGAGCTCGCCAAACTCCAAGAAACTGCAATGACATCACAAGAGGCAGAGCTAGCATCAACGTGCTACTACATCCAAGATGATATGCTCTTCAGGAAATGGAAACCTCCAGACGCATCCAACGAAGAAGAATGGAGAATATGCCATCAAATCGTGTTACCAGAAAGATACCGAGCGTACATCATGAATCTGGCTCATGACACACCACTGTCAGGTCATCTCGGCATCCACAAGACATACCACAAGATTATGTCACACTTCTTCTGGCCACGTTTGAAGAAAGATGTCATCCAGTACTGCCGATCCTGTCATGCCTGTCAGATGGTTGGCAAGCCAAATCAAAAGATCCCTGTTGCTCCTCTGAAGCCGATTCCAGCCTTTGAAGAACCTTTCAGCAGAGTACTTATTGACTGTGTTGGTCCTCTCCCAAGGACAAAAGCTGGCAACCAATACCTGTTGACCATTATGTGTGCTTCAACTCGTTTTCCTGAGGCTATTCCTCTAAGGAACATAAAAGCATCAAACATTGTGAAGGCCTTAATCAAGTTCTTTACTCTATTTGGTCTATCAAAGTCCATCCAATCGGACCAAGGAACGAATTTCACGGCCAATCTTTTCAAGCAAGTCATGACTCAGTTGGGCATCAAACACTGCATGTCAAGTGCGTATCATGCCGAGTCGCAAGGCGCTCTTGAGCGATTCCATCAGACTCTCAAGAACATGATCCGAACCTATTGCTTTGAGCACGAAAAAGACTGGGACGAAGGAATCCACATGCTGCTGTTTGCAACCCGTGAATCCGTCCAGGAATCGTTGGGATTCAGCCCTTTTGACTTAGTCTTTGGCCATTCGGTGCGTGGTCCCTTGAAATGTATAAAAGAGACTTTGTTGTCACCAACAGCCACTGAAGGACTTTTAGACTATGTAAGTAAGTTTAAAACTAGACTTTATGATGCTTGTGTTCTGGCCAAAAATAACTTACAAAACACCCAATCCAGCATGAAACGCTGGTATGATAGAAAGGCCCGTGTTAGAGAATTTTCTCCCGGGGATAAGGTGCTTGTATTCTTGCCCATACCAGGTCAACCCTTGCAAGCCAGATATTTTGGTCCTTATGAAATTGAGACCAAAATTAGTGACCTCAATTACACAATCAAAACTCCTGACCGTAGGAAAAAGACTCAGCTATGTCATATAAACATGCTGAAGCCTTATGTATCTCGGCCAGATCACTCAGATAAGAGTAATTGTGTTTTAAATACAGTCAAAAGTTGTTCAAATAGCCATGTTTCTCCTATTGATGATGATATTGTAAAGGAGAAATTTGGACAATACAAAATACCTAATTCTTTTGTACTACAGAATTTGGATGTAAAACTGTCTCATCTGTCTTCGACAGAAAGGCCAGTTATCATGAAACTCATTAATGAATTTAATGACATTTTTTCTGATGTACCAAAACAGACTAATGTTATAATGCATGATGTAGATGTTGGCGAGGCTACTCCAGTCAAGCAGCATCCTTACAGGGTCAACCCTGAAAAACTTGCCATACTTAGGTCAGAAATCAAGTATATGCTTGAAAATGACCTCATTGAACCAAGTTCCAGTAGCTGGAGCTCCCCATGTGTCTTGATACCTAAACAGGACAAGACTTTTCGTTTTTGTACAGACTACCGTAAGGTAAATGCTGCAACAAAGACCGATTCGTTTCCTATCCCTAGGATAGACGATCTCATAGATCGTATTGGTGACGCTAAGTACATCACCAAAATAGACCTACTTTCAGGTTATTGGCAGGTTCCCCTGACTGATAGGGCAAAGGAAATCTCCGCCTTTGTCACCCCTGATGGTCTGTACCAATACAAAGTGATGCCATTTAACATGAAGAATGCTCCTGCCACTTTCCAGAGAATGATAAATGCCCTGCTTGCTGACATGGAGAATTGCCACGCATACATAGACGATGTAGTAATTTTTAGCCAAGATTTTTCTAGCCATTGTAAACAACTGCATTGTCTTTTTACTAAACTTTTACATGCAAAAATTACTGTAAACCTGAGTAAGAGTGATTTTTGCCAGGCTTCCATCCAATACTTAGGCCATATTGTAGGACAAGGCCAGGTGAAACCTGTAATGGCCAAAGTAGAAGCTATCCAAGCTTTCCCTATTCCTGCTGATCGGAAACAACTCCGAAGATTTTTGGGAATGTCTGGATATTATAGAAAATTTTGCGAAAATTTTTCCGTCATTGCCAGTCCTTTAACAAACCTCCTGAGAAAGAACGTCCGATTTACTTGGACGGATGAATGTCAGAAAGCCTTTAACCAAATTAAGCAGATATTATCTAGCTCCCCCATTTTGATGGCTCCTGACTTCGGAAAACCTTTTAGGTTAGCTATTGACGCCAGTGACACAGGTGTTGGGTCAGTCCTTTACCAAGAAGATAATTTCCAAGTAGAGCACCCTATTTGTTTCTTTTCCAAAAAAATTTAATAGACATCAAAGAAATTATTCTACTGTGGAAAAAGAATGTCTTGGGTTGATTCTTTCTATACAACACTTTGATTTTTATATCAGTGGGTCCAGATGGCCACTGGTTGTATTTACTGACCACAATCCCCTTACATTTATCCACAAAATGTCTGGCAAGAACCAACGACTTCTCAGGTGGAGTTTATTTTTACAAGAGTACAACCTAGATCTTAAACACATAAAAGGCAGCGAA
Source organism: Biomphalaria sudanica (assembly GCA_036873155.1). NCBI lineage: Eukaryota > Metazoa > Mollusca > Gastropoda > Planorbidae > Biomphalaria > Biomphalaria sudanica. The sequence continues at coordinate 907,248 of JAZGLO010001495.1, forward strand.
AATGTTATCGCCGATGCCTTATCTAGATTGTAAACAGTATTTTGATGTATATTTTTTGTATATATATCATGATAAATACATTCTGTAATGTAAATATCAATTTTGTAATTATTCTAAAAAGATTTCCATTTCGTGGAAATGTAAACTTTTTATTTTTAGGAGGGAGGTGTTACGTATCTAGGCATTGTTACCTAGATACTCTTTTTTTTTCTTGACCTGTAGGTTGTCTGCCCCTTGTGTAATAAGCTTTTTTTTATTCGCGGCGGCGAGTCAAGCCACACAGACAGTGTGACCGGTCCTTGACCTATGTGTGTACCTCTGGTTGAAAGGAGGGTGGTTTTTTTTTTTTTCTTCTGTCTCTTTGAAGAGCGTTCTAGATCTGGGAAATTGATGACTTATTTGGTTCTAGAAACTACTAGATTTGTCTTGATATCAACGCGCGGTAGACTATAAAAAGACCGCCCGTGTAACGTTGACGGACAGACATACGGAGACAGCCGTGAGACAGAATAGCAGAGACATTGCGTGACCCGTGCGTGGTATACCTATTGCTAGTGTAAGTTAAGATTTTTCTTTTTCAAGGCCTTGCTTGTATTTGTAGTTATATTTTCAAACTCTTGAATTGTAATATTTTTACATGCTATTTTTGTAAAAGGGTTTGTTCAACCCTTCCATTTTGTATTGAGTAAATGTTTTTTTTTTTTTTTCTTGCTTTATGTGATTCAGTTAAAAGTACTATTCGAGTTATATTTTATTAAACATTAAGTTGATATTTTACCTTCCGATTTCTTGTGTCATTTTTTTTTTTGTTATTCATTGTAAGTCTTTGATTAAATTCAGACTTAAGATAAGTGACACAACTGCTTTTCTATTGTCACGTTCCCCTAGGCAAGCCATTTAAAAGTAGAATTCAATTCGTAATACGTGACAATGTAAAGCCAAAACTCACTTTTATTCTTACCCCCTTCCACCCCAAGAGTAACGTGGAAAATTCTAATTTAACAAAAGAATTATTTATTAATTATCATTTTCCATATCACATTTTTCATCATGGTATCATTAGAAATGATGAGCAAAGTATCAACTTCTTTCAGCACATCGATCTTCTTATTATTTCACTTGCATCTATTCATTCCACCTCATCGTTGTGTACAGAAAAAGAGGACATCATTTCATTGCTTTGTAATCAGATGCTTTGGTCTCATCTTAGTATTTGTGCCAACATCATGCTAATTTTGTTTAAAATATGAAATCAGCAAGGTACCTTGCATTCTTTACAGATGAAATTCGCGATTTAATCTTTCCTTTCAATCATGGGCAAAAATGATCATTACAATAACATGCATCATTACTGTTACATTACATAAAAGGAACATTATATAATACTGAATTCTGACAATTACTAATTGGTTCTGTTTTGTTTAGTGCTTGAGATATTTTTTACCATTGAAACTTGAAAAAAACACATTTAGGCAGCGTTTTTATTTTAAAACTTTTTGTTGCTACCATCTACTTGTCAAACTTCATTTGAAGTTTTGTTTTGACATAGAAATACCCCCCTCATCTCCTTGGCGTTAAGTAGATTAGATTTCTTTTCTAAGCTAACCTAGATCTAACTACCAGTAGTAGGTAAAAAAATCTAGATCTAAGTTCAAAGTTGCACAAACATTATTTACATACTTTCTTGTTTTGATGCATCTATTTTCACTCCAAGAACCTCATACAAATTATCTGTATGAAAATGTCTTTCGCAATTTTCTAAGAGATTTTTCATCTTGGAAGTTTATCAAATGGACTTATCTAGGTAGACTAGATCTAGTCTATGAATACTTTTTTTTTGTTATAGATCAACATGTAAAATAGATGGAAATGTTGACTCTACTAGTCTAGATACATTCTAGACTAGATCTAGTCTATATAATCTAGATCTATTATTAACTATAGACTAGATCTCTAGCTTTAGACCTAAGGATGACGTTTTTTTTTTAATCTTGTAAAATTGGTTATACTTTTTAATTATTCCCCCGCCCTGAAATGCCAGATTTTGTTTGTTGTTGTTGTTGCGAAAAATCTGTCAGTTAGCATTTGAATTTTCTTTTTTTTTTAATGATAAAATTTTCTTCAGCGAGTATACAGATCTAAATCTAGTATAATAAAGACTATATCTTGCTTTTTGGAAAACCAAAAGTAAATATGCAATTCATTTTTATTATAATCTAAAATGTGTTTGTTTATAAGATAAATTATAGGGTCTAGTGTTTTCTAAAAGATTTTCCTTCTAACCGTCACTGTTGAAGTCATCTGTATATGATCTTTTTATGAAGTAGGCCTACTCTAATAAATTAAAAACTGAATGTATAAATTTAAATGTGAAACATTGAAATGATATTTTCAATTATTAGTGCTATAAATTTATAATAATCAAGCTCAACTATTTAAAGTGAAATTTAATTATTTTCTATTCATATTATTGTTTTAATAATGGAGAAAAAACTCTAAGTTACATAATTTTACATAATAATGATAATTACATCAGACCCTGCAGAGATGTTCATTCATGGGTTACTGTAGACACCTGCATGCCCAAAGAAGGACAAAAAGGAAAACAAAGTCTTTAAAGAGAGGACAGAAATAGACAAAGTAAACTTTAAAAACTATAATAGTCTCACAATATATTTGATAAAATATTTAAATTAATCAAATGAAAAAGGGAAATAAATCATACTGTATTAATAAATATATATAAAGGTGTACATGTGGAATTCTTAACCTGAGAGTAAAAAAAAGAAGTTTTAAAAATCTCGACTCTAGGGAATAGGAATGAGATCTATATTAGCAACAAAATGACACACACTAAAGTACAACATCTATCAATTAAAACTATTTTATAATTTAGTAATACTAAAAAAAATTTCTTTATTGAATTTTTTTTTTCTTTTTAAAGTCCCTTAAAAGCAGTAATGACCTCATATGGGCTTTGGTCCTTAGTATGCTTTAATTGCTTGATGAGGTTTGGCAGTTTTCCACTTATTATTTTTTTAAATACAGAATGAGCACAGGCATGACATGGCCTAAATTGTGCGGATGTGCCAAAATCCAATCCAGAATGAGCATTGAATTTTGGTATCCTGCGTTGGTGTTGTGATAAAAAAATTGAAAAGAGTGAAAAATCCTCGAATTTTAGTGTCTTTAGATCTAGACTCTAAATTTTACACTAAATCATTAGAATCTAGTGAGGATAATTCTCTCACAGCCTTGAAAAGTCCGCGAATTTTTGTGTCTTAGATCTAGACTCTAGATCTACTGTAGATTTAATGAAAATATTTCGCACACAGCTGTGAAAGCCCGTAAAAGTTATTTCGGTCGTAAAAGACTGGGAAACTACATAGTTGAAAAAGAAATTGTGCTTGAAAAAAAAAACAACAACGCTAATAGGCCTATTCCCCCCCCCCCCCAAATCAAAATATAAAAAATCCAAAAGCCATTATTTAGTAAGCAAATGCCATCTAAACATACAAATAGGCCCGTACGTTACAGCCTCTGTTTATGAGGAGGATTTAAGCACAGTTAATAAAACATTACATACACATAGGAAATAAAAAATGTAGCCTACATTTCCACCACAGAGAAGGCAACTCTAAGAATGTTTCTTTTTTTTTTTTTAAAATGGAATAGTAATCATTTGTAATGTTCTTTAATAAATCTTTGAAAAGAAAAATGGTTGTTTGAGGTTTTGGGTTGGACAGTCAAGTTGTTACTTGATTAAAAGATGACTTACATTACATTTTCTGTGCACATACCAAGCCCAAGCTGATGACATTACTGTATTTATTATTTCAAAATAGTTTTGTGTGTGTTTTACAATGTGGGACACACACACATATATATATTTGTATATATATATATATATATATATATATATATATATATAATATAATAAGGCTTGTCTTGAGTCCGAAGATTAGTGAGCAATAATAATAATCAACTTTGACTATTGTTATGTAATATTTTGGCGCAAATTTAATGTCCTGGAATTTTAAAATTTCTCCTGGAAAACTCCTTGAATTTCATATTGACTTTGGTGCAGAAACCCTGTACTTGTTTTTAAATAACATATTTGGTTTCTTTGACCTGACAAGGTTTAAATCTTTTTTTCAGTTTGTAACTTCAGTGTTAAGAATTTAAAAAAAAGTATTCTTTCAAAATTTTGCATTTTTTAAAAAATATTTCTATATGCATGAATATGAATTAAATAAATGAGAAAAAGTATAATAACATAAAATAAAAAAAATATACTTTAAAAAAAAAAAAAGCTTATATTAAGCGCACTTGTGCCAATCAGTTGGATCAGTCATGTAATTAAATTTGTTATAGATCTAGGCTAACAATAAAAAAGCATTTTAAAAAAAAAGGGGGGGGGGGAGGAAAATGACCTGAATTTGAACTCAAAGCTCAAGACTTTTCAGGCTGCTCAAGCCAACATGGTAACCACTCTGCTAATGGAGATCTTAGGAAAATGGAAGATTGTTTCGTTTCTACAATCAAGTTCTATTTTTCAGGTTTGCTTCTAAGACTCAGATGACAACCCATAAAGTAGATTAATTCAGCCTGTAACACCATTTCAGTCAATTAGAATTTCTTTCCCTTGTTTGAGACTCAAATAAAATAATTAATTACCAAGAGTTAATTAACTAATTTGTTGTTGTTTTTTTTTTATTAATTCTTGTGTTGCCAGGTAAAAGAAATATCTGTGAAAAAAAAAAATCAGCTTGATCCAAGATTGGGTGTGGGAGAAATGTGTAGTACCAGATAGAGTGAGTTGTAAAAATAATCTTTCCCTTTGCAACACAACAACACTTCTAAATTCTCATAAATACATCTATGTTGACTTGAAAAATCAGTATGTTGGTAAGTTTATAATGATAAAAAATTTAATGTTCCAAAGTAAACCTTTGCTTTGAATTCATTGTATATTATGCCTCATTTAAATATATGAGTATAGTTAGCACATCAGTTCTTTTAGACTGCACAATCTAAGAACACACAATGGTTACAAGGTTACCATTTCTCTGTAGGGCCCTTTTCCTGCTATGATTGATTCTTGATTTCTTCTGTTTGGCACCTTCTGAAGCTAGATGTGGCATGTCGTTTACCCAACAGAGATTAGGAATGATGAGGGAATGTAGGCTAATATTGTGAGAAAGGTGTGACCGTTGTTTTTAAAGAATATTCCTATAAAGAATGCCAGTGAATCATTATTGAATAAGTTTATATATTTTAATATATTTGATCTTGATTACTAATCATAGCATATTGCAAATACTTTATCTCAATAAATGTTATAGTTAACTTTTTTTTTAAAATCAGAAGTCAACCCTATATGACTAACCCTCAAATATAGTGGTCTTGAAGGATACATTTTTCATACAAATGGGGATGAATAATCCTTTTAGAATAGTAAAATAGAAATAAACAAAACCAAAAAAGTGACACAAATATCAAATGAAAATATAAATATATATTTTTAATGAAGTTTACTCATTAAAAAAAATTCATAGATTTTCACATTGTATTAACAGTTCTTTATTGAATTCAAGATATAGGAATTGAATCATTTTTGATGAAGAATATAATAGGCAATGTAAATTGTAAATGGATAAATACTAACAATTTATACTCAATGTTCACTCAGACCCTGAATAACAATGATACTGACACAGAAACAAACATCCACAACCCTTATTGTAAAGAGCTATACTATTTAGTTAACAGTATTTAACTTTGTAAGTAACAATAACAGTTTTAGATTTTTTAACGGTAGTTGACCTTGTAAGTAACAATAACAGTTTTAGATTTTAATATTCTTAGTCCCCAACACATCAACAACCCCCACCATTTAATTTGATAGGGCTTTATTTCTTCTCAGTTATTATATGCATTTGATCTTCTTGCTGTTGTATAGCTTAGTTTACCTGCCCTTATAAATATACACTTAGCACATCTTACATAGCCCTACACTCCTATCATGCTCTTAACTGTCGTGGAATAAAATTCTCATAGGGATTCAAAATCCTTAAGCAAATCTTGAATAAAAAATGGGATTGGAGATCTACTTGCAGGCAATGTGGTGGGACTGCCATGGATGATTAAATAGTTTAACGTCTAAAATAATTAATTTTAGTTAATTATCAGGAATCTATGAAACTGTTGTTATAATCTTCTATAGACTTGAGCTGTTTGTCTCGCAACAATATATGAGGTCTTTTGGACTTGATGAAGTCCACAGCTTCTTGAGGTTTCCATTTATGGAGCTGAAATGTAGCATTAAAATACATCTATTGGTAGTGGCACAAAATTTCATTTTAATTACTCATCAATTCAAAAATGACAGTATAATGATCATATCTGTTCCATAATTTCTATAGGCCAATCAGTTAACCCTTTAATCTGAGTGATGTCCCTTTAATTTAAAAAACAATGTTAAACTCAAAATGTAGACCAACATAATATGGTACAAATATGATCATTATTGATAGCTGTAAATTAATCTAGTTTCTTTTAGTTAAAACCAGAGGTAAGTTTTCTTAAATATGATACTTTAATATGCATATAGTTTTTTTTACATTTTTTATATAAATATAATATACCAAATTGAGGGATTTGTTTAAGCTGTATTTTACATTTAGCCATCTTTTTATTACATTGAATCATTGTCAAAGTTTCAGAAATTCCTTCAGAAATGAAGATTAGCCCTAGCCCAAACCTCATACAGGAGGACAGGGGATGGGAGCAGGTACGATTTGTACTTGGAACTAACATGAAGACAGTCTGAAGCGCAGACCACATGACTTGGCAGTCATTGTATAATAGGGCCTAACAATAACAATAATGTTACGATCATCAATAGTGCTAGATGTTATGATCAAACTTGATGACAAGATGTCACATTGAAGCACAATCAATGATCGTAATTGCAGAGGATTCAGAAATCGCCAGTTGATAAGAGGATCACCTAGAAGTTGCCAGTTGATAAATGGATCATCTAAAAGTTACTAATTGACAAGACGATCTAAGTATATTATTATATATTCAATGAAGTAACTTCTCTTCGTCTAAAACAAATACTTTAATTCAGAACTTGGAAAAGCTATTCACAAATAATTACAATGGTTAAATGTACTTGAATAAAATACATCTACACAATAATATAATTGAGTTCTAACACTAGATTCTAGTACATGTTATATCTAACACGTTCCGCACAAGACTGGCAGTCAAATCTTTCAGCTTACAAAGCTTGGGCGTTTTGTCATGTGACCAAATATCTGTCTGCCACTTGGTTAAAATCTGACCAATAAATGCAGCTCAATGTACAACAATCAACATCACAAACCAATCATATCCATTTCAAAACATTATTTAGTTGCGTGATAGAAAATCCAGAGGTAGCTAAAATTCTGCCGACAAGCTAAATATAGATACAGTGTACGTGACAAACAATAATAATCTTTATTGTCCGTAAGGAAATTTGTCTTACAATTTGTGCATTACAGCAAACAAAACATTATAACTATAAAAAAAACAAAATATACATTCACACTTGAATCACTCATAATTTACATGTGAAAAGTTTATATCAGATTGTTTCTATTTTATGATTTGATTGCAAGGGTGAATAAGCTATTGTGCTTGCTTACATTACACACAGTGTCCAAAATGTTTTCACTAGAATCTGAATTGCATTCTAGCAATAAACAAATAAGTATCACATTGTTACATAATATGACATAATATTATTTTTATGATGCCTAAGTTTGTAATGATAAAGGTATTATCATATATGAAGTTGGAAAGCTCCAGTTTTACAACCTACATATTTATATATATAAATATTTTTGTAACATAGTTAATTCACATGTATTGGAATAAAAAAATAATATTTACCTGCATGAGGTAGCAAACCACAAGTGTTGTGCTTCGGGTTCTGCCAGCCTTACAGTGAACATAAACACTCTGACCTAGTTCTCGATGTTTGTTAAGGAACTGTACTCCTGAAACAAGTTTCTCTTGAGTAGGTGTCCCAGTAAAATCCACTGTACTTAACCTCAGATGTTCTATGCCCAGTGTTTTGAGCTCCTGTCAATAGTTTTAACTGAAGATAATAACTTAATTTTATTTTTCTTTAGACAAATAATTTAATTGTGAATGATGACTAGAAAAATATGGATCACAATTTGCATGCTGTCCAAGAGTTAGGAGAAAGATAGTTGACCAGCTAAACGCTTATGGATTAGCTGCTCAATAAAAGTCCAAAATCAAGCTATGCTATGAATTATAAATTACGATTTTCTGACAATCCCAATGCTTAATCATAATCTGATTAATGTACTTGGACTAGTCAAACTTATTATAAGCATAACTTTGTCCGCCTTAAGAAACACTTGATCACCTATGAGGCTTTAATTGAAAAGCAACAAGGACTGCAGAAATACTAATATCATTTAACATTCTAACTGATAATCAAAATAATGAAATGTTAAACAAGAAATTTACATTGTTCTCTCTGATTAAAAATTTCAACTTAAGCAGCTATTGAAAATAATAGAAATGATGCCCAATTAAATACTTCAAAGTTAGGGGAAGAGAATTTTGAGTTGTGCAGTTTGAATCAAATGATTTTAAATATTTTTGAAGTGGTGAAAGCATATCCAAACAAGTAATTGCAAAAGAATTTTTCAATTTTATGCATATCTTGACAGTATTTTTCAAAGAAAAACTGGAATTTATTTTGATTTATATAGAAATGTCAATATTAAAAAAAAACATTTTTAAAGTAATTTTATTAATTTTAAGGAAACTGAGGACAATAGTTTAGATATAAGTAAAGAGAATCTCTATTTTACTTTATAAGTAGCTGACATTTAACTTCTGACTTCAATACATTATATGTGAGCTATCAGGGTATTAATAGATTCTTAGGGTGGCAGACAGACTTTAAAGTAAGTGCTGGTAAAGAAGTACAATGAAATGAAAAACTATACCTCAGTTGTAAAGGTCAAATACTTCAGTTCATAATCTTCATTTAGTGAAACTATTCCCTTAATTTTTTCCTCTTCCATTAGCTATGGATAAAAAGAAATTAAGAAAAATTTAAAACAAAATTTGAAGTTGTAGTATTTAAGTGATGCAAATAACAGTTGCTGTTTTATATTTTTATAGTGTCAATCTTTTTTTTTTTTTTTTTTTTTTACAAAGCTTATAATATTAACTCAAAAATTCACCAAAGTACAATGAGGTAACTATTTTGCCTGTGACAGGTTCCTATAAAAACTACAGTCACAACATTGATCATTGAAATAATTAGTGTTTAAATGTGCTTTTTACAAAGCTTATATCAACTCACTCTGTCTGTATGATAAAAAGTTTGTACACATTATGTCTCCCACGCCAATCTCTGATCAAACTGAAATTTTGCACAATCAATTCTTTTACCTGACAACACAAGAATCAATTTAAAAAATTGACCAATTAGTTAATTTTTTGTTTGGTATCTCAAACAAGTGAAAGACTTTGTACTTGGTAGTATACACTGAATTAGTCCCATTGAGGAGACTGCAGTCATCCAGTTTGAATTCAAGCTGTACAACTTTGTTTTACATTCGCCCAGATACCCCCTTTCTCACCCCTCCCTTCCCAGGTTGTCCAGACAAGTGATAGGATCATAGTGCAATGAGAAAGCTAAAAGCATGAAATTACCATAAACAAAAACAATTGGTAAAAATATTCCTAATAGCACAGATCTCTTTTTGTTATTCTAAATCTATTACTAATTTATTTACATTTAATTTACGTATCCAAACGAATTGATACAATTACACTTAATATATAAGCTATGTTGTTTTTTTTTTAAGTATTTTTTTTTTCATTTTTGTTTGCTTACCTGTTGTGCGATACATTTTAATGGCAGGGCCCCTAAGATAACAGTGCTATCTATTCTGTTGTACCAAGTTCGGGAGGACACCTTTGTCATACAATAATTGTAGGCCAGAGATGGATAAAATAAAATTCTGGCCAACATCTTCAATTACTTTAGTCATTTACTTTATTGAAACTGAAGTACTGGAGGTAATTTCATCTAAAAAAAAAACAAAAAAAACTTACATATTGACATTGAACATTTTTTTAAATTTTATAAATGTATAACATACTATTGCATACTATTGTATTATATCTACCTCCCCATCTCATGCAAATAGAAGATTTGGGCATTGGTAACAACTGGCAATATTCCTTCTCAAAAGATGTCAGAACTTTTTCAAGTAACATCAGTACATTGTAAAATATATTACTATAAACTATAGATATTCTATACACATACATTTTAAATCTTTCTTAGTCATAAAATATTGTGTCCCTGATAATGGTTTTATAGAATTGAATCACTACATTTATGATTTAGATCTAAAAATGCTTTATTTTTACCAGTTTAAAAAAATCTAATAGACAATAATGACATTGAATCATTGTACATAGATCTAGATCTAGGTTAAGATAAGAAAGAAAATGTTAAGCAAGGCAGTTGACTGACTGACTGCCTTAGGAGCAGACTCTGGCAGAATATATATATATTATATATATATATTCAAAAGGAAAACATCAACACTGCTAGTTCTAGTAGTTTCTAGCGTCTAGTTCTACTAGTTACTAGATTTATCTAGTAGTATTTATAGATCTACTTGATTGCTTCATACTTCCATAGACTGAAATATCAAATACTGAAAAGACAAAAGTTAGTGGCGTTAGGCACGGTTAGGCGTTACCGTTCGACGATATTTAACTATTACTCAGAGTCTCAGTGTTAGTAGAATCGAGAGTGACTGAGAATCTATTTTAATACTGAACCATGGTGAATGTGTTGATCTAGATTTACATATTAGATGTAGACATAGCTTTAGTATAATATAGTAATATAGTCTAGCTTTAGAATTTGGTGTAGCACAAGTCCTTAGGCCTTAGTGTGACTTTTGAAATAAAAGGGAATAGCGTCCCTTTGGGGTTTCCTCAAAAATGCAGACATTTGTAGCCTCGTTTTCGGCCTAATGATTGTAAACAATGTGACGTCACTTTCCTTTTGGTGAAGGTGCAAGGGAATTCTCTAGTTCACATTTTTGAGGGTTTGAGTGACAGCCGAAAGGCAGGAAAGAAAACACAGAGGAGGTACCAAGAGCATCAGGAGTGAGTCGTTTATGGCAAGAGCGCGCACCCATCTACTCACGTTACCCCGCCTATTTTCCGATTGGCTTCCACATGGCCGATATAACCCTGAGGCTTATTTGGTACAGACTCGGGGAAGTCAGAGAAAAGATGGCGGAGACTGGCCGTACTTGGTACACGGAGCTCGATTTCGATAGTTATGTTTTGGATTTATTGCTGTTAGGCTGGTGCACGCTATGTTTCATTGTCATCTTAGCTGTCAATGCCATCGTGGCGGCATTTGGGCCTTTGCAAAGGCAACCCCGAGAGAAATTCCGTGAAACGAAAGATGGGGAGATTAGCCTGACCGGTGCCGTTCTGCAGTTGGAAACAGCCCAGTGGTTCAACAGTGCAGTCAACTGGTTTTATCTTCATTATTATCATGCTCCGGAATTCGTTGATGAATGGGTCAAATCTCTCAATGAGCAAGTGGTCAAACTGGGGGTAAGTAGATTCTAAAATTGCTTTAAACTATTAGCTCTAAATATAGATCTATGTGTCTTATCTTGTCTGTGTGTTTTACAGGACTTAGCCATGAAATTAAAAAAATGTTGCCATAGTAACCAAACTACACACTGAAATAATAGTGCATGAATCCTGTTTTCTTAAAATATTTTTATTTCCTGGTATGATATTACTTAGATCTATAGTCCAATGTACATGACTGATTACTACAAAAATCTACAATACATACCCTTTGATCATACAAACTGACATGTCTTTGGGATAACCTGGGCTATCAGATGAAATGAAAGTAGGCATACTGCAAAATAAACATTTTTAAACATCACCTTTAAAGACCAGTGATTCAAGAAACAGCTAATGTTACGTAATGTTGACCTGTCTTGGGAGTTTTGTTCTGAGTTTGGGTATGAACCTGGGCTCAGTCGACTCGAGTATGTTTCTTGTCTCAATTCACTGACAGGTTTTTCTAACTTAGTGCAATGAATATATATTTGTTTGCATGTAAGTGCAGTCTTATATTCAAACTGCTTGGTAAGTAGGCTGTAAGTGGATGCTTCTGTTACAGATGAGGGGTTTCACCAATCCAGAAATTGTTTTTTAGTATTATAAATAATAATGCTTTTGAAAAAGTTAATTTTCATGATCAACAAAAAAGTGTTATCAGAGTTGGAAATGACAGAACATATGCTGGTCTTACTTAAATGCAGTTAGTCATTGAAACAGAAAAAAACTAAACATTCTCTTCATATGTAAGCAGGGATCTTTACTTCAATGTGTTTATATGTTTAAAATTCAAGTATTAGTTACAGCTACGCATCAATTGAATATATATTTATATTAAAAAAATGGAGAACTGTATTAATAAAGCAGAACAAAGCAATTTAAAAAAATGCAAAGCTTTGAATTATAATTACTTTAAAAAAATGTTTTACTGCAAAATAGGCCAATCAGTTGTTTTTTTTTTTTTTTTCATTTTTATAATATTTGATAATCAGTTTAGCTGTGGTTTAGAATTAAAGCAAGTTTTGGCTTTTTCCTTGAAAAGAATATAGGAAAGGAGAATTCATGTCAGTATATTTTCTTTTGTTCACTTCAAAATGATATCTTTATGAAATAGTAATTATCACATGCAGTCATTTAAAAAAAAGTAAAGTTCAACTTTCAGACCTTGCGAACTTTAAGTCAGGGATGTTAATCTCATCTGTTTCTGTGGCCAACGGTTGTCATGGTGTCATGTGCCATTAGAGCTGGATGGACTCAGAAGAGTCCTAACGATCCTGAAATTAAAAATCCCAGTCTTCACGATGATTTGAACCCGTGACCACCACCTCTCCACACCCATATAAAGAGGCTCACATTTATAGTATTAAGGATTTAATGTTAAATGGATTGTGATTACTATGGCTTAAAAAGAGGAAGAGGGTGTGCAGATGAAATGTTAACTTGATAGATTTAGTTGGAATCATAATGTTGGTCTTTGTCAGAGCTTTTAAAAACATCATAGAATAGGTTTGAAATATGGAATTCAGGTTAAAAAACTTACAATCAAGGGGTGGTAATATTGTAAACACCATTTTCTGTGTTTGATGGATATATTAGACAAATATTGAAGTGCTCTTAATTAGTTTGATCAACACATTTGTTACATCTTATTACAAATAATATATATATGTCAAGTAAAAATTTTGAACATATGCTATTTCTCCCACACCCATTCTAGATTCAAGTTGAAACTTAAGATAATTATTTATTGGTACCTAACATTAGTCAACTAGATATTGGTAAATAATTATTTTGTTTGATACCAATAAGGGAAATTAATCTTTTAATATTAAGTGATATGGCTAAATATGTGGGGGTTTGTCCTCTTAGTACACATTATTTCTACCACAAGTATTTTTTTTTTTGCCAGTTAAATCTATTATGACACTTATTTTCAACAGTTTTCCTCACTAGTATCTCTATGGTCCATCTGTATCCATAAAGAATATTACTAAAGGAAATCTGTGACATGGAATTATTTTCATGTCACAAAAATTTATTTCGGTGGTGGTAGAAGTTGAACTGAAAATTGGTTAACTATTGAGTAAAAAATTTAAGATTTATAAGATTATATGATTTTATGATTGTTTCTTTGCTAAGATTATTTTCCCTGCAAACATTAAATTTATTTTTTTACCTGTAATTTTAGCAAATATGTTATTATTTAGATTGTGATCATTTTAATCATTATATAGCTAATTAACAAGGAAACGATGTATAGGACCTTCATGTTCAATGTTTATAATAAAAAAACATCATAAACATAATTCCACCATTTGAAATGTATCAATGTGCTGTAAGGATATATGTTGAAACATCTTTCATAAAGCACTGTACATAGTGCCATGGCATTACCAAAGTGTGTAGTATAATCTTATGTGCTTGTACATGCATTATATAGCCATTATCATTTAACCACGTGGTCATGCATGACCAGTCAGGACTTCCCTCTTCAACAAAAAAAAAAAAAAAAAGAGAAAGAGTCTATTCTGGAAGAGTCTATTCTGACTGTAAGAGTCTAATTATGCTTAGTCTACTAGCCAATACTTATTTTAGAATAAAGTGTGTGTAAACCCTCATGGTTAGCTACCTTAGTCTTATATGTGAAACAACTCAGGACATCCCTGGTAAAGCCCCACAACAACAGCAAGAAAACTGTTCTCCTATGGCTCCCAGCACACATTGAAATAGAAGGAAATGACAAGACTGACATGCCTGATAGAACAGATAAGCATATCGAAAATTCCACGCTATCCGGAAGAAATAAAAAAAAAAATTAAAAAAAAATAGTGAATAGAATAAACCAAAAAAATGGAAAGCTCTCATTCAGATTAACAAGAAAGACGACGCTTCTATAAGCTATTCCGACATGACCAACTTAGAATTTTTCGCCTCAGAACCGGACCACAGAGACAGCAAATGTTTCGTAAGAGAATGCCGACAAAGTGCATTCTCCATCGAGAGGCCCGGGGAACAAGACACTTGCCCCAAAACACCAATATAAAAGAAAGACTATATGATAATGTGGAGATCTGCCTGGTCTGAAAACTACTTCGCATTCATTTCAGATATTGGACCAGTTATCTGAACACTCCAACTTTAATAATGAGAACGAAGAACGGTAGAAGAAGCAGCTACCATTGTTCCATTAAACATTAGCCCCATTTTGGTTTTTATAATAACATTGGTTAGTTAGAAGCATTTAACAGAAGACACACACAAAAAAAGCTAACACTTTATATGGCGTTGGCACTTTTATGTAGAGTTGACACCTTAACATGGAGGTGACAGGAGCTGACACATTAGCATTTGTTCACGTCTCGTGTATGTTGAGCGTTTGGATTTAGAAAAAGGTTATTAGGGGGAAAAATATGTATGAGACAGGGAGACCCAAACTGACTAGATCTCAGTGTCACTACAAATTTCCAGTTTGCCTGTGCTCTCTGTACTCTGGCATCCTTATGTTCTAATACCGAGTATTTCCCATCCATTACAGTTGATGTCCCTGCGTTCTAGTTTTGTAAGCTACATCACGTTTCTAAGAGAGTTCTGTCTAAACCACGAAAGTCTTAAAAGTGTGCATTTCATTGAACAGTGACCGAGAGGTCCACGCTGGGGCCAGCAGACCTTTAGGTCCTGCCCCCGCGCTTTCTCAGATGTACAGTACTCAGAGATTGGGCTCAGAATGTTTCAGGAGGGAGGTCGGTTCTTGGATTGTCCACCAGCGTGTTGTTGACATGAAATAATTTACTGACAACTCTATTAGGATCCAAATAAAAGTGAACTATTATTGCCCGTCAAAACAGAATTAGTTCAAATACTAACAACGGCCCCGAAAATCTCCTACTCATCCCAGCAACCAAACTAAGGCAGGTCTTTATATTGTTCAACAATGTCTACGTCCACTTTGTTGCACTGAACGGCTTATTTGCTTGGGCTCATAGGCACTCTGTGCCATGAAAATGAAGATTGTGTTACGCTGTGCCATACAAGAGTGCTGGGTTGCTGCGGTAGGTGTTGCTGTCTGTGGTGGATTGAATGTAAAATTGTTGCTGTGATTGCCCACAACTTGAAACTTGCCTCATAGCAAGAGCTGCTCAGCAGACGTGTCTTGAAAGATGCTAGTGGAGTTCAATGGTGAAAAACTCCAGCCGTTAATGGCCTCCGTGTGTGATCTCAACGGGACAACCTTCCCGTGGTGCACCTACCTATGTTTGAATTTGACCCACCGAGTAATATGTGAGAGAAATAAAACAAAGCAGCATGGGGTGGGCTAGGGGGCTCTGGAAAACGAATTCGGAACTGACCATCATTCCATTACATACTTAGTCAGTCCACTGCCTGTCTCCAGCTGTAGGCGTACAGTTCAATTTTTCCTTTGTACAAATATGACTGACACACGATTGAGTCAAGTGAAATCACACGAACGTTTCTAAATGTAAGGCTTAAGAAACTTTTTTTTAGTGTGTGCTGTTTTTTTTTATGTGCACAAGGTAACACGCGTGTAAGTGTTACCAAAAAAAAAAGTATTTCTTTCTTTTTTTTTTTACCTGAGAAATAGGCGGGGCCTGACATCAGCTTACATTTTGATTGACAGTTAAAGATAAATGGTCGAAAAAAAGGGGGGGGGGAGGCTTATTAACGTCTGGTAGAAGAGACCAGACTCGTGCTCACACACACACACGTATTTGTTAGGTATTTAACTTAAACCTACTGCTGTATTACAAAAAGATTCCAGACGAAAGTATGGTGTGGGGGAGACTGGTGCGGGGGATATGTGCGAAAAGTGAGGTTTGTGGGTTTATTAGAGACGTGTAGTCGTAACAAAAATGTGTGTGAGATGCTTGATGCTGAATGCCTGTGTACTAGACATGTGTAAGATTACAATAATGAGTATACAATACAGGTGAGAAATGCAAGATGGGCAGCTCATGAGTACTGCCTAGGAGATATGAAGCTCGCTCTTAGAGGCATAGGGGTTTTCATAATGGAGGCATATATATATTTATCTTTTTTTTTCTTTTGGTGTATCCGGTGTACAAAAAACCCCGGAAGCACTGATCTATGTATTTTAAAAAGCATATAGAAATAATTGGTGTGGATTTTTTTAGCTGGCAAAATCAAATTTATCCGAATTTATCAACTCCCTCTGTCTGGTAAAAATTTTTTACACGTTATTTCTCCCACTTCGCATTCTTGAATCAAGTCGAAACTTAGCTCAATTATTCATTGCTTCTAACAAAACATGAATCAATTAAAAAAACAACAACAATTAGCTAATTAAATAGTGGTAACGTATTAATTTTGTTTGATATCCAAAAGGGAAGTAAATCTTAAATTATTGAGGTATGAGTATGTAAATGTGGGGTTCTTCCCCTTAGATATTATTATTATTATTTTTTTTTTTATATTTTGGTTTTTGAAAAACTGGACACTCAAAATTAAAAAAAAAAAGGTAAATAAAGTGTAGATGACCGTGACTAACCAGATTATGAATGTCACTTATGTAACGGAGTGTGGTCATTGAAACTTAGTAGTTCATTTGGAAATGTGCAATGAGAGATGTGCAAAACGAAGAGGCAACATGGAGTGTAACAATGAAATACACGTAGGCCTACAATAGTGATACCGGTACTTGTGATGAGAAGCAGACGACGAAATGAAAAACTGAAATTGACCATGGGACTTTCCATTAGCTTCAATGTTAGCTATGTTGGTCACTTATGGGTCCTCCTAGCTGGGGGTTACAATTCTACAATATTTCGTAATATTCGGACTGATTGTCTTAAGATGTAGGCCCATGAGTTCAGGGCGATGTTGAAGAGACCTTTAGGGTTCTCTTTGAACATGTTTATGTATATAAAAAGTTTATAGACATATGTTTGTTTTTTAAAACTTTCTAAGTTTTTATTTCTTTGATAACTTGAGTTGTTTTTTTTAATACATACGATCAAAAATTGTGTCCCTCGTGTTTAAACAGCCAATCATAATGTAATTACACGTTTTGAAATACACCACTAACCTCCCCCCCCCCCCCCTCTCTCTCTCTCTTTCTCCCCAATCGCACACAGTAACATTAGGTAGATTGATTGATACTTAATGCCGTGTGTTCATGTATGAGTCCCAGACTGTAGACACCAGGACTCCTACTGTCAGAACATGCCAACTTTGTTGAGTAAACATACACACTTCAGACATTAATTAGTTGTTGTTTTTTAACATTAAACACAATTTTAGTTGGCATTTCATAGTTTGTTTTTTTTTTTCCACAAGATTCCTAACAAAAAAAAAACAAAAAAAAAAACCTCCGCTTTAGATTGGAAATAAAAAACACTTTTGATGAATTGTTTTGATGTAGCTTTTCTTCTTGTCTCCTAACTTACCCGTGTTTTCTGTATATCGGTGTTCTGTTTTTGTTCTATCTTCTCTGTTTTAAACGCATCTACTTATCTTTGGAAACACATTGTCTTCGAGGTTTAATAATGGTTAGTAAGAGTGGCGTCGCATGGGTGGTGTATGTCACGTCCCTAGTGACACCTCATTGTTTACAAAATGAGGACATTGTACCTATCTCAAATCAGGTCAGCGTACCCACGCTTAAATGCCAGAAAAACACAGATTAAAACTTAGTTCAAGACTACAGCAGGGAAACAAAATTAACATAGCTTAAATTACAAAAACAGTTCCTAGTGACACCTCGTTGTTCACAGAATGGGACATTGTACCTATCTCAAATCGGGTTAGCGCGCTCGCGCTTTAATGCCAGAAGGACGCCGATTAAAACTTGGTTCAAGGCTACAGCAGGGAGACATAATTGGCGTAGGTTAAATTACAGAAACAATTGAGGGGAAAATTAAATGTAAACGGGTCAAGGAGTCAAGGATGGGTATTGAGATGTCACGGTTCTTGATTCTAAAGAAAGATATAAAAGGCGGAGTGTTAGCTTGAGACGAGAGAGAGAGAGCTAGAAAGTTAGACTTAGAAGTCGCTAAGTTTTAAAGTAAATATTTACTCATTTTATTGAACATTTTCACTGAATCCTGTATCTGTTTTATATATCTTTGTACGTACATTTATTGTTTCAAGTTCAAGTTTTAAATAATTAAAACTCAAGAAAACCTATCAGCACTTTGTTACTTCATTGATTATTAAAGTGTTTGAACTATAATCAAGGCACCTCCGAACCCACATATGTCACAAGTTTATAGCATCAAGAACTCCGAGTTAAATAAACACAATAAACACGTGACAGTGTAGGGGAATTTGAAAATCCCATCGGCCCCCCCCCCCCATATGAGTGTTCGAATTATTTTTTTTTTAACATTTAATATTACGCAAATTGCAGGGACCCCCAACGAGGTCAAGCCCTCCCGGGCCCCAAAATGATGGCAAATTCCTAGCTACGCCACTGGTTAGTAGGAAAGATGAAAGCTCTTTTTTTCACCCTTTGTCCAACTGTTTACATGGTTGTCATGTGGGCGACCGAACAAACTTAAACCTCACCTTAGATCAGATACTCATTGAAGCCGATAAACTTCAGGAGAACAGAGTATCCCATTGAATAATCCGGGACTCGAATGCAAGACCATAATCATCAGTAATCGATTTCTTTCTCACTCTGTCAACATGATTTTTTTTTGTTGAGACCATAAAATATGTATAATTTATGTTTATGTAGCGCATGTTGTTTAGTTATTCCGTTTCCCCAGCGACGAGCTTAAAATCTATACACGCTTTGGAAGATGCAGTCGCTCTGTGATTGTTTGTCTATGAATAGAATTATCATATCTTCTGTCAGAGAACCAATCTCAGTGTAACCTGTCGTCAAATACTCTCCATTGCTGTGGGGAATGTGGTATTAACTATTTATTAACGATTGTATTTTTTAAAATAAGTACTCGTTTTGTTGATAAACAGAGAATTTGTGTTCGAACACCGAGCAAAGCTGGTCGTTAAAAGCTGAAATGGTATCGTGGTCAGCACTATGACCAGCGTCCTTTGATTACCGCACTCGATTTCAACATTTGCTTTCAAAGAGCTGGAAAGATTCGAAAGCCTCCTTTCGATGTTTGGCTTTCAAATGAATCAATCATCTTTATAGGTAGCTGTTGTGGAGCCAGCTGTGAGTACACCTACCTTCAAATGAATCAATCATCTTTATAGGTAGCTGTTGTGGAACCATTGTGAGTGCACCTACCTTCAAATGAATCAATCATCTTTATAGGTAGCTGTTGTGGAACCAGCTGTGGATACACATACCTTCAAATGAATCCACCATCTCTATTGGCAGTTGTTATGGAACCAGCTGTGAATACACATACCTTTCTCATGCATACATTTGGGTAAATCAAACCTAATGTTGTCCATATCATTTATGCACATTCATCCAACCCTATGCTCGTGGAGTCTAGACTTGAGAACAATGACGCAATGAATGGGTGAATGACTTCCCGTCACGTGGTGCAATAGGTAAACGATGGGACGGGAGGCATCGTTAAAGAAAATAAGGACGGCGAGAGAATTTCCAGATTGTTCTCGTGCATTCCATAATGGCGTGGCTGGGGAAAGTGGTATGAAATTAAAAAACAATTGTCAACACCAGATCGCCAGAACCCAAGAAAATGTTAACAATGTCTCCCCATACATTACCTAGTCAGTGGTCTTACCTAATTGCATTTAACTTGGTGTAACATATCGGCGACTTAATACGAAACCATATATATCTTTTTAATGTAATAATTTGGAGCATATAATTTCTTTAACATATATCAATATTGAAGACTTTTACTCTTAAACTTATTTAGATATAGGCCTACTGTAATCTGTTCTTTGTTTTCTCTTATAGTTTTATATAGTTTATTCAAATACATCGATGATCAATACTTCCGTATACTTTTACCGGATACTCAACAAAAAAAAAGATTGCTATATATGAATTTGCCTCCATGTAGGATTATGAAATTCTCCAATATTTGTCATAGAATATTAAAGTAAATACACAAATTCGCCAATATTTGTCATAGAATATTAAAGTAAATACACAAATTCGCCAATATTTGTCATAGAATATTAAAGTAAATACGCAAATTCTCCAATATTTGTCATAGAATATTAAAGTAAATACACAAATTCGCCAATATTTGTCATAGAATATTAAAGTAAATACACAAATTCGCCAATATTTGTCATAGAATATTAAAGTAAATACACAAATTCGCCAATATTTGTCATAGAATATTAAAGTAAATACACAAATTCGCCAATATTTGTCATAGAATATTTAAAAAAAAATAAAAAAAAATCAAAACCTATGAAGGAAGTTCCCCCTATTTTCCACATTGTAGAACATATGACATATAAAACCTTCCCCTAAATGACAATAGTATTCTTTTCTATGAATAGGGTATTTTCTTTGATAAGTATAATGCATTGAAAATACATTTGAGAAAGCGAACTCGGAAATCAAACGTTACTCACAGAACAAGGGAACCTGGGTGTATGCTGTTGAATTATTTAGCTGAAGATCAAAGAACAAATTGAAACTTAAATTATTCAACAGTTTAAACAAGCTTCTTCTTTTTTTGTTTTGTTTTGAAGCCGTATTTAATGCAGATACTAAATGTTGAATGTAAGTAAACTTTCTCTGTACTTGTTGGAACGCTTAGAAGGAACACAAAGTCAGACCTTTGTCTAATAACGTCTTGGACTTGGACTTGTGGAGTGAGTGCGTCTTGTAGACTTTCTGTGCCGTTTAAACCACGTGAGTAGTCTCCATTTGATAAGACTGGGGTTTTAGGCACACAGGTGTATCTCATGGGGGAGTGGGCGTAGCCTGGCCAAAAGGTATGTATGGGAATCGGATCGTTCGTGTGTGTGAGTGGCACGTGTGTGCGCGTCTGCGATGTGGCGAGAGACAGAGAGATTGGGGAGGGGGGGGGAGCGGAAGAAACCAGAGTGAGAGATAAATGCTTAGCCTATTGAAAAGGTCAACAAAGATAATCGGTACGAGCATTGTTGTAAAGGCTGGTGGTCCTCAAGTGAAGGGTCCCAGAGCTCACAATGTCAGCAGATAATTCCAGCTAAAAAAAATATGGGGGGACAGTTGGAAGCTGGGGCGTAGGTAGGAATTTTCCACCATTTGGGGGCCCGGGCGGCTTGACCTCTTTTGCGTAATATTATTGTAAAAAAAAAACGCTCAAGTGGGGGCCCGGGGGGGATTTTCAAATTTTCCCCCACCCTAGCTACGCCGCTGGTAGGAGGTAAAGGATCCGCTGTTGAGTGAACTCACACTAGGGGTGATTCACACTAGCACATCATATGGGATGCATTACCATGAAGGAAGAATAGCTGCATGACTTTACGCGATCGTAAGGATGCAATCATTTGTTTACCTCGACCTATGACACAAGGTCAGCGATTCTTAACCTGAGGCTTCCCGTACCCCAGGAGCTACCCACAGGAACATCGGCGCTTGTGAGAAACTTCAGCTATAGCAGACAAAGCTTCTAAAGAGAGCACACATACACATGTGCTGCGAGTGTTGCCTTGACATTGGTGGGAAGAAAAAAAAAGAAGAGGTATTACCTGGAAGTGCTATGTCTACTTCAGGCTGACTTGGGTGTTGCTGTGAGAACAAAGTATATTAAAAGCGTTCCACGAGCTCATATCTACTGCACTCTTTTATTTCCTCATTATATCCTGCTCTCTGTGACATTGACATTGCAGGGAAAATGTTCTTAGGCTAGCCTTGCAAGAGATAGAAAAGAACTTTTGGGAAACATTGGATCTATGAACATTGCTCATGAACTCAAATACTGCTTATTTATGTTCGTTTCTACTGGACAAAAGCTTTTTTTTTTTTTACAATTCTGTCTTTTAGAAGTAAGGTCATCAATCAATCTGTCTTTCTGTTTGATTGTCTGTCTTATACATTCTGTCGTATAAATAGAAGAGGTATCACCTGGAAGTGCTATGTCTACTTCTGGCTGACTTCGGTGATGCTTTGAGAATCAAATATAGAAAAGGTCTCGGACTTTAATTGTTAATTAATATCTAATGCTTGACACTTAGAACTTGAGAAGGTCGAAAGGGGGGGGGGGGGGGGGGGGAAGGGTTACTATCTGTTCCAGATGGCCACGTGAAAACTTAAGACTATTTTGCACTGCGTCTACCTCTTGTCTTAAATGAATAAGCACTTATCTTTTAACCATTTCTTATAAAGATGAAAAAAAAAGCCAGTTCGTGCTATTTTAGCGTCGGTATTAGATCAAGATTATATAAAGTTCTCAGAATTATAGATGACGTCAACACAAAGAGACACATTTTCTCATACAAAGTCTATTATGATAATAATATCATATTAATTGAGAACGGCTGAAACGCAAGGGCCGCCTCCAAATTGGTGTAGCGTAATACTTTTTTTTTATGTCATCTTGTTTAGAATTACATTTAGACTCGTAAAGGACATGCTTACATAGTAATTACATTGAGCGCCTGTTACATGTCATGGGTTGCCCTGATAACAGATCTGTCACAAAACAAGGAGCGGTATTGGTTAAAATAAAAAAAAAAGAAAGAAACACAAACAAAATCTTGTTCATGACTTCACACTCATTTGAAAGAGTCATCAAATCAGGTTAGCGTTGCGCGATGATTTATTCGTCCCGCCCCTAATGAATGTCCACCACGGATCGATGCTAAGCCTCTAGCGTCCGGTGTTTGTCAGACAAATGGGAGTAGATTTCCTAAGAGTGCTAGTAAATGACACGAGCTCCCAGGGACCATAATCATCTGAAGCTGCTGAATCTCTGATTGGCGTCTTATTGTTCTTCTTTGTCGTGTTGCATAATGGGAGCAGTTTCCTTCTCTCTCACCCCCCATGGACTGAATTCTTAGAGATCTTATAGATGACGGACGTTATTCAAGAGAAGATCATGACGTCCTACGCGCATTTCATGTGTCCGTCTAGTCGTGCATGTTAATCAAGGACTTCAACTCTGGCAAGTCTTTAGTTCTCCTGGCTGATTCGGGCAACCCATTCCATTCTCTAATGATACTAGAGAAGGTGCACTTGTACGAATATGTTCTAGCGTATGGAATAAGAAATGTGTTATCAATCGCGCTTTTTAGGCAATTCAGAACGAAAAGTAGTTTTGTAAGGCATTACTTACGTAAGGACATCACGACCTTTGATTTTTTTTTATAGCGTTTCATTCGCTCCACAAGACCGTGAACGACTGAACGTACACTCTTTTCAGTTTCATATAAAATATCGACTAAGACCCAGATCTAACAATTAGAAGCAATATTGGAATGTCAGTCTAATTTTATGATTTTTCTCGTAAGTAAAGAAAAAAAAATAGAATAATGAAAACAAATATTTTAAAGCGAACTCACAAAACACTTTAGGGCATTAGGCTATTGTGGTGTTTTTTTTTCAGTGCCCTACGAAAGGGGAATTGCCGCTATTAGTTTTGTGTGGTATGTCTGTCCGTCCATCCCGTTTAGACCCCAGAAACTACCAAAGATCTTAAAATCCGATATCAGGATATTTTGGTTCTGATGCAACGGCTGCTTTTTTTCATTTCTGAACGCGAAAAATTCAATTTTGTAAATTAACAATGCAAGCAGATGTTGTTTTTTTTTCCAAAAAAAAAAAAGCACCGTTTTTACAACTATTTCTTATTAATAGTAAAAAAAAACAAAAAAGAAACGGGAGACTATGTAAGTAAGGGAGGTAATTTTCTGTATATTTAATAAACATCAATTCAAACGGCTTTTTTTAAAAATATATGTATTACATACAGTTATATATATATATATATATATATTGCAGAATATGGAGTTCCTACAATATAGGTAATTTTGTTTGATCTATACAAAATATGTGTTACTAAATTAAGTGTTTTGTGATCTACAAACTACCGGTTACTATATTTTAAATAAAATGTTTAATTAAAAAAAAATACATTGAGGATGTCCAATATGACATCTAATGAACACTATACAAGTGACATGCAATATAGGACACGGTATTCGAGATTCAATTATATTTATAGTAATTAATAAATCTTCGTACTCAGTGTTATGTCGACAGTCAGTATTACAATAGTACTCGGTATCGGCAACACTTTCGATACCTACATGTCTTCTTTTTATATTGGCGGAGATAGGGTTGGGGTTAATGATATGGTCAGTTTATAGCTTCTGATATTCATGCTGTTCATAGCTTCTGGTATTCGTGCTGAAAATACCGAAACCTGTCTTTTTTACCTGCCTGAGTGGACCAGTTTGGAGCCGATTCTGAGTTTGTGTTTCCACTCAAATTATATTTATATTCTTGTTTCTTTTTTTTTAATAGAATTTATTAGCTAGTATATTAATAAAATATTGTCTCTTGGCCAGTCTATAAATATTTTTCTGTTCAGTCTCTGTATATATTTAGGGACTTGTGATTGCGGCTATTAACTATCACTTGTATTTTCATTAGAACATAGCACCTGTCAGCGGCTTCTTTAATGCAGACATCTAGAGATTTCGCCGTATATACATTTGATATGCCTTTGAGACCAAAACTAAATCCATTGCTGAGGACAGGCGTAGACGGCAAAAAGTGAACCTAAATCTACCACGGCCGGTGGTCAACGGTTTAGTCTGCGCTGGTGAGAAGTGCAAAATGTGTAGGTCGTAGCCGGGACTGCGTAGCCACGTGGAGTACTGCACTTCTCATCAATCTTCGGACTCGAAGAAAAGGCTTATTATTGTTATTTTCAATGGCGGTCATTTCCGATTCTATTTTGGAAATCTGCAGTTAAAACAAAAAATAGCAAATATTATCAAGTTAGTACCAATTCGAGGCTAATAGTTTAGCTCTATTTAACATGGAACTCATCCAGCCTTGTGTAACGGCTTTAACTTCAAAGTGATGCTGAGATCTCGTAGCTAGACATCGTAGTCATTAGGTGAGATTACAACACAGTCTAGAAACAACGCATAAAGGCTTAGTGTAAACAAAACTGGCTGTTAGGTTCAACACTCTCTAGACCACAAATGTATTTTTAGCGCGTGTTGAAGCAGCCCAATGGCATCACCAACGGAACTATGGCGCCACCTTTAGTGATTTAGCAGACAATGCTCCCGTCAGCTTTCTTCTTCTTTTTTTTTTTTTTACACCTTGTAAGTTGTATTCCTCGCTCATCATGTTTCTTGGACTTGACAACTTTGAGTTTAGCATGTATTTTGGAGGGATGAGGGAGGAGGTTCATCCAGTTTTGTGGATGAGCTATTGCTGCCAACCTAGCTGTTTTCTCGGCAGGTATGAGACCTGCACATTTTTTTTTTCACGTGTTTAGGCGCTTGATGTACTTTTATTTAGCAGCGATTTGATTCTTAGGATTGGGGGCAGATGCTTCTTTGTATTCTATGAATCCATCTTGCTAGCTTCCAACCCTGTTAATATCTAGGCTTGTTTTTTTTTCGATGGCCTTCTTTTGAACCAGTCCAACCGCTTCCATTGTACAGATTTAAGCGTGTTGTAAGGATGCATAGCCTGAGGAATCAAATGTCTGCGTTGGATGGGACAAAATATGTAGATCATAGCTATGACAGCGTAGCCACCTGAAATACTAAACTGCTCCTTGATCGATGACAAGCCTTATATATATATATATATATATATATATATATATATATATATATATATATATATATATATATATATATATATATATATAAAATGATGCAACATTTGGATTTATTGATTATGCTATTTAATTTTGCTCTACGGATTGCTAACTTGTCACACTAGAGTGGATTACACCACGCCAATGTTAACATCAGTGGACATGTTTTGTTGTATAAGTTTATAACCAATTGAAAGTGCTTCTTTATTATGTTTTTGAGCTTCTTCAGTCTGTCCCGCCAATTATTGTAATAATTAACAAAATCTCTTAGTGCCCCGAATGACATCCACGATATTGTGAGTCAAATCATTGATGCACAACATTTGTAACAGTTATAGTCTTTGAGTCTTATAATGAGTTAAATGTTGAAAATGTTGTTTTTTTTTGTTGTTTATTTGTTTGTCCCCCCCCCCCCCCCCCCGTATTTATACATTTAAGATCCAGATTTTTATTTCAGTGAGAGTTTCGTACCCTTAACCTTCATGCCTGTCTAGTCCTACCAGCCATTGCAGAAACTTTTTTACCCAAATACCTTCTCAAATAACGGCTTTTCCCCTTACGGGGTTACTTAAAAATGTTTCCGGCCTAGTAAAAATTCCACGAGTTTCAGATACTTTTTTGTTCTATTTTACAAGCTTATGCTATCAATGTGTTTGACTACTTCTACTCATTCAGTCAAATTTTGCATATAAGCTCATGTTCGGTGAAAACACATGAATCAATTACAAAAAAATTAAAGAATAATTTAGTCAATCAGGCATAATTATTTAATTTTCTCCTCTATAGAAAATGTCCTAAGCCAAGGGGAAAGAAGTATTGTATAGAGAATTCGGTCGTTTGCTATATTCCTCAATGTCAAGGCAAACTCTGCAGTTCACACTTGATTCATAAAATTGGTTAACAAAAACCTGTAGAATAACCATATTAGCACACGGACATTCATTACTTCTTTATTATGTTTTTGAGCTTCTTCAGTCTGTCCCTTCAAAAAATGGGAGGGGGGGGGATTGTGTCAAAATTCTGAGTAATACATAACTCATCGTGACCATGACGTCATTTATACAACATTAAAATGTAGTCAACTATGTTCACGTTCTAGACGTAGGCCAAATTAGTGGACAGTGCTTGATCTGCAATATTGTTGTTCATTTGATCACAGCGCTAAGATCGAAGTCAGTTTCATTATAGATCTAACTTCTATAAAGGATTCTCACACACCAGTACATTTCCATGGTTGTTATGCCCGTTTTTAGACTCATCTCTTTTACTTAATAAAATATTTTAGTACTTTTGTAAATATTGACGGTGGCCCCGTCGTCTACCTTGTGTGGACACAACCACCTTCAGTCACTCTTGGGTATGCCCCAAACACTGAAACTGGGTTGTGTTTTAATTTAGATTACTCCACCCTTACCTTAAACCCCCCCCCCCCCCCCCCCCCCCCCCCCACGTTCAGAGCTTTTGTTTGTCTTAGATGTGAAGATGGCGTGGTCAAGAGGACGTGTTAAGAAATGTGACTGGGTTCGAATCACACAAAAAGCTGTGCTAGATTTGACGTAGGTCAGCTCTACAGCTGTGTGTGCTTTTCAGTGCTACAGTAGTGAAGCTTCTACTTGCTACCTGGGGACTACTTATGTAGCCTGATCCTTTTTTTTTAGGCTGCACATTTTCACTGACATTCATAAAGCTTAAAAAAAAGAATTCTCCGTGTCGAGGTAATGAGTACATCGCCATTTGCACAGCATACATTGAATGGATTCACTCTCTAAATAAACAAAATCTGTTCTTGATGACTTTCTGGATGATCTTTCATGAAGCTTATTGGGAAGTGAGAATTTCAAACAGATTCTGTTCAGTATCCTCTAGTTATCGCGAGAATGAAGATAGATTGCACATGTGACAGTCACAATACGCATGTGATCTTGATTTGCGTGAACACAATGCGAGAAGCGTGAGTGAACTTTTAAGAGCTCGATACGAGTACTTGTAAGAACTTGATATGAGTGAACTTTTAAGAACTGTTTGATACGAATGAAGTTGTTAAAAATTGATACGTGTGTGCATGTAAGAATTGATACGAGTGAATTAGTTAGAACTTGATACGAGTAAACATCTAAGAAATTGATACGAGCTTGTTTGATTTAATGATCTGGACTGGTATGTATTCAACAACCGAAGGCTACTTTATGATGCGCCATACTTCTTCGTGTCTCTCATTCTCTTGCAGTTAGTCACTGTATAGTCTTTAGGAAATTAACTTAATTTTTTTCTACATTGTCACTGTACACACTGGGTGTGATTGTTTGCAACTATAAGAACTGTATTCACTTTTACCCAGTAGTGAGGTTTCTAAGTTTTTGATTTATCTTCTTCTTGTATCCATCTAAAAAATATCCTTTTAAAGAAAAGACAATTTTCATTCATTTAACACATTTAAACATTTTGGATCATCACAAACATTTTCCTCTTGCTGGTCGAATTCGCTACGAAGCTTTAATGTCTATGACTTGTTTGACTGTTTATATTTAGATACTAGAGCTAGGGTTTCAGTTGCTGCGCTTGGATGTTTCAGCTTTCAAATATATTTATTTCTGGTCCGGTAATACGTAGTTATTTTCCCACCAGACCACATAACAGAGCGGGGTGATTTAGATGTGGAGCCGTGAGTTGCCGCGAGGGTTTTTATATTTCCATTCTCCATCTGTCAGATAAAGAGCTAACGTACTTTTAGACTTCGCTAGTTGAATTGGAAGCTTGAGTTCCACTTGTGCCGGCCACACACTTCACTTGTAAACCTTTTTGGCCACAAGCGATTAGGGAAAGGGGAGAGGGGGAGGCTTCAACTTACCTGCCCTTGTTTTAAAAGTCAACATAATTATAGAAACTGCTCTTATCCCTCCCCCCCCCCCTTTTTTTTTCCTTTTTTAAAATAAAATCCTCTCTCGAGTATGTGTACATCTCTAAACGGGTAAAGGCAAGGGTGAATAAAGTTATGATGATTCAGTTCGTGGAGGCGCCGACACCCTTTTTTTTTTTTTGATAAGCGCCCTGATAAATATTCAAACTTTCAAACGAAATGATTAAATAAAAGCAAAAATGATAACTCCTCCCTCCCCCCTCCCATCCTTCAACCTCTCCCTCTCTCTCTCTCTTCACGAGTCTTCCTCTTCTCGATGTCTGGTAAATGTTTGTTGGAGATGAACCAAACTGTTTGTGTTACGTGTTTATGCGTTTAAAATGGAAAAACAAATCTACGCAAACATTTAGTTCCATCGTTTCCTACCCTGCAATATCCCTTTCCTTTCTCTGTTGTCAATTTACATATTCAAGGAGGTCGGCACCCCTTTAGCAACATTGTGTCTAAGTACGAGAGTAGTTTATTTTGTGCTTTAATCCGGCTCTGTAGAAGCAGTCTTCGTGTGCATTCACTTTTCCTGTTTCATCCTGAGGTAGGAGACGCACTAAACAGGACCGGCATTGAACACGAAATAAAATGTGTTGTTGGTAGCACCAGATTGCTGGTACAATAGAACAGATGTAGGCGTACTATATTTTTAATACAAAACTTGACATAACTTGAACAAACTTTAAAAAAAAAAAAAAACATGACTAAATAAGACATTTATTAACAATATAAACAAATTCAACTTAGATCAGATATAGATGTTACCTTTACCTATACCGTAGTCTTTTGGACCGATGGGGCAACATGCAAGACTCGTCGACCGTCTTTCTCCATTCCTCTCTGTCTTTTGCCTTAGTTAGAACCTCTTTCAATGGCAGGCCCGTCCATTCTTTTATGTTGTCCTCCCATCGCTTTCTCTGTCTGTCTCCTTTTTTTTTCCTGGTACTGTTCCTTGAAGGAAGGTCTTTGCGAGCCCCGAAGATGTTGTAACATGGCCATAGATTTTAAGCTTGCGTTTTTTTATGATAGTTAGCAGGCCATCATGGGGTCCGATCGCTCCAGTGACCCTGTATCTAATCTCTTGGTTTGTGATGCGGTCTTTGAATGTGATGTAATGAAATAAATTGATATTTAAATAAAATCTAAATCCGACATGGCCTAAATTGTGCCGATGTGCCAAAAACTCAAAACCCTAAAATCTAACTCACTACAAAAAAATACAATAAACATGCATATATGTATTGTATTTTCTATACAGTCGTTCACCCCTGCTGCAGATAATATCCTTGTTTTTGAGTCTTTGAACTCACTACAAAAAAACATTACGAGTTACTATCTATTTTGTGATTTTTTTGTTCTTGTTAATCAACGAAGGCCTTGTCATACGGCTATACCACAAAACCCTAACATTGCAGCAACATATAACAGTGTTCTGAAGTGGGTTTTTTTTCCCACTAATAATAAGTGCAAATGCCACATCTAGAGCGCGTAGCCATGGGTTTGATTACCACTGACATGAAATGTGAGGTTTTTAAATAAATAAAAATGAATGAATCAGCGCCTCCAACCAGAAATTTGGTAACACTTGTAGCTGCATCCGTCGCTATATAATGCTGGTTGCCCCTTATGACCAAAATCTCACTTTATGTCTGCTTTTCTTTTGGGAGTGTCTGCCGTCAGAAAGTTTCGCATCTTCCGATCAGGCGAATATCTCTTCCATCTTGGCATGGCTTTTATTTTTAACTTGGAAGTTATGTTGCTGAATCCGCTAGTTTATTTCATCGCCGTTCTAGTTATTATTTTGTTTCGTCCTCTTTTGTTTGTTTGTTTGTTATAGATCTATGTGTATTTTCTTTGCATTTATTGTTTCACTATTGAAATCTACTTCTTGTAATGTTTTATCCATTTGAGTCGTATTATGAAGTGTCTATGGGATTTCTAAGTGTGTAGTTCGTGTGCTGAACCTATTTAGACCACATCGTCAACACGGAATGTCTTGCCTCTTTGAAAACTCATCTAGGTCAGGCCATGACGTCTGAGAGAGGCTAAATATAGACGGCACTGTGCACACAAAGTATTCTACAGACATAGAGATGATTTCCTGTAGTAAGAGGAAGGAGAAACACCTTTTTTTTTTTTTTTTAAAATTGTTTTCGGGATAGAAATGTAAGCCTGATATGATCAGTGCCGGATTTTAGTAAGTGGCGGCCCTGAGTATGATTTTTTTGGAGGCCTTAACCCCCTTCAAGCTTGAATTTACAGTCAATTTTATATAAATCTAAAAGCTTGTCATATTTGTATAGAAAGAGGATTACTTGCTCATTCAATGTCATTCCCCTCATTTTCTAATATTTACTATGCACATTTCTGTTCGTCTTACACTATCGTAAATCCGGCTCTCCTTACGACCGTTCCTCATTTAGTACCCTTTTTATTGTTACAAATGACGCTTATTCCACGATGTTGAGTTTCTAGTCAATTGTGAATAAAAAAAAAAGCAAATGTAATGTTACATCTAAGTTAGGTCTACACTTATTTAATCTGATCTTATTCAAACACTCCAGTCAATGGATTATGTCTTTTGTATTCAAATGAACTCGTTCAAGTTTGGATCGTTTTACATCCGAAGTTTTTAGAAGACGCTGAATTATACCTGGTTGTTATGACCCGGCTGTGATCTACAATTTTCACCAAACCTGTTGCAATTGTGGCGATTTTTTCCTTCTTTCGTTGTCTACACCTGTTTTGGACAATAGTTTGAGGTCATAGTATACATTACCTATAAGTCCTTAATTCAAATTAGTATTATCATATTATCGGAATATACAATTCGTTGCTAAGCAATGGTGTGGGGAAAATGATAAAAGATGTAGGAAAAAAACAAGAACAATCTGATTCTAGGCTAATGAAAGAGTATGATTGGGATGCTGATATGGAAATTCAAGACATTTCCGCCAGGCTGTTCTCACCGACAAGCCACGTGTAAGTATTTGGACATCTCAGCTTACTCTTTTGATCTTAATGACATTTGAAATAAAGATCTTGACTAGATCAAAGACGCTGAAGGAAATTATCCAGTTTGTTATTTTCTCAACACATGTGCAAAACTACATACATCTCTCGTGAGGTGTATCTAAAGTCTCGTCTTGCTAATTAGTTAGCAAGGATCTCGCGTAAAAGAAACAAATAAATCATCTCCCGGAAGTCGAAGGATCAGACAGCGCCGAGATGTGCTTGCTTAATAGAAATCGGGGTTTCTAACTAGATCTGGGTATTAATTTACTATCATGAAATATATTTAGCATGACGTAATTTTTCTGAAATCTTTGTATTTTTAACCAGTTGACATAATTATGTAAATGTGTGTAGGTGATAATTATTACAATAGCCTACCTCTATTCAAGTCACACTTTCGGGGTGGAACCTGGATGGGCTAAGGGTGGGTGGATGCGATTCTCGAAAACGGCTCTAACGATTTTCATAGAAAGTTTGACAGTTGATCTATATCGTTGGGAAAAGATTTATTAGCTCGTTGGCCACATTGGGAAAACTCTCGAGAAAATTGTTCAAATTATAAAAAGAAATGTTAAATTTGGCTAGAGAACGAGTATTTCGCATTTATGCCCTATTCATTTTAATAAGTCTTCTAAGTCTAAATCTAAAGGCCAATCATTGGAACGTTATAAAGTCTAGTAAATTTCTACATTCGATTCACCAGGATTTTTTCTTAACTTTTTTTTTGGAGGTGCCTGGGGGGGGGGGGGGTGATTAAAAAAGTTCATTTTTTTCTTTTTTTTAAATTATATTTTGTATGGTTTTCTTTTTTTTTTTTTGTTTTTTTTTTGACCTGAAGTAAGGTTTAAATGAGGTTCCGCCATGCTGATGGAAGTAATACATTCGTTGTTTGCAGCGCAGAACACATGGATTAGCGATTACTCTGAAAACATGAATAATGTCTGTGTAAGGAATTACACGATTTTATCTCACTGCTCTGATACACATTGGCGGATGTCTTCTTCTTCTTCTTCTTTATTTTGAACCAACGAGAATATAACCACGTGACGAATACTCCCTTCTTTTCACACAAACAGCGATTCTGTTACTTCAGGGAATGAAGAGCTCTTATTTCGATCTAGACTCGCATCGTCTATCTATAGGACTAGTCCTCACTATTGGCAATTTTCATGATAAAGTACACAATGTCAAGGACGCTTAATTGACCTGCGGCACTGCCAACGAAATAACAGGAATTGAGCTACAGACGGAAGTGCTTAGAAAATGTGATTCTGCAGTGCTAACATCAAAAGGCTGACAATTTATAGTCATTTCGGCCGTAGATGAAACATGTAATATATCTGATACGTCGTGGCTGTGTTAGCAAAACTCGCAAATGAACACATTGTTTAATGAACTGCTGTTTTATAATTATCGTACTTGGTGCAATATTTGAACTCTAGATATAGAAACAAAATTCATTGTTAGAAATAAAACTCTGTCCTAGTGCTGGCTAAATAGATACGGAAGTGGTAGTGTAATGTCACTAATTAGTGCAATTTTTTTTTCTTTCTTACTTTATTAAAGGAACTTGAGTTTGTTAAGCTCGGTCTCGTCTGCTTACGTCGTCTGTTTCAGCAGAGGAGGTCGTTTGTGGTACCTCGGCTTGTCCCTGTGAGAGGAGTCTGTTTGTAAATCCAGGTACCTCGCTTAATCTGGTCGGGCGGCGTGGTTTTTATTTACCAGGTCATGTGTTAAGGCAAGATGTTGATGAATGAGAATCAAAACTTGGTTATGGAGGCTGGTACTGTCACGTCCCTAGTGACACCTCATTGTTTACAAAATGAGGACATTGTACCTATCTCAAACCAGGTCAGCGTATCCACGCTTAAATGCCAGAAAAACACAGATTAAAACTTAGTTCAAGACTACAGCAGGGAAACAAAATTAACATAGCTTAAATTACAAATGAGTTCCTAGTGACACCTCGTTGTTCACAGAATGGGACATTGTACCTATCTCAAATCGGGTCAGCGCGCTCGCGCTTTAATGCCAGACCAAAACAAAACATTCCACCTTGCGACGGACGCGTCCTCCGAAGCGATCGGAGCCTGTTTAATGCAAGAGCACAATGGAACACTACATCCCGTGTTCTATATTAGCAGGAAATTGTTACCAGCAGAAACCAGATACTCTACAATTGAAAGAGAGTGTTTAGCGATAGTTTGGTCCATAAATCGCTTTACCAAGTATCTGTTAGGCAAACCATTCAACCTACTTACAGACCATTTTCCTCTCCAATTTCTAAACATTGTACCTATCTCAAACCAGGTCAGCGTATCCACGCTTAAATGCCAGAAAAACACAGATTAAAACTTAGTTCAAGACTACAGCAGGGAAACAAAATTAACATAGCTTAAATTACAAATGAGTTCCTAGTGACACCTCGTTGTTCACAGAATGGGACATTGTACCTATCTCAAATCGGGTCAGCGCGCTCGCGCTTTAATGCCAGACCAAAACAAAACATTCCACCTTGCGACGGACGCGTCCTCCGAAGCGATCGGAGCCTGTTTAATGCAAGAGCACAATGGAACACTACATCCCGTGTTCTATATTAGCAGGAAATTGTTACCAGCAGAAACCAGATACTCTACAATTGAAAGAGAGTGTTTAGCGATAGTTTGGTCCATAAATCGCTTTACCAAGTATCTGTTAGGCAAACCATTCAACCTACTTACAGACCATTTTCCTCTCCAATTTCTAAACACTAAAAAGCTGGCTAACAGCAGATTAACACGATGGAGTTTAATGCTAACAGACTACCAGTTTACAGTCAAAACAATCCCAGGGAAGACGAATGTCTTAGCAGACACCCTATCAAGATGTACTTAGATTGCAACTACCAGTAACATAACTTGTACACTTTGTTTTCATTTAAAATTTGATTCATACATTGACTAAAAATGATTATATATGAAATGAATATGTATTTTAATATTCCCATTGGATGGAAGATTTCAAGTCTTATGACATTCATTTTATTACTATAATATATCTTATTGAATTTTGCTGTATTTGCCATGCTTACATATGTTATTATTGTGAAGAATTCTAAAACTAGAATACTGCATATTATTGAATATTATTTTGATACATGGAAGAAGTAACTGTAATACCTTTGTACGTTAGTACCATTATTATATGTAAGATTGAGCGGTTGCAGTTCCGTTTTACTCAACATGCATCCCGCTTAGGAAGAGGGGGGTATATGTCACGTCCCTAGTGACACCTCATTGTTTACAAAATGAGGACATTGTACCTATCTCAAACCAGGTCAGCGTACCCACGCTTAAATGCCAGAAAAACACAGATTAAAACTTAGTTCAAGACTACAGCAGGGAAACAAAATTAACATAGCTTAAATTACAAATGAGTTCCTAGTGACACCTCGTTGTTCAAAGAATGGGACATTGTACCTATCTCAAATCGGGTCAGCGCGCTCGCGCTTTAATGCCAGAAGGACGCCGATTAAAACTTGGTTTAAGGCTACAGCAGGGAGACATAATTGGCGTAGGTTAAATTACAGAAACAATTGAGGGGAAAATTAAATGTAAACGAGTCAAGGATGGGTATTGAGATGTCACGGTTCTTGATTCTAAAGAAAGATATAAAAGGCGGAGTGTTAGCTTGAGACGGGGGAGAGAGCTAGAAAGCTAAGCTTAGAAGTCGCTAAGTTTTAAAGTAAATATTTACTCATTTTATTGAACGTTTTCACTGAATCCTGTATCTGTTTTATATATCTTTGTACGTACATTTATTGTTTCAAGTTCAAGTTTTAAACAATTAAAACTCAAGAAACATATCAACACTTTGTTACTTCATTGATTATTAAAGTGTTTGAACTATAATCAAGGCACCTCCGAACCCACATATGTCACAAGTTCATAGCATCAAGAACTCCAAGTCAAATAAACACAATAAACACGTGACAGGTACCATGACCTTTAGAACACACATTTAAAATCTATCTTGAAAAGTGAACGTATCTATACTTTTTTTTTTTGTGGAACATGATAATGAGTCAACATATTTGTTTTATACAGAAAATGTGGCTGTTTTAAAACCAAAACATAATATTAAACGGCCATATCTGATCCCGTTCAACTCTTTGTATTCACGGTCTAAACCAGCAATGTTGAAATAATAGAGGAGTTCGTAGCTATGAAGAGGATGCATGGGGGACCATCACGCGAAGACCTGATTTTTTCAGTGTCGGAAATTAAAATGGCCCGCAGACCGAATTAGGTTGGGCATCACTGGTATACAGCCTTGTTCATCTTGTTTCCAGCCTTACTTCACCGATGGCCACACTTACTATCAGGGCAACAGGCGATATA
This sequence comes from Biomphalaria sudanica, assembly GCA_036873155.1. NCBI lineage: Eukaryota > Metazoa > Mollusca > Gastropoda > Planorbidae > Biomphalaria > Biomphalaria sudanica. Next base: position 943,988 of record JAZGLO010001495.1, read on the forward strand.
AAGACATGTATGATATCTGAAATGTGTTTTCGATCCAAATATTTTAATGTTGTTTTTATCCAGCTTCATAAATGATTTAACTCTTCTGTACATAGGTCAAGCTATAACCTACTGTTGTATGTAACAACACAATACGTGTCCACTTGTTAAGGATTAAAGGGAAACACTGATGGTTTTTCAAATTTTAGTTATTGACATATTTAAATTCTGCGTAAAAAGTTGTAATAGTAAACATTTTACCATTTTGTATTTAAATGCTTAGAAACATTTCTATTGAATAAATTAGTCAGTAAATTCTTGACATCTCAAAAAAAAAACGGGGTTCTATGGGATTTTGTTTTAAGCTAGTTCATACGTCACTTCCCTCAACAATACTGAAAGAGAAACTAGATTTAACCAATCGTATCGCTTCATTCTTACCTTAGCTGTTAGGCTTAGTGACGGCATAGTCCAGAGCTATGATACTTATATATATATATATATATATACATGTAAAGATAGATCTAAAAGCATTAGGATAATCAACTCGAGAAAAAAAGGCATTTTCATCTAAGCCTCTCTCTGTCCCAAGAAGTAAATAGATCGTGTTTCTGACTGATTTGAACAAACTGGTCATTGTAAGGCTAGTCTAGACTACGTGTAGTCGGTCATGACAAGACAACCAAGCTAGTGTTTGTTGTGTGTTGAGTGGTCTGGCGAGAAAATACACACTGCCGTGGTTAGTCAAGCATGTAAATCTACTTTTTTTCTTTGCTTACAAGATCCTATATCTAACTGCATAGACGAAAGTATATTTCTTTTACGAGAATGTAAACTTTGCTGAATGGTCTACTGTTATACAATGAGCCAATAGATTAAAACACATTTGTGACGTCACATAGAAACCCGGTGAAAGTCTGACTGTTTTGGATGCGCAGGAAAATTACGTCGGAAAAACATCAATTACTAAGTTATTATTGCAAAGAAAAAAAAAAGAATCATATATTCATTATCTGTAAATCAAAACACATATTATATCAAAAATTGTCAAAACCATCGGAGTTTCCCTTTAAAATACATGCTTGTCCGTCTAGGTAAAACTGTAAATGCAATTCGAGTATTCTTTCCCTGATTTCGCCATGCTATAAATACATTCGTATCCTCCAGCGTGGAAAACAAACTTCTAGATTGAACAAATTTCCCTCCATCCTCTTATGTTATCTGAACAAATTTAATAATGTAGGCAGGAACATTTCTGGGTATTTTTTTTTTACACCGTGTATCTGAGTGACAATTACGGTGATCACGTTCGCGTTATGAAGCTTGCGAGCATCTTGAAGGCCTGCTAAGCTACTTTGTACCGGGATGACAGAATTCATCTTTTACGATGGCCCACGCTCACAGGAGCTCTGCGCCCCCTCCACCTCCCCCCTCTTTCTCGTGCACTCCTGTCATGTAGCACTTGCCGAGAAGAACACGGCCTCGATGTGTAGCACGCCTTGGGACTGCACGCTGACTGTATCGTTTTGTTGAGGTGAAAAATGGGAACCATCCAGTTATGACGTACTGAGTGGGAAACAAGGGTGGGGGGACGTGAAAATGGAATATCTAATTACATTTAATTTTTGAATGAGGAGGAGGTAAATGTGTGTGTGTGTGTGTGTGTGTGGTGAGGTTTATCTGGACTTACACAATATCATTAAATACTAGTACTGGTTAAAAAAATAAATGTCACTGTACTGTTATTTTTGCAGTACAATATTTAAAAAAAATGACCGTTAACATTGTTAGGTATAATGCCATGAGAGGATATTCTTTATAACATGTTTCTTAATCGGCCGATTCTACCCGAGAATTGTCGCAGCGACATACAGCAGACGAGAAAGATGTGATGCCCGATAAAGAAATTTGCGACATTCCTCTTGTTAGAGTTGCTGTCGTCTTGTAGCTCCTTCTTTTCCGCGAATTTCCTCGTACGTTATATCTCTGCTGGGGTATGCCCTGTAGATCTCTGCTAAGGTATACCCTGTAGATCTCTGCTGGGGTATGCCCTGTAGATCTCTGCTGGGGTATGCCCTGTAGATCTCTGCTGGGCTATGCCCTGTAGATCTCTGCTGGGGTATGCCCTGTAGATCTCTGCTGGGCTATGCCCTGTAGATCTCTGCTGGGGTATGCCCTGTAGATCTCTGCTGGGGTATGCCCTGTAGATCTCTGCTGGGGTATGCCCTGTAGGTCTCTGCTGGGGTATGCCCTGTAGGTCTCTGCTGGGGTATGCCCTGTATATCTCTGCTGGGGTATGCCCTGTAGATCTCTGCTGGGGAATGCCATGTAGATCTCTGCTGGGGTATGCCCTGTAGATCTCTGCTGGGGCATGCCATGTAGATCTCTGCTGGGGTATGCCCTGTAGATCTCTGCTGGTGTATGTTCTGTATATCTCTGCTGGTGTATGTTCTGTATATCTCTGCTGGTGTATGTTCTGAAGATCTCTGCTGCTGTATAACCTGTAGATATTTTCTGGGGTATGCTCCGTATATCTCTGCTGGTGTATGCCCTGCATATCTCTGCTGGTGTATGCCCTGCATATCTCTGCTGGTGTATGCCCTGTGCTGGGTTATGCCCTGTATATCTTTTCTGGGGTGTGGCGCCTGGTGATTGCAGTATATCTTTTCTGGGGTATGCCCTGTATATCTTTTCTTGGGTATGTTCTGTATATCTTTTCTTGTGTATGTTCTTTTTTTGAGGTATGTTCTGCATATCCTTTCTGGGGTATGTTCTGTATTTCTTTCTTGGGGTATGGCGCCTTGTGATTGCAGTATTTCCTTTCTGGGGTATGCCCTGTATATTTTTTCTTGGGTATGCCAAAAAATATATCTGCTGAGCTGTAATGTCTCCCACAAACACAGTGAGGCTTTTTTAAAGCGTTTTCCAAGTGTTTGAATGAAATAGGTTTTATGATGATAGCGTAAGTCATGTTTGAAATAATGATGGGTGCAAACGCAACACGCTCTTCTAAATCGACACTAGCAGCTGGGAAAAAAGTGGCACCCGGATAAATCCACATGGAGAGCGACCATAAAGGAAGGGTCCCCAGATGGCAGATGCCATACACAAGAGTAGTAAGAAAGAATGGTGGAAGAGCAATGACGCCTGGTGATTGCAGATGCCCAACCTGTGGCCACAGCTGTATATCAAAGACTGGCCTCTTTAGTCACACAAGTTGCAAAGGGACAGCACTGTCTCTTCAAACGTAAAATGCCACAGATCATGTTTGAAATAAAGCGTCTATATAGAGTTCATGGTAAAATTCTTTATGAAGTCAGCGCTTTTTTCTCTTTATGTACACGTTGACTTAGAGGCAAGACTTCTATTTTATAAGTAACTTTCAAATCTCCATCGACATTTCAAGGAGTTCTTTGGTCACAACCTGTAAGATTTTATAACACCACTCAGAAGATCTCAATCCTAAAGATGGTACTTCAATGTCTATAATTTCATCAAAGGAAGGTTTGAATGAAACTGCGACTTGTGTTTATCCATTTGCCCGCCATCTGCCGCTGCCTTGTTTATAAAATAGATATCTATAGATATCCTTTTGTAAGGCCTCTCTTTCTAGTAGTAGTAACTTGCATCGTGGCTTTAGTTTCTGTCAAGTCCAAGTCTCAGGGGCGTGAGCCGTAAGTCGACTGGTTGAGAGGGTAATGGATGTCTTGATCTACAGTTAGATATCTAAAAATGAGTCTAGCTGCGAGTAGCGTGCATGGCCTGAGAGATGGGAAAATACTTGACTTGTTATGCCAGTGTCTTGAAGAGAATTCAGAACACCTATCTATAATGTATGTGTGGATAGATAGCATAAACCAGTTGGTACCTTTCTTGGGGAGGGGGGTCGATTTAGAATCTTAATTAGACTAGGGATTTTTAGTTCAAGATTGGACCAGAGCTTAGTTGTGTTTGCTGAACGTCTAAAGACAGGAAACTTTCTCCCAGATACCACCTCCTCTCCACACCACGATACGCCACCTCAGATTGGACCAGAGCCTACTGAATATGTTATGTAAGCATGCAAGGCGCACGACATAAAAAGCAATACAATTGTAAGATTGTCGCAATGTGAAAATATAATTGTAATGTCATAAGTATTCTTTTATTTTTATCTCTCTCTCTCTCGCTCTCTATCTATCTCTATCTCTATTTTTCTGTCTCTCTCCATTTATCTATCTATCTATCTATCTATCTATCTATCTATCCTTTATTAGATAAATTGGATAGCCAAATAACCTTTTACCATAATATTTGACTTCGGTAACTTCATTTAATGTAAAAACAAAAACAGTTCCCTACGCCCGAAACAAAGCAAACAGTACTCTACTGGATAAAGACATTAACAACAGGATAGCCAAAGCCAATGATTAGCCCTTCTGACATTAGATTATTGTTTGTTTTTAAATCACGCTTTGACCTGCCTCTTCTAACACTTTAGTCTTCGTCTTCAGTGAAGTGATCAGTTCAGCGGAGTCGAGCCCAACCATCCAGCTTTGTAGGCACTTTGATTGACATTGACGTTAAACGATGCATTGTGAACAATAGCGTGCAACAAGTAGCTGCATTACGAGTCAGTGAAACATAAAATGTTGAAGCATGCTTTCTGTTGAGCTGTTCAATGCATGGCTTTATAATATCCACTTTTTCTTAAAGTTTGCTGTAACCCTCCTCCCACCACCATAATCTACGTTAAAAAATGTACGAGGATATTGCTTGCATTATACAGACTATTTCGGATGTATGCAGTATTTCACTTGAACACGCAAACCCTGTTGCGACCTGCATATTTTGCTACAAATAATGCAGACAAAGCCATTGTCTATTTAAGTTTTATTGTCGTCGTCTGCGCCTGTCTTCGGCAAGGGCTTTTCTTTGGGTCTCAAATGTGTGTCTTGCACCTTCTCGAGAGCTCTCCAGATATCTCGTTCAGAGGCCGTCTTATGCCAGCTGATTTACTCTATGCCAGTGAAGGCAAAATGGCGCCTGATTTGATCTGTGACTGCACCTTGCACCAAGTACTAAATGGGCCAAGTTTTGGGAAAAACGGTTAAAACTTATCTCATAGTAATAACATGTAGATTTGAAAATAACAAGGAAAAAAAAACAACTTAAAAACAAACAAAGCTTAGACGAATTGTAGTTGTATCGATTAGTTTGGATAAGTCATGTAATTAAATTTTAATAGATCTAGACTAACCACAATAAATCTGTGCGATTAGAAATATTTTTACTAATTGTTTTTGTTTAGCGCACATTCATGCTTTTAGCCTTCTCAAGACTCTATGATCCTATTTTGGACTAGTTGGGAAAATTGGGCCCGGCGGTGGGGAGAATAAAAAGGGATATCTGGGTGAATGTTACCATAATCGCTTTGAAAAGCATTTATAAGGGGGTGGGGTGGGGTGGGAGAACGTTCTGAATTGGAACTCATGGCTCAAGCCAACACACTAACTACTCTGTTAGTGAGGTGGTTATGAAAATAGAAGATTGTATAGTTATTGTTTGTTGCAAACTTACTTTTAAAGCGGCCACCTACAAAAGGGAGCACTTCATTCAAGTAAATTTATTTCCCTTGTTCGAGATACCAAACAAAATAATTAATTATCATTAGTAAATTAACTAATTGGTTATTATTTCTTTATTGGTTCTTGTTTTGCCGGGTAAAAGAAATCATTGTGCAAAATTTCAGCTTGATCCGCGATTGGGTGCCAGAGAAACAACGTGTACTTGACACACAGAATAAGTTGACATACGTTTTGTAAGAGTATTAACAAGAGTTAGACTCCAAAGAAAGGAAGGCCAAGAGAATTGAATGGTTTATGTTTGGTGCAGTGAGGTTACAGACCCCACCCCCTCCCCAAACGTCTAGTTTGTCTGTGTAGCACCTGTCCCGTCTTGATGGCCCATTTCAATTTATTGCACACCTAACTTCAGCTGGTTGATCCAATGACATGTAGGCTTAGTGACATGTAGGCTTAGTGACATGTATATAGCAGTGTTCGATGCAAGCGAAGAAAAGAGCGTGTCACTGACTTGCATGTCAGTCTATATTCCATTTTAATTCGATTACCCCTTGGTCGTAATAACCGATCTCGCCAGGCCTGTGTTTGTATTTGGGAGACAAAAATAGCTCCATTCTTGTTTAAGTAACACAGCTGTGGGAGAATATCGACGACTTACTGAGATGTATTAGCTTATAGACTTGTACGCAAGACAAAGTTATCGCCCGTTGATCGTTCTTGAACTTGTCAATAAACACAAGAGAAAACTGTTTGGCTTGCTCACTCATGCCCAGAGTACATAGACCAGCTGCTTTCCGTGCAGCTGTTGTAGAATTGGTTTGCTGAAGCTTGCATAAAGAAAGAAATTGACCTGAGTTGTTTGCCTTTTAGTCTATCAAACACTTTTGTTACAGAGTAATCTGGGGTGTCCAAGTTTTCAGGAAATAGTTAGGTATCTGTAACCTGTCTACCTGACACTATAGCAACTGTGTCTTTGTTATATACGGAGGTTGCCTGTGACGAAAGGTTCAAATATCTGTTTAGTAGACATTTTATTTCGGAGTGCTGTTTGTTAAAGTAGCCGTGTACTTGTGAGTTGATAGTAACATAAAGTAACATTCTTGGTCATTGTACAGTAGGCGCATTATCCTCTAAACCCTTTTCACTGAAAACCTTCCATGAACTATTACTATGAGGATCTAAATGAATGTTTTGAAGAGAAAAAGAAAAGGAAAAGATGGCTGGGGTAATGGTTAGTTGACAGTTGTTTAGGAATCACTACTAAGTACTTAGCCTAAAAGGAAGGGGTGGCTGGGGTAATGGTTAGTTGACCGTTGTTTTGGATTTACTACTAACTACTCAGCCTAAAAGGAAGGGGTGGCTGGGGTAATGGTTAGTTGACCGTTGTTTTGGATTCACTACTAAGTACTTAGCGCACATAAGACGTTGTATCGAAGGTAATCACAGAATGTATTCTTGAGATTCTTAAGAATTGTGTATTTTGGGGGTGCTTAATATTTTTCGACCGGACGGTGGGAATTAAACGGGGGGGGGGGGGGGGGATTTTTTGACTAATTTCGAGCCGCATCTTCACAGGGAAAAAAATGTAACCGAGTCTCTGCGTCTACTTAGTGCAGTGGTGAAGTCTTGAGGTGCCAGAGAGCAGCGAGTGACAGGCCAGAAGTAGCCTGCGTGTTTGGGCATATACCAAGAGAGATTATGTGTCATGTCAGTTGATATTTTCTATGACAAAACACTTACTTTGTCTTATATTGCTTTGGGGGGGGGGAGCTGGCTGGTTTATAGCTGAAAACACAAATTTTGTTTTTAATCTTTGAATCAGCACTTTCGTGTTTATTCCAACTACATAACCTGAAGTCTGACTAAATGACACATTTACTGACATTGTCACTGTCAGTGTCAAGGCCGTACGCCCAAGAGTAATCACCACTCGAGGCTTTGTGCCGGCGACTCCGCGCTCTTCCGCTCGAGCAGTGGTATCGATAACCGATAATGACTAAAATTAGCCTTCATTGTTGGCCCCTGGGTCCCGCGATATCGTTATTGCTCGTTATAATAAGTAATCGATTTTTAATGCTTGGCGGAGGCGCTGGCAGGAGCGAGCAGACTTAATCAGTGTCAAGGTTGGCTCGCGTGAGCAATAATAAAAACAACAGCATATGCGCGAGCTATTGAGAGCAGGAATCCTTCCGGGGCTTGGACATTTTGTTCATCCACTTCTCTCTTTGATACCACTTACAATTATTTTCGACCTCCTCTATTTGATCCCATTACCGCTTCTATTTCGTCCCCTTTTTTGGTGTGTGCTAATCTCTGGTATTGCATTAGGACAGTGGAGTTTGAATTTCATCATGATTGAATGTGCAAAAGGACAGAAGACTCAAAAGTAAAGTAGCAATTATACATAAAACACTGAACCATAATCTTCAAATACAAAAACAAAATTTAATAAAATACTCTGAAAGACACAAAAATAAAGGCACATTCCTCGTCCCATATGCTAGGACAAATTTGTACAAATACTCCTTCTTCCCTAGTGCTATTAGAGCATGGAATGGGTTGCCTGAGCTAGCCAGAAAAACCAGTGACTTGGCAGAATTTAAGTCATTGGTTAATATGCATGACTAAATGCATGACGCGTAGGACGTAATCATCTTCTTTTTTGAAGTAACGTCTGTATTATATAAGATAAGATAAGATAAATGGGGCTCATTGTATGCCTGGATATTTATTATGGAATGGAATTATCTACATCAAGTAGCTGGCAGTAAAAATTTTTTTTTTGTTTTCCAGTTTATTCATTAGAGCATTGTCTTTTACGTAGCGCAGTTTAATCACTTCAATGTCTAGTTTTACTAATGCTACATGCAGTATGCCGAATATTTATTTATTTTGTTATTGTATACCAGACCTGTTTTTTTTTTTTTTTTGGGGGGGGGGGGGGAGGTAAGATTAATTTCTTTTGTTATTAAAAATTATTCTATTTTAAGATTGAAACTATAATTCGGTAATCAGATAGATCTTCATACAACTAGTGTCACTCTTCCCTTATCCCCTTTCACATCTGCACATCTCTTCAGATTGATTTCCCCTTGTTTTCCATTGCCAAAGTTGTTTCTATTTCCCTGTTCCTAGTTTGTTCCTCTTTCCATCTGTTTACATTCATTCTCTCTCTCTCTTATTCAATTACACATACTCAATTTTTTTTATCTATCTCCCTGTCTTCTTCTATTCTTCCTACATGTCCCTTCACTCTCTTTAGTCTCTTTATTACACTTACTCTTTTTTTATTTACCTCCCCATTTCTCTCTCTCTCTCTCTCTCTCTCTCTCTCCTTACATCTCTATTACTTCTCTTTTTATCTCAGTCCATACAATTATGTTCAATGATCTTTCTTAGCACACTCTTGTGTAAATAGTCCTATAGTGTTGAAGTGTATGCAGTATTTAATCTTCCAAGTAATTTTTATTGAGGCAGCAGGTGAAATGGGTCATAGCAACAAATGAAAACATTTATATACATTTATGAAAGAACAAATGAAAACATTTATATACATTTATGAAAGAACAAATGAAATCATTTATATACATTTATGAAAGAACAAATGAAAACATTTATATACATTTATGAAAGAACAAATGAAAATATTTATATACATTTATGAAAGAACAAATGAAAACATTTATATACATTTATGAAAGAACAAATGAAAACATTTATATACATTTATGAAAGAACAAATGAAATCATTTATATACATTTATGAAAGAACAAATGAAAACATTTATATACATTTATGAAAGAACAAATGAAAATATTTATATACATTTATGAAAGAACAAATGAAAACATTTATATACATTTATGAAAGAACAAATGAAATCATTTATATACATTTATGAAAGAACAAATGAAAACATTTATATACATTTATGAAAGAACAAATGAAAACATTTATATACATTTATGAAAGAACAAATGAAAACATTTATATACATTTATGAAAGAACAAATGAAAATATTTATATACATTTATGAAAGAACAAATGAAAACATTTATATACATTTATGAAAGAACAAATGAAAACATTTATATACATTTATGAAAGAACAAATGAAAACATTTATATACATTTATGAAAGAACAAATGAAAACATTTATATACATTTATGAAAGAACAAATGAAAACATTTATATACATTTATGAAAGAACAAATGAAAACATTTATATACATTTATGAAAGAACAAATGAAAACATTTATATACATTTATGAAAGAACAAATGAAAACATTTATATACATTTATGAAAGAACAAATGAAAACATTTATATACATTTATGAAAGAACAAATGAAAACATTTATATACATTTATGAAAGAACAAATGAAAACATTTATATACATTTATGAAAGAACAAATGAAAACATTTATATACATTTATGAAAGAACAAATGAAAACATTTATATACATTTATGAAAGAACAAATGAAAACATTTATATACATTTATGAAAGAACAAATGAAAACATTTATATACATTTATGAAAGAACAAATGAAAACATTTATATACATTTATGAAAGAACAAATGAAAACATTTATATACATTTATGAAAGAACAAATGAAAACATTTATATACATTTATGAAAGAACAAATGAAAACATTTATATACATTTATGAAAGAACAAATGAAAACATTTATATACATTTATGAAAGAACAGATGAAAACATTTATATACATTTATGAAAGAACAAATGAAAACATTTATATACATTTATGAAAGAACAAATGATAAGAGAGACAAAAATGGAGAGACTGTCAGAGGGCTCTGAGTACATTAGATTTCTTGCTACAATACAGAACTAAAAGTGAACAGCTTATTTGTAATCCCAAACATGTCATTTCTTTTAGGTCTGCTCTCCTTATGGGATTACATTCCATCCTAAACTTTCTTTTGTTGCTCAGTGAATTTTTCAAGCATTTAATTATTTTATTTGCAGGGTCCAGTGCAGTGCAAGTTTGAGAGAATCCAGTCAGGAAGTTTACCGCCAAAAGTTACCCATGTTTCCTGTGAGGCTTCACCGCAAGACAGATTTGTGAGTATTGTGGTCCTCAAATATTCTTCTTTATGTGAGCGAAGCGGTGGATCAATTGGCTTGTCCAATCAGAGCATACTGATTGGCTTATTTGTTTTAACATATTGCAATTTTATTTCTATTCTATACTTACAAACCCTGCCCACTGCCATACCATGCCATCGGTGGGAGGTTTAGCTCTATGGTGTAATAATCTTTAAACAAAAAAACAAAAGTTTGAAAGAATTGAGTCTTAAGTCTGTGTTTTCCAAAATAATAAAGCTATGTTTTTCTAAAATGATAAAGCTATGTTTTTCTAAAATGATAAAGCTATGTTTTTCTAAAATGATAAAGCTACGTTTTTCAAAAATGATAAATCTATGTACTCTGGTTTGGAATTTTTAGCTCCATTCATTCTTAGTTGAAAATTTTTTTTTGGCAAGACTTCATTACAGATCAGAGAAATTCTGAATGTTAACGTTACTGTACCTACAGACTTGTTTGCATTCAATTCTAATGTCATGAGAAATATATAAATGATTAATACAATTAATTTATAGCATTCTGATAGATCAAAAACCAGTAAGTGAGTTACCTTTTTTTTTTTCGCTGGAATATCAACAATTTATTCAGAAAGTGAAAGAAAAATAACATCTATAACTTAGAAATCTTCTTTCACTATATGAATTTGATGTTGCGATGCAGCCCTGAAATAAGGCAGTTTAACCCTTTTTATTTGCTTGCTTTTTTTTTATTGTATTCAGTTAAAAAGTTACTCTATCTTGTAGATTATCCATGCCAAACTGGAATCTAGAGATTTATCCTTTGTGGTGTTTGCAAGTCAACAGACACATGAAGGGGTTAAGTTGACCAACTGTACGGCCAATGTCCTCAGGCTCAAGGGAACTGTAAGTAATTTTATACATGGTTATTTATAAAAGCTTGGTATGTGTTAAGCCGATATTTAATAGCTTTGAAACAAAGTGTAAACGTTACATGTGCTGTACGTATATTTTAATATTTCTATTACACATGAGACTGGGCACTACTGATGTGTCGCGAATGTCATGGAATGCTGGGTTCGTGCTTCCTGGAGTACTCTTGACACATGACAAACATAGATACTACAGATTGACTTAAGTCCGTTTCAGCAGACAAAACATAGAGTTTATTGGATAACAATAATAATACTGCACTCCTTGTCAGTTACATAAGTCCATAAGAAACAATCACATCCGCATAACAGCGGTATCAAATATATCCAATATGTTGAATTCTCCAGAGTAGACTACAAATAACGTCCGCATCTCAGCGGATAACAATGAACTTCCATAATACAGAATTATACTGAATAATAACTACTAGAAATACGTCTCAAAAAGACCACTGGCTTCAACTGCCCAAAAGATACTACTTAACTCAAAGTTACTATTGGACTCTAAGTCTCTATTGTCCTTACCGGACCAAAAGATAATACTTGACTGCCTTGTCCAAAGGATACCACTTGGCTGACTGACTGAACTAAAAGTCAATTGTAGTCATTCTACTTCCTGTTTCTATATCAGGAGTTTCACGTGTCTTTTTACCGTCTTAACCCGAGGTGAACATTTAACAGGCAATGTCAACCGAGACTGTGACACAAAAGCAACGTGTATGAACGAGTTCCTTCGTAGAAAATAAGATAAATATTTTATGCAAGTGTTTATGGTTTGGCTAAGTTGTGAAGTATTGGGCAGCACAACATTTAGTTTTTGACTTGTTGTAGCTCAAGTATTCCCAACCACTCTGGTGAAAAGTAAAAATATAACTATGTTAAATGATAAAAAAATATTCTTTTCAGACTTTGCAATCTCTAAGACAGATGATCTAGAGGTCATCTGTTTCTGTGGCCAGCACAATGACCAACTGCCTATATGTTCCACAACTAATGTTAGGACAGAGGATCTAGAGGTCTTCTGTTTCTGTGGCTGACCATTTATGAGGGTATCATGTGGCCAGCACAATGATTAACTAACATTTTTTTCATTTCTAATGTTAGGTGCCTATTAGATTTGGGTGGACATAGGGGTGTCCTAAAAATTCTGTTTTCCCAGATATTTGAAGCACCCCCCCCTCCCCAAGTTCACAGTTCATGCTTTACCATTTAGTTACTATGTCCTAATGTTGAATGATAATGGGTTACACTATGTAAAACCAATTGTGACGAACAGATTTGCTGAGCGATTATATTATCAAACTTGACAATTCAATGAAATGAAGAAAAAAACATCTCTCTGTATTTTCTTAAAACTTCTTTAATAATACTTCTTCAACTTTCACATAAAATGACTTCTCAATTCAATAACAACTTGGCTTGATACTTCATAAATAAAACTTTAAAATACATGAAACTTCACTTAGTATAACTTCAACTTCAACTAATAAAACTTTAACTAATGGACCCGCTAATATCAGAAAACTTATTACTAATCGAGGACTGAGCAAGGATCATCACTTTACAAGAACTACTTCTATGCGAGGACCCTGTCTAATTGACATTCCCCTAATTTATACTTTCTTTGATCGTACGTTCCAGAATCATGGAACCTTCTCAGATAATTATTTTAGTAACTTTGACCTTCTAGAAGCTGACGTGTGCTATTTTTTCCCTTAACCTCTTTCTTTGATTGGATATCTAAAATTAACTTGTTTACGTTGGACACTTGCACTGGTTTGATCTTGCTTCTAGAAACTGGTCGAAATAGGTCACAGACTCGACTCGTGACACCAATACAAACTGAGTTACAGGTTTTTCATTGGGATTATTGTTGTTATGGTATTGAGACTTCTTTTTTTTTTTTTAATAGCTGAGGATCCAGTCCTACAGAGAAGGTGCTGATGTCAAAGTCAGCTTTAACTTTGAAGGCAAACCTGAAATACAAGTCCAAGTTAAACCTCTCAACCCGTATCAGGTGAGTCATGTTCCCAGTCATGAACTCAAAAAAGAGTTGTCAGTAGTAACAGATATTTTGCTTTAGGTACCACGCCATTGCTTTTAAGCCTCTAAGATGTAACTCATGTAGTGTACTATTGTACTAAATGCAGAAAAAAGTGAGAAATCATTTGAAATTCATATGCTTAGGCCGGTTTTTTGTTTTTATATTTAAAAAAACAAATTATATATATATATATATATATATATATATATATATATTGATAATACATATATATATATGAAAAGTTTTCCATTCTGCTGTTAGGCGCTAAGCAAGCACAACTCAGCTTGAGTAACATTTCCCAAAAAATATTCCTGGTTTCTGTCAGGATTTGAACTCGAGCCATTTCAGGAAGCCAAGTGGTTTATGCCACTCTACCCCTCACCTCACATTATCATAATGCTACAAGAGTGGAAGCGTTTTTAATATAAAGATCTGACGTTACTTTAGATCTGTGAGTCATCAAAGACATTAGAGAGGTGATAACATGAGAGTGTTTGTAAAGTAACTTTCTTTTTTTTTTCAAATTTCTGAAATTTTTCAAAACAAGTAGTTAAAAAATATTTTTTTTTATTTTTTTTATATCGCTTCCCACTTTATGAAACTGGTCGTAGTCTCTCATTTTTCACTCTATTTATTTTTTGTAATGCTTCATTATTGCAAGGAGTATTCCCACTGAAGTCTGTAATGTTATATGTCAGAAAAAAATTATTATTTTTTCTTTGATATAGTTCAAAATGATTTAGTTGATAAAAAGACATCCAAATTTAATTTTAAGATGATTAGATAATTTTGAAAAATTATAACAGTCAAACCAGAGTTTTCACTTTGTGACCAAGTGGCTACTGATTTTTTCCCCAAAATAATACATAAACTGTCAAATTTTTAGGAAAATTGTTAAAGCCATTTTAAAAATTCAAGAACTTTTTCCTTCCAACCATTAACTCTTTCTCTCCTAATTGACGATGCCCAAGTTGATTTGACCCCATTAAACTAAATTTATTTTTGGATTTATAAACTTTAATTTGTGTTTCATAAAAGCAGCATGCATTTCCCTACAATTCTACACTAAATAACATTTTCTGATATAAAAAAAAAGTTATTAAAGTTTAATCATAACAGAATAATGAAGTACAAATGAGTAAAATGATTAAATCTATCGGAACAAGGAAAATAATTACGGAGAGAAAGATTAAAGAGAGTGTAAACTAATAGTAGGGATTGTACTGAGCCATATTTAAAAAGGTAGTCTATACACAAAGTTTTAGTTAACAGCTAAAAGTGTCTCTTTGGTCTCTCATTAGGTCATACAACTTAACCATTGCTTTTAAAATGTATCTGTTTTTATGCAGGATGCTAATGAGCTGGTAGACCTTGGTGTGGTTGAAGCGAATGTGCGTAACTCTATGATTTTGGCCAAAACCACTGTGACAGTCACCCACCTTCTTATGCCTGGAGACCTACACACAGTCAACCATGACTTTGGAGGTCATGGTCATGATAAAGGAGGTCAGGACCAAGGCAAAGGTCAGTGAGAGAAATTAAACATATTCATATTTATATCTTTATATATATGTTTGTGACATTACTTTTGCCTTATTATTATTCAATAAGTGTGCCCTGAGTGGCTCATGTGTATTTCATTTTTAATTTATTCTTGAGTGCGAGATATAAAGTTTATACACATATTCTATGAGTGTAAACTGGGTTTAGTTTATTGGGCATTAAATAATGATTTTTGTTGTTGTTGTCTGCTAGGAAGCAATTTACCAAGGCCAAGCCCCCAGCCTGACACTTACAATCAGCAGAAACCAAAACCAGCTTCCCCGAGCTCTGCCCCCCAACAAGCGCCACCACAGCAACAGAAACTTCAGGAAGATGCGTCTGAGGAGATTTTTGTGTCTGCAGTCATCCCCACCAACAACAAGGCTCCCCCCATTCACAGCATATCTGTTCAGAATGAACCTGTCCAGGTAATGCAGTAAAACTCTGTAGTGAATGCACCTTCATCTAGCAGATTTAACAATGTATACATCCATCCTTCCAAACCAGTGGTGCTATTGCCCATTGAGGGCTCTGGCCTGCTTCAACACATCTTTTTGTCTCCTTAGTGTCTCTCATGTTTGTTGTAGATCTGAACAATGTTATACATCCATCCTTCCAAACCAGTGGGTGCTATTGCCCATTGAGGGCTCTGGCCTGCTTGAACACATCTTTTTGTCTCCTTAGTGTCTCTCATGTTTGTTGTAGATCTGAACAATGTAATACATTCATCCATCCAAACCAGTGGTGCTATTGCCCATGGAGGGCTCTGGCCTCCTTCAACACATCTTTTTGTCTCCTTAGTGTCTCTCATGTCTGTTGTAGATCTGAACAATGTTATACATCCATCCTTCCAAACCAGTGGTGCTATTGCCCATGGAGGGCTCTGGCCTGCTTCAACACATCTTTTTGTCTCCTTAGTGTCTCTCATGTCTGTTGTAGATCTGAACAATGTATGGGCAGTGCTCAAGATATTTCTAGCTAGACTGATTCTTAATGAATCTTCTTTAGCTTGTCCTAAAATGAATCATGAATAATTTTATTTCACTAATCTTTACAAAAAGAGGGGCTTTGTTCTATACATTTCAGGCGTTCCTTTAGAAATGAGCATTTTTTTATGTCCTAGTCCAAACATCCTACAGCACAGGGTCCAGACTTTGGACCAATGTGATGATGGTCCAAAGTAAATACCACATGATCATGCAGTCATGTGTAAAACCCTTGGCTGCCTAGTAGATACTCTTAGGTTGATACCTGGTATGACCAAAAGAATTTTTCACTAAAAATTTGAGGATAATTCTGCACCGTTCTTACTCAGATGGTCACTATGCTTGACTGCTGTTTGAGAACTGTTTGTGAACTAATCCTCAACCAGCTGTCTGGATTTGTTTGTATGTTTGATTGCTACAAAATGGCTTGTTTAAATATTTACTGATACATATTCTGATGACCTACAAAATAGCTTGTTTAAATATTTACTGATACATATTCTCTACAAAATTACTTGTTTAAATATTTACTGATACATATTCTGATGACCTATAAAATTGCTTGTTTAAATATTTACTCATACATATTATGATGATCTACAAAACTGCTTGTTTAAATATTTACTAATACAGATTGTCATTGCTTCCCCTCAGAGTATCCCTATCTACCCAGTCAGCCGCCAGGCCCAACAGCAACAGATCCAACAGCAACTGCAACATCAGCTGCAGCAGGAGATCAAACAGGTGCCAAGGAGAGACCAGCAGCGTGTTAGGCCCCAGTCTAGACCTGAGGGTGTCTTTGAACCCGTTGAAGCTTTAAATTTGTCTAGCTCTGTAAGTGTTAGCTCTTTATTTATATTTGTAAATGTTATTGGACTTTTTATAGCCAAGATTCTATTAGTATTGTTATGAATATATAGTAATCAACAAGTATGTGAAAGAAAAATGCAATATTTTTATTGTCATAATTAAATTGTTTTGAATTAAAATAAAACTTCAGTAATAAATTATAGAATTTATAGTTGTATTAATACAGACAACATTTAGATGCTTACTGTTACATTGATGTGAACGAAATTCAATTTATTCATTTAAAAAAAAGCTGTCTTGAAACACTTTATAAAAAAATTTTCATCTCTATCTGTTCAAGAAAATTTTATTTTTCTTAATCCAACAGCAACTGCAATGCTACTTAAATAATTAATGAACTTTTTTTATACAAATTTTTTTTTAAATTTGTCTTCCTTCCCATTGATAAACCAATGACAGCTGTACACACCTTCTGCTCCCAAACCTGTCCGCATGGTAGGAGATAAACGTCTGCTGGTCAAGGTTATCAAGGCCAATGGATTACATTTGAAGGAAGTTGGTGAGTGCTGCTGCTTCTGTATGATTAGCTGGGTGTTCCCTTTACTCATGAAACCATTGATTGTGCCTGACACATTTTTTTTTTTGTTTACTTTGTTCAATACATACATCTGTAAAATATTAAAACATTATAACTACATCCCAGAAGATAAAACACTAGAAGCGAGGAAGTAGTATAATCACATTAGTTTGAATGTTAGTATTACAATTCAATTATTTGCTGACTTTTCGTCCATGTTTTCATGCACTTCTTTCACTAACTAACCAGACCTTGATTATTGGGTTTTGTTTCCATTAATATATTTTAATTTAATGTTAGTTAGACCTGATAGTCAAGTTCAGATGTAGTTCTATTTTCTTTTTTAAATTTGTTTCTGGCATTGAACTTAGCTCTCAACCCTTTTAGCCCTTTTCTGCAAAGATTTTTGTGTTCTCTTTTCTGTTGTAATATTTCCTGGTCTCTCGTCCTAAAGTAGGTGCTGCCAACATTGTGTGCATGTTGTCCACTGATGAGCCTGTCCAGGGCTACAGCACAAGTGTGGTGAAAAATACACAGAACCCATTTTGGGATGAACATTTCCTATTGTAAGTGTAGCTGTAATCTAGGTGTGCTACCCTATATAACATATCTGCCAACAAATTTTGAAACACATTAATTTCACTTGACTAAAATTGTGGGAAAAACAAAAAAGAGGGAATTGTGTAAAAAAAATAATTTTGGCTGAAGGCAATGGTACTAATCTATTTTGACCATTTATATCTCCACAACTGTTGGACCATCAGGTTTAAAATAAACACAGTATTGGCTTATGTGTCCAAGATACTAATCAATCTTTACAAAAAGAATTAGTTAATATAGTCATAAATCATATTTTGTGTAATTAATATATTTTTTGAAAGTCGTGGTAACTGCAGGCTGATTTGTAAAACTTTTTTTTTCCAAATTTAATTATGTTATTAGCAGTGACATCAGAGATTTAAAACTTAATTTGTTATCACCATATTGACCATTGATGGTCAAAGTATATTGTTTTGATTATATTTTTTAAAAATACAAGGTACATTATTTTTAAAATTATAGAAGGATCGTTTGTTAAGTAGGTGGAGTTCATTTTTACACTGTATCAAAATTTGATTTTTTCTGAAAATTTAATGTCAGTATCATACTCTCAATGCATTTATTATTTATTTTTTGCATTCAATGGATGCTGACTGTAAGCTTTTAGAAAATGGTATTTAAAAAAATGAGCAACATCTACATCTTTTTTGATAGGTTGTTGGTATCATTTAGCTAATTCTCTTTTTATATTGATATTTTATTGATGTATCATTTCTTCTCTTTTCTAATGACATTAAATTTGTTAATGGCTATGCTTAAAAATAATTTGTCAATATCAAGTTTTCTAATGATTTTGTGTACTGCACTCCAGTGACATTACCCAGGAGACACAGGAAGTCAGAGTGGAGGTGTATGATAAAGACAAGCCAAATGGAGGTTGTATATCCAGTCAATCCACATTTCTCCCTGGTCATTCATGTTACTAAAAAAATTATTTAAAAAAAAAATATTTCAGTCTGACTTTCAAAAGATTTGTAAAAGTTTATTTTTAGTGCCACTCTGTAGTCTTTTTCTTCCTTTCTTTATGAAATTCTCTTTTCATCTACTGTTTTTTTTTCCCTAACTGTATTTCTAAAAAAAAAAATAACTATTAAAACTGCTTTATTTCCATGCAGTTATCAACTAATATTAAGTAATGACACACTACTTTTCTGAATGCAAACTAACACTCTTACTGACTATAGAAATAAAATAAAAATCTTTGCTACTTCTGGTTTGGTCCATTCTTTTTCCATTGTTCTATTCACCCTCATCCAACTCTATTATTTATGTGCACAACTTTCAGCATCTCTCTTTCATAGTCTTAACCACCTTTTTATTGGCCAGCCAGCTAAGATATTACAATTATCATTGTTCCAAAAAGACATTTATTTTCTCAATTTCAAAAAATTATTTGTCGGAAGAATAGCTAAAAAAAAGAATTTGTTTGACATGTTGGCCTGTAAATATTTGGCTAAATTTCAGATGAATTCATCGGTGAGGCCATTGTGTATGTGGAAGACTTACGTAAAACTCCAAGCAGTCGCCAGATCTTGAGACTTCACCCCCAGCCTGAAAACTTTGAATACAATGTGGGAACTGTGACTGCAGAAGTAAGTTGTTCAGGCTGGATTTAATTAGAAGTCTTGCTGTAGTTAACTAGCTTTGGAGAAAAATGTTTGACAGTTCTGCACAATGGTTGGTTGTATGATTTTGTTTTTACTTATTATGTCATTTGTGCAGATTATACACGTATGTGAGGTATATAATCGAAAATATCGGAATCTCTGTACAGTGTGAAGTGTACTTAGGTTTTACTGTTTTAAATCTATTGAGATCTAATTCTGTGTACACATTATATGATTTATAATACCCTTTATTATTAAGCTGAAGCATTATAGGGAAACTTCTATGGTTTTTTAAATTTGAGTTATTGACATAGTTAAATTCTGCATAAAAAGCTGTAATAGTTAACATTTTACCAATTTTTATTTAAATCCTTAGAAACATTTATATTTTAATAAATTAGACATTTAATTCTTGACATCTTTTTAAAAAATGGGTTTCTTTGAGATTAATTTTGTTTTTAGGTTAGGCATGCGTCACTTCCCTCAACAATACTGAAAGGGAATCTTGATCTAACTAATCGTATCACTTCATTCTTATAGTAGTGATGGCCTAGTCCATAGCCATGGTATGTTTAAAAGAGAGAGAGAGAAAGAGATCTAAAAGCATTAGGATAACCAGCTTGAGAAAAAAAAGTAACATTTTCATCTAAACCCCTCCCTGTCCCAATATGTAAATAGATCATGTGTCTGACTGCTTCTCACAAACTGGTCAGTGTAAGGCTAGCTAGGCCATGTGTCATGACAAGACAACCAAGCGATAGTGTTTGTGTGTGTTGAGTGGTCAGGTGAGAAAATACACACTGCCGTGGTTAGTCAAGCGTCTAGATTTACTCTTAACACATATTTATTTCTTTGCTTACAAGATCTAGATCTATCTGCATACACCAAGATCTATTTCTTTTATGAGAATGTAAACTTTACTGTATGGTTTTCTGTTATACAGTAAGTCAATAGATTAAATTGATAGGTTTGTGTGATGTCACATAGAACGCCGGAAAAAATCTGAGAGTTTTTGATGCGCAGAAAAATTACATCAGAAAAAAAAAATTACTAAGTTATTATTGAAAATAAAATAAAAAGAATAATATATTCATTTTCTGTAAATCAAGACACATTGTATCAAAAATTGTGTCAAAACCTTAGGAGTTTCCCTTTGAAGTTAATGTAATTAATTAAAAAAAAGAATTTTCAATAATGTGTGTAAAATAGTGTGTTTGTTACGTTATCTCCCTTAGTTTCTCTTCATGGATCCCGCTGAAGCTGACCTACTTCTGGACTCAATGACCACCACTTCAAACAATCAGCTGTCCCCTCGCCGTCGCATTGAGATTGCACAGACTGTAACACCTGGGGGCACAGTGGTCACAAAGACAACCACAACAACCCAGAAACCGCAGTACGGACGCCATGACCCAGGCCTGGATGGTATTTGAAATATTAATCTCTAAAGACATCCAGATGAGAATGTTAAGAAACTAATTAATCCTGGATATTTAAAGCATTATAACCAGTTAGAAAACTTAAGTAAAAGTTTATAGATAAGTTTCATCTTTTCTACTAGGATCACCAAACTACATAGAGAAGAACGTCTATGCTGAAGAGTCTCCAAGGCTTTCATACAATGAAACTCCTTCCAATTTTTCTTCAGGTAAATTTTGTCAAATTTCCAGTCCCCCCCCCCCCCCTTTCCCCAAATTATTCTTGTCTAAAAAAGTTTGACCATATGAATTCTTTATTTCCCCATGGAAAACTCCTCTACTCTCCTCATTCCCCCCTCATTTTAAATGTTTATATTGTAAACTCTTTCCTCATCTTCCATGAATGTTTTTTTTTAAATACATATTTGTTCTAGACGCTCTAGAAACAAAGAAAGTAAGCAAATTAGAACTTTTTTGTTTTATACGCTTTTTTTTTTTTTTAGAAACAATTTTGATCATCCTGGCTAAAATATTAATTGAAGTTGTGAAGATCAATCAGAACAAGATGAAAGTATCTTAAAAGAGTGCAATGACAAATAGTTTTTTGTTTCATTTAATATAGGGTTAATATATGGTTGAAAATAACATCTAAATAATTTATTAACAGCCAATTTGGAATGTTATTAAAAGAAACAGATTGCCCAAGTTCTCTATTACACTTTTAGAAGTAAACTTATTAACTGCAAATTTGGCATGTTAAAAAAACAAATGGCCCAAGTTCTCTATTACACTTTTAGAAAGATTTGGATGAGTGCAGAAGTTCACATGAACACACACACCCAGTTGCGACCTGCATATTTTGCCACATCTAATGCTGACAAAGCAAATGGTGTGCAGATCTAATGCCGATGTTTTATATTTCCTCTTTTGCAAATGACTGCTTTCATATGTTATACTCATAGGTTTTATATTATTTTCATTGAAAAAATGTCATTGGACAAAATTAATGAATATTATCAGAGCTCAAATGGAGTTAGGGAATGGGAGACAAGAGTGCAGCATTTAAGTACAGAGAACTCATCCTTTTATTATATTTATAGCCTCCCTTATTTTTTAAACTCCTCCCCAAACCCTACAATTTTTTATGTTATCTTTTTTATTTTTTTTATCCATTATAGATTTATAAATAGATTTATATATATGTATAAAATTAGATATATATAATTGAACAAAATACAGGTTCTTGCATTAGGTGTATGCTAATTTCAAATGTAATTATAGAAATGCCTCCTTTACAAATATTTGGATTTTCGGCAGAAATGAAAAATTCGTCCAGTTTTGTCCCTTTGATTGGCCAAGTTAAAAAAAAAGGGCTTTCACCATATACTTGTTTGTAAATACATGACCCTAATCTAGTGCTCCCAGAACACAACATTGCTTTAAATAGTGTAAGACAATTAGCTTTTATAGCACTGACCTATATTGTCCAATTTATTGGTATAGGATCGAGGCAACAGCAGATTCCTGTAAGTATAAGGGTCAGAGGTCACAGTGTTAATATTTTTGTTTGGTTTGTTTTTGACCTCCAGGATTTGTTTTGACACACAAAAACGAGTCATTTTGATTAATCCCAGAATGCATTGTTGTTCTAACTAACCAATTAAAAACAAAGTTTGTGTGTTCTGTCTTGCAGAATTTTTGTTTTTGTACCAGGCACAATTTTTGCTTGTTATTTCAGTTATTTGTTATTTCAGCTTTAAATAATTTTTTTCTGAATTTAGTTGTTCTCTTTTCGCACTTGTTATACTATTAAAAGAGGGGAAAAGATATTTTATTGAAGATTAAAGTTATTGTGGGTAAATATATATTTATGTTAGAACATGGGATGAAGGATAATCTTTTGCATGCTCAATTTTCTTTTATTTGATTTATCCACAAATTCCATTTTGACCTAGCTTGGTCTTTGGCATTGGGTGTAAAAATTATTTTTTTTATCCCTATTTGTTTTCCTTTAAAGTTTTTTTTTAAATGTATTACCTCCCCTTGCTGAAACAATCAGGCATTAGGACAAATGTTGTTTTTTTTTAATAAAGATTGTATTATATCATCAAAATGTTCAAAATGCCTCATAGCTTCCTACCAAAGCAGCTGCTTGGGTCTTTTTCACCAGGTTGAGAATGCTGGTGGTGCAGTTCTTAATTTTTACCTAGTTACCTTGGGTTGATAACAAAAGGTTTTCATAGTTCTGAATTTTATCAATTTGTTTGTTTAATATTGAACAGTCGACAAAATGCTTTGAAATGAACTGCTTAAAGTCTTTTAACTAAAATTTACTCAGGGATGTAAAGAGGGGATGGGCGGAGGGGGGGGGAGCTGTGGTGTAGCAGAAATCAAGAGTTGACTTGCCTTAATGAACATTAGTGTTTTGATTGCCGTGCATTCAATACAACTACCAACTGACTTTAAGATCTGGATGTGACAGTCCACCTGAACTGAACTCTGGCTCTGTTATGAATTGCCAAGCAACAGACTCCCATGTCACAGTAGTCAGCATGGTTTATATACCTCAAAAACCTATTTTATGATAGCTAAACCTATTTTATGATAGCTAGTGTTAAGAAGTTATTCAACTTTGATTGGGAAGAGCTGGCCACTTTTATTTTTCCTATGTGTGTTGTCACAGCCTGCTATACAGAGTCCTTTCAGCCTATTTTAGGGTTAGGCACCTTAGTGCATTACTTAGCTCATAGTATTCCCTTGATCTGTGCTGATGATAACATTTTGATGGAAAAAAAGAGAAAGCTTCTGCATCAGACAGGCCTAGTGCGAAAACCTTTTTTTTTTAAATGAGTTTTGAGTGATATGATACTGTTGTAATTTCTTGTGTCAACTAATAATATAAAAATGAAATAATAAGGTAGTCTTGTGTTGGCACCTTGAGTTGGTCTGTTATAATGGAAATTGTAGGACCCTTGTTTGATTCTTTTAATGTATGTGTTTCTGGTATGTCTTTATTGTCTTAATACATGTGTTTATTCTGTGTGTGTTTCTATTTTGTATGTGTGTTCATGGTGTGTGTTTATTGTCTTAATACTTGTGTTTATGGTGTGTGTGTGTGTGTGTGTTTAATACATGCGTTTATGGTGTGTGCATAGTTTAAGACATGTTTATGTAGTGTATGTGCTGTTTTAATACATGAGTATATTGTTTGTGTTTTTTTGTTTTAATAGATATATATTTATTGTGTGTCTTGTTCGTTTGAAAGTATGTTAATATGTTGTTGTCTTTTGTTTTGTGATAGCTGCTAATTATGTTAACAGCAGCTCTTGCTTACAGTTGTCATGTACTCAGCACATGTTTGTATTGTTCTATTCCTGTTACAATGTTATTTGGAAGTTGGCATCTGCGCTAGGGTATAGGCAGTTTGTGATTGTCAGGTCATGCATATAAGACAATTTTTGTTTGTGTGTCTGTTGAACACAAGATGTATTTAAACACAAGAATTTGAGAACCACTCACATGTTCTTCTCTTTGTATCTGCTAACTGCATGTGCACATGCCTCCCTCCTTCCCCCCTTATGTTTTGACTTTCACTTTTTACTTCCAGAGCCGAAGGTAAACAATGGTCAGGATACAAGGGGAAACCTCTCCCTCACGGCTGCAGCACTGAGGGATATTCAGGACAGGTCGTGGCGACCTCGCTCGCATGCAAAATCTAGCACTATTATTATTACTGGGGTTAAGAGGGTAAGAAGAACAATTAGAAAAAAAAAGCTAAATAATCAAGGAAATCTGTTTAAAAAAATGTATCTATAACTTTTCTAACCTGGGTATTTAACGGGAATAGAAATGTGTTTTAAAATTAATAAAAAGATAGGATAAACACATTCATAATGATACAGCTTTATACCCTGAGACTAGCTTGAATAAATGTATTTGTAGCCTATAGTTTGTAATAAATGTAGATAATGGTGTAACAAAAAGATTTTGAATTATACATAAAGTAACATTTATTTTCTTTATCCTAAGAGTTTATATTTAAGATGATAAATAAATATGTAGCTTTTAGTTTCTAATGAATGCAGATAATGGTGAAATTTATTTAGACTTTTGAGTTTGTATAAACAGTTTAATATTCATTTTCTAAACATTTTAATTTCAAAATTATCCCTATCAGACTCCCATTATTTTCTTAATTTTTTAATATATTTTTTTTTGAGGTTGAAAGGTCTAGGAGTTTTTTTTTCTGACAAAACCTTATGTTTTTCAAACATAGATCTAGATTTTTTATTTATTGTTGGTAGTCAAGTCCTGTGTTCATATTAATAGTGCCCATGTCTGGAATGTTGTGTCTGCATTTAGTTATCTCCCATATGTTTTGTGAGGCCATCTTGATACTAACATTTTGTATTGCCATGCTAATTATTCTAGACAGTATATTAATTAACTGTAAATTTCAAAACACTTTCAATGATTAAAAATATATTGGTCCATTTTCTTTTTTGCATGCAGCGGGGCTCATCTCATAAGACAAAGGTAATGCTAGTTACAAAATGGGGATTCCTGTCCCTCTTTTTTTATATGGAATTTTCAATGTTTATATTTGTTTTCGATATTTGGTTCCCTAATGTTGATAGCGGATCCATAGGATTGGAGGACCCTTATGACAATGTTACAACTTTTTCCTGTTGAACTGGTGGAAATGAGTGTCAGCTTCTTCTGTAGGTCAGCTTTTTTTGGGGCTGATCACTAAAAGCTTATACCTGCAGGTGGCTGAGACAAAGCTTATTGTTTTCATCTACTGCTCACTGCTAGAGATAAGCACATACATCATTATTGGTTTCTACATTATTTGTCCATTTAGATAAAGTCAATCAAATGGTCAGTGTACTTGGCAGTTCAACTTTACCAGCCATTTAATACTTTATCATTTGAAAAATTAAAAGAAAAGTAATTTGTTTAAATATTCTGTAATAAAGACTGTCCAAGTGACACCCACAACCATATAGTCTTGTTTATAGCTCCTACTTCCCATATAATCTTGATGCACAAATCTTTGAAAAACACTTTGACAACATCGTTTAAAAGCTGGTAGCTAGAGCTTATGTAAGGTTTTAGTTTGGAGACCATCTGAGATTCCCAGGAAGAACTGGCTGTAGTTGTGTTGTTGTTTTTTTTAATGTCTTAAGATAAATATTTGTTCTTTTTTTTTTGTTGGGTCTCAGTTTATCAATAGTGCATAGTTCTAAAAATCACTTATAGTCTGTCACGTCATGCCACAAGTGCATGTATTATCTCTAGAGAGTATATATTGTTGTTTTTTTTTATGTCCAGACCATTGAGAGTCCACCCCTTGAGGATACAATGGATGTCTCCAACCAACATCAATTAAACCAACAGTATAACCAGCAGCCACAGCCAATAGCTTTGAAAGGTAACAAACTCTCTCTTTGCATCCCAAGTTGACTCTTAGAATCAGTATACTTTCATTGCTTTTGTTTTCATCACCTCAAGAATACACATGGTGGATTGAAGATTTATAGTATAGAAAGAGTCAATGAGACACATTCGTAAAGCCTTTATATTATCCCACTTGTTGAAAATATAGTTAATAAATCAGGCTTATATTATTGCGCCGTTTACAGCTTTTACTTATTCTTGAATCAGCAATGTTTTCACTAAATCTGCTTGACAAATCTGTCTAAGGCAGTCACAGATATTACAGATGTAATCATAGAAAGCTCTTTTTTTTCTGTTTGATAGATGTGTAGGTCAAACTTTGTTGAAACTTTGATTCTCATATAATGTGTAGCTGGCTGGCGTAAACCTTTTGGTTACCTAAGAAGAGGACTCAAGTTTGAATCCCAACTCAAGCTGAGTTGTGTTTTCTGAGTACCTTAAGGCAGCACAAAAAAACTTCAACCAGATACCCCCCCCCCCCCCATATGTCCACAAAAGAGTTTGTTCTAAAGGGCATTGAGTACAGCATTGAGTATAGCATGAATTATTGGCTCTACAAAATGCAATTTAAAAAAACAACTTTTTCCTAGAATTGCAAACAGTTGTAACTTATTGGGAAGTCTGCAATATTTGAAGAAACACTATTAAGTAAGATTCAGAACTAATAGATTTAAAGACAGAAAATAATGGAAAGAATGCCAAGAGATAGCTGTAGACCCCTTTTCATGATTTCTGGCAATCTCTTGTAAAAGAAAACACACACTCTACATCTAGTGTCAAAAATACCACTAAGTGTTGTATGTCTATAATAAATATAAAGTGGCTTTTTTTTTTCTTCTGAATAAAAGGGATGATTCTGATACACAGTTTGGAGTTTATTGTTAAGGTATTCACTCATTCAGAGCTAATTTTCATATATTGTTAGCTTGTAAAGATAAAGTGCCTTTAACAGTAAAAGGGAGAAAGGTACTTAGAAAAAAAACACCTCCAAAACTTTTTAGATGGCTTTTAATAATTTATTATCTCAACTTATTTAATATCTTTTTCTTTACATAGTAAATGTTTAATCATAACTGTATTATCATTTGGGTTCATGGAGGAACATTGAACCTGCACCGAGGCATGTTATTAACTTATGGGAGTTTCTACATGTCTTAATATTACTTTAAAGCTGGGTCAACTTTGGTCTTTTATCATGATGTTATTAGTTTTTTCTGATTAAATTTCTTGTAATGATCTTATCTTGGACTGTGAAAAGCAACTGTGTATTTACAATCTTAGGCGTTTTTTTTTTTACAAAGCTTATATCAACTCTTTCTGTTGTCTGTCTGGTACAAATCTTGTACATGCTATTTCTTCCGCTTTCCATTCTTGGATCAGGTTCAAACTTTGCACAATTGTTCTTTGTTGAGGACAATACATGGATCAGTCAAAAAATTAACCAATTAATTAGTTAATTAGTGGTAATTAATTAATGATTTTTTCATATGGAGAAGAAGAGAGATAAAGCTTGCAGTATCCTTTTCCTTATATAAGCTTTATTTTTTTTAAAGTATTTTGTAAACATATTTTTGCTTGTTTATGCATACATTTGATCATGTATATGACAAACACAATTATTTGACTTGATTTTCAACTGCCATCTGGCATAATGTCATAAATTTTCAGCTTAAAGGACAAATATAAAAATTTCATCTCATCCGTGTGGAAAATCTGGTAAACCATCCATCCTACTTTCTGTTCTTAAGAGAACCTTCCTTTCCCTCCGTGGCATTACTAAAATTCTTTTGACATTTAAAAAAATACCAATATTTTGGGGCTGTTTACTTGTTGATATTTCTGAATTTTGATAAATCAACTTAAAAAAACAAACTTTTACAACTTGAATTGTTAAAATGTGTTGATTTTTTTTTATAAAGACAGAAGATGCTGGGTCTATTAAATTAGACTATGTGTTCCAACAGCCCTCAAAATATCAAAATGCATTTGAAGCATTCTCAACTTGCAAATAACAACATTCGTTTAGCTTCTGTCAATAATAGTTTGGTTGCTCAATGTTCTTTCATTTTTTTTTTATCAAGTTCTGGCAGTAATGAATGCCCTTTTTTATTGAAGTCAAAAACTTTTTTATGAGTTACTTTAAGTTATGATACGACAATCATCTTGGTCAAAAGTGCTAAAAATGTGTTTTTTTGGGGGAGATAAATATTTTAAGTTGGCCAGATATTCTTTTTTTTTTTAGTTGTTTCTTAACACTTAATCTTTTTTCTTTCTTTCTTTTGTCTTTTGTAGTTAGTACAACAGTAACCTTAACTCTCTTGAGTACATTCAAAGTGGAATAATTTTTTTTTTCATTCATATGTGTGTCTTGTCTCCCCTTGAACTTGTTGCTTTAAGCTGAAAATTCCATGCATTGTAATTAAACAAAAAAACTAATCCTATTGTGAGTGTCAGTGACAAGCGCAATGTCAGGTTTTATAGGAATATTTTATAGGATTAAGTAAGTTTTTGTTTTACAAGTTCTGGGCTTTCTTTCAGAATTCAAATAGTTATAGCCCATACATTCTGCAGGCCTGACAGGGCTTGAATTAAGGGCCATGATTATGACAGTCTGGATTCCTCATGAATAAGCAGTCACCTAGAAAAGAAAAGCATTGGACCAGTAGTTGCCATTCAACGATTAGCGTATTGCAACACTAAATAGCAAAGATACATTTCAACAAGTAGTTAAAAGCCTTAAGCTGTTTGTGAATGTCTTTTTAGATTTCTAAAATACATATCTGTGAGTTTTTCAGTAAGCACATCTTTCTGGACTTGTTCCTCTCTTTGGTGTATCACATCTTCCCAGATGTTTCACTTTCTGGACTTGTTCCTCTCTTTGGTGTATCACATCTTCACAAATCTTTCACTTTCTGGACTTGTTCCTCTCTTTGGTGTATCACATCTTCCCAGATGTTTCACTTTCTGGACTTGTTCCTCTCTTTGGTGTATCACATCTTCCCAGATGTTTCACTTTCTGGACTTGTTCCTCTCTTTGGTGTATCACATCTTCCCAGATGTTTCACTTTCTGGATTTGTTCCTCTCTTTGGTGTATCACATCTTCCCAAATCTTTCACTTTCTGGACTTGTTCCTCTCTTTGGTGTATCACATTTTCCCAGATGTTTCACTTTCTGGACTTGTTCCTCTCTTTGGTGTATCACATCTTCCCAGATGTTTCACTTTCTGGATTTGTTCCTCTCTTTGGTGTATCACATCTTCCCAAATCTTTCACTTTCTGGACTTGTTCCTCTCTTTGGTGTATCTCATCTTCACAAATCTGTCACTTTCTGATACCTCTCTTTAGGTTTGCCAAGCTGTGATCATTTGCTTACACTTAATAGTCATTGGTATAGATGCTGCATTCAAAACTCCTGGTCTCAAAGATAAATTTTGTTGCTATTTCTTCTTTATGGATTCTATTTGATTTAAACTTAATCATTTAGATTTCAACAAGGTTCTAGCACTATGCTAGCAGTTAGTAATGCTGCTTTATTTTTTTCAAACATTATTTAAGTTTTCATTGAAAATCAGAGCACCTGGATGGTAGTAAAATTTCTAAACAACAAATTATTGTAGTGTTCCATTTCATAGGATCCTTTAACTAGCACTTTGTTGTCCTTACTTGAAAATTTTTTTTATTTCTTTGAAATTTTAAGTAATCAAAAAATTAGCTATAAATTTTTATTCATATATGTTTTTAAAAATCTTTTTTATACAAACTATATCTTTAAAAATGATAAAACTACCAAAACAAAGAATCATGTCCTGAGTTTTTGTCTGCACTTGTCACTGACACATTCTAAATGCATATGTCAATAACATTGAATACTTGAATACCATTTGACAGGAGACAAGAAAGAAAGTACAGTGTAGACACAATACACACAATGGGTAATTGTTTTGGGTTCCATTTGTAGTGTAAGGGAAGTAGAGGAAGCTTTTTGTCTCAGTATATTTCACCGTTCAAAGCACAAATTATATATTTATAACTTCACCGTTTTATAGTCGTACAGTTAGACTTTTTACATTTTTAGTTCAAATCTAATGTTGCTTATTTTCTTGTCAAAGCTAATCATTGTGTTTTTTTTCCTAGTGTAAAATTTTTTTCTTCTTGTGGGACTTAGCGGTGTTTAGATTTTTTTTCTCATTAATTGTTAGGTGCTGGGCTAATTGTTTATATTATCTCTTTCAGTTTCATGTGTTGCTATAGGTGATGTTGAGCTGCTTATTGATAAAAGACTTTTTAACCCCTTTATTTCAAAAATAATATCCTAGTTATTCCCCATTTGATTGTCATTTTTCCAGATAAAAAGAAAGGTGGTTTCGGCAGTGCCATTCTGAAAAAGTTTGGTCGTAAGAAGCGTGCGCAAAGTGCCGACCGCACATTGAGCATGCGGGAGGGGGCCTACCTGAGACCCCCAGAGCCCGCCTATGGACCCCAGTCTAAAGGTGCACTACTCATGTCCTTACAAGCAATTCAAAATTGAAACCTAGTTGTCTCCCTGTTGTATCGTCTGCTCTGCTTTGCTTCCTGTTGTTCATTTTGGAACCATTTTGTTCAGT
The DNA here is from genome assembly GCA_036873155.1 of Biomphalaria sudanica. Classification (NCBI taxonomy): domain Eukaryota; kingdom Metazoa; phylum Mollusca; class Gastropoda; family Planorbidae; genus Biomphalaria; species Biomphalaria sudanica. The sequence goes on from JAZGLO010001495.1 coordinate 975,194, forward strand.
GTAAAACTTGACAAATTGGCAGCTCACTAAAACAGATGTGACCAAAGAAGGAGTGGAGGGAAGTTGAAACTGAATTGCTAGCAAAGTAATTTGTAACAAGCTTAAACTCCTAAGCAATAATAAGCACATTTCTAGTCAAGGTGGGCTGCCAATAGTCACAAGTATTAGTTGTAGATTTTTTTTTAATTGTGCTAAAAGCAACTGTTTTGTGTGACTACCAGCTAGGACTCACTCACTGTGTGACTTTATGTGAAATGTAGATAATATTCCCTGTGGCACAAACTACTATGAAAAATAGTAAATAGATTCAATCGCATCTGACTTGATCAACATATCATTGTCAATGAACAGACCTGGATGAAGTTGACATGATTTGTTCATATGACAATGATCACTGTTTTTTAGTTGTTCTTCTCTATTTTAAAATCCACAGAAAATCTTATTTAAAAAAAAACAACAACATGCTTTTGTTTTTTTTAAATTAAGAAAATGATTAGTTAGTGTTGATAGTAAGACCTTGTTTTAAAAAAAAGCATAACATAATGCTGTGATCTTTTTTTTCATACCATACCTTGCATTGATATTCCTTTTGTGATTCTAATGTATTTATTTTACCTCTGTATCTTGAAGCATGTAGTGTGCCTCAGATGTCTGTGTGGTTGTATTTGGTTCACAAAGAGATGCATTACATTTGAATTTTAGAATTAAATCTAAAAACTAGTCTTAAAATGTTCAGTTTTTTTTTGTTTCATAAAGGGCTCAGATTTAAACTTTATGCTGCTATTATGGATTTTGAGTAAAGGATTCATTAATTACACTTAATTTATAAATATTTCTATGAACCAGTATGTTATCTTTGGATATTTTTCTTCTTTTGAGTAAATGCGACCCTTAAATATATTGCTTTAATGTAAAGTCATTATAAATAAATGTAATACCAAGCATTGTTAAGCATAATTAGTTAGTTGTTGTTTTTTTCTGAGACAAAACGGTTAAATGAAAACATTAGGCTTTAAGCTCACAAATAAAGTCATTCAGATGCTCATGAGAAAGTGATCAAGTACTGCACATGTCTTACATCTTAGAGCCTGCTGTGTTCTAAACCTTTAGTTCATTTTATCACAACACACATCTCATTCAGATCATAATAAAATGCTCAAAGTTTTTTTTTAAATAATAATTTGTACATTTTTTGTGTGTTTTTGTTTCGATTGAGGGGGTGCAATATTTCATTAGAATCTTTTCTTTAATGGCTTATTATGACATATGAAATAAAAGATTTACTTTTTAAAAAGTTTGGTACTGAAAAAAAAATTTACTTCTTGATTTTCATAGTTGACATTTACAACAAAAAAAAAGAAGTTTAAAATTTCTCAAAGACTTATGAGCTTATTATTTAATGCATTTAAACTTTAATCCTCTAAAACAAGTAAAAGTTAAAACAAATCATTCTCGTTCAAAATAAACTGCATTATACATTAATTTACAGTACTATATTTGTTTGTTAATATATGTATATATATATTTTGCAGATGATTTAGAGCTAGTTAGACCGCAGTTAAATGACACAGATGCAGAACCTTCCCCCAACTTGAAGAAATCCAGAACCCTGGGCGGGAGCCTAAAGAAGCTGTTTAGACGAAGCCGCAAGCAGTCCAGGACACGCGGAGATTCAAGGGAAAGCTCCATGTCCAGAGGCTCTCGCTCAAAAGGCCCTTCAAGGGACAGCTCGCTCACCCGTCAAAGTCAAAGGGAGAATGAGCTGAGGGCGTCATCAGTGTCTTGAGATCACATATCTGTCGCTTAGATAATTTATGTAACGTCTAGGGATATCATTTCATTTGTCAATTTTTACATCTGTTTCCTGAGTGTAGGTTATGATTGAGTGGTCAGCTTTTTTTTTTTTTTTTTAATGTGGCTAAGCTCTCTCAGTCCATACTGATTGTTTTAGGAAGATTACTTTTCAATGTACAAAAGATAATAGATGTGTTACAACAATTACAAATTGAACGTCATGATTATTATCTTTAAAATGAAAGATACAAATTATAATGGGCATAGTTCTACACTTCAGAAGAAAGACTTTAATTAAACATGTGCCAATGTGTACATAAATATATAAAAACTATATCTATATATAAATATATACTCCCAATTCTGATTATATTTTTGAAAAAATAGTATAAAAGGAAGACATCCTTTTTTAGAAATTGGCTTCATCCATGCCAACATCCATGCTCTCTGGGTTTGTTTGAAAGCTGATTATTCAAACTGTGTACTTAATGTACTTGTGATGTTTGCTTAGTTTTGTGCAATCTTGTTTAAGGCAGATATACCGGTATTTATTTGTGAACAAGTGGAATGAGCTTTAATATTGAAATTTAACTGGACAGCAGAGAATCTATTATCTTCACTTTGCTCCTTTTTTTGAATTTTCATCTCGTATGTCTGTGGCTTAAAGCACTCTCTTACTGCACGGCTTGTATTTGTTATTGTACTGCTATAATTTGTAATTTATTTACAGTAACAATGTATATTTTTGTTTATATTAATGTAATTTTTTTTATAAGTTGATATTATGTTTCAACCCCCAAAAATATTTGTTTCAACTTTTACTTCAGTACTTGATTCCAAAACTTGATTTAGCTTCTCACTAATTGAATATCCCAGCCCCTATAATTCTTTTTTTTAGCTTCACTTTTGCCCTTGCCACCCAACTGCAAATTCACTAATCAGTTTGATTTGGACTAGCTCACTTGCCAGCTTTGGTTGTTGACCACAGTTGCTGCCCATGTGATCGTCTCCCTTAATGATGTTTTTGTTTTTCGAAGTATAAAAAAAGCAATGAAAGGTTGCACCAAGGGCATGCTTCCTTTTCTAGTTAATCACAAGGGACACGTCACTTTTTGAGGGTGATGAAACTATCAAACAACATTGTGCATTCTCTTTCAGTTTTTTTTTATATTGTTTTTAAACTTGGTTATAGCTGTATTTTATTTTGTTTTAACTTTCCTGCATGTTTGCATTTTCTCGACGTATAGATTTTCTGGATGTCTGAAACCTTAAATGACCACTACCACTTGTTCTATTGTTAAATCTGTGAACTTGCTCTGTCTCTAGTTTGGTTTTGAAGGTAAGATGCACTCAACAAAAATAATTCAAAAAATAAAAAGTTACTTACTGCTTTGACACATTCTATAAATAATGTTCAGCGAAATGTTACTCAAGACTTCACTTACTAAGGGATTAACTAATTTTCAGGATATACAATTATAATGTACACTTATTTTTTTGCTTTTGGCTCAATATTTATCATTTATACCATCTATATATGTGTCTTCAATTCTGAAGATAGGCCTTAAAGAAATACAAATCAATTCTTATAGATGAGAAAAGAAATATAGTTTTAGTTAACCTGGCCTGAGGCATGTTATGGATGAAGTCAGTAGAGCAGAATTGTTGATAAATTGTAGTAGTGCTATCGCATTGTGCAAATCTGTGTAAGGATTAGTTTGATGCTATTTTCTATATGAATGTAAGAACCTCTGTGATGTCCTGATGCAGTCACCTATACAGTGCCTACTATCAACCATCCTGTGATGTTTCTCTTTGTGATTATAATCTATATGTACTTAACCTCATCTAGATATAATTAAAAGAAACCAATTTATTTCCCCCTAGTTTATTCCCTCCCCTGATTTTAGCTACCAAGTACCACCATCCCTTGAAAGTTCAATTGTTTTAATATCAGGGTAAAATTTCTATGCAGAATTGTTTTTTCTTTTACATTGAATATAGTATATGCTTTTATATTAACAAATGGTCAAAGAGCTTGTGTATAACCTAAAGATTTGAATTTACACCTAAATCATCTCATGAATCGTCCACAGTCTTTTTTTTTTGCTCAATCTGATCACCAGTAGAAGACACCATATTTCTGATCACATATCAATCAACTCTTTTTTTAAACTTCAGCTGAACTGAATTGCTTGATTTGAATCACTTGCTTTAATTGATATTTTTGTAGTTGATGTTTTTCTGTTTCATATCAAATCAATCAAAGCTCATTATTATTTATTGTTGTAAACCTTTCATTTCTTGGAGTGGACTATAAAACTGAAACAGTTTGAATTGTGCAATGTCAGCCTGCAGGCCACTGTGGGCTGTTTTAAGTTACTCATTTTTAATTTTATTGTGATGAATGGTTTTTTTTTGTGTCTTTTTTGTTTACATTATTTACATTTCAGTTGAGATTTTGTTTTTTGTGTTCTGTGTACTTTGCTTTATATCTGGAGTTACAATTATTCTGGACAGGACAGTTTTGTGTTACTAAGTATATTGTTATTTCAAAACAATAGGAATAGCTTTAAAGCTATTCATGGAAAGATATTACTTTACAGATGTCTAAGTGGCTGGCTGCCTTATTGTGCGGTATGCGCACTGGACTGTCACTCAGTCATCTCGATAGTCTAGGTTCATACCCTGCCTGCTGCCATGTCTCCAGGAGGTTAGAACTAGGAAGTAGATTATCTTCAACTGTGATGGAACATGCGAAGCATTTAACATTTTAAACAAAATGCCAGTAATCCAACAGAATTCAGAGCCACAACTTGTGATAACCAATATTATACCACACTATCATTTAAATGTCTACTAAATGTGGTAATTAAAGTTGCTGCGGATGGCCGCAGCTGATAAGTCAGAAAGATATATATGCCAAGTACATGTGTTTGTGTGCGCATCAAGAAATGTTTATTTATCCTGAAGCTCAAATACATAAATTTCAAATTCGTCCTAAACTAAGCATAAACATGCAATTTGTTTCATAATAGTCTTAGTTGCTTAGAATGAAGCTTCTTAGACTCATTAACTTTATTGTAATGGTCATAATGTACGTCGCTAAACAGCTTTGAATCTAAATCATAGATTTTCCACACATATTGATGAGTTGTGCTGATTATAGATTGTCTTTGATTTCTCAACTATACAATAATGAGTTGCCTAATACTTTTCTGTATTTCACATTCAAGGATCTATGGTAAATGTGGTCAAAAATTATTTTTCAATTTTACTGATTTGTAAACTCTTTGATTTATTTTTATGAGAATTATTGTTCAAATAACAAAGATCCTAGAGCCCTTGTATTTGATTTTTAAACCTCTGAAATAACAGGTTAGTCCTAGAACTGTCAGGTCGTGTGAAATTTACTTTACATGATCGTTCAGAGCTCAGACCTTGCCATCTTCCATTCCCTGCTCCTCTGCAGGTTTGAACACGATGTAATCATCTCAAAACTTGTATAAACAAAAGTGTTAATCTATAGAGAAAGTTCTATACTTTGTAGTAACTTGTTTAAAATCTGTGTAACAAAGACTTGAACAGATAGGCCACATTCAACCATTGTAAACTCAAATAACCTATTCTTGTTGTGTGAGATACATTTTTGTTTCAATTTTGTACTTAGTTGTAGCCCCTGATTCTTTAGATATAGCAACCTTATTAGTTTTTAGCCCTGTGACCTTTGAACTGGCCACTTTCTTGATTATCAACACAATATTATTTGTTGTGCTTTTATATTTCTTGCTACTCTTGTGTTATTTTTCATGGCATAACTTATTGAGTGTTTTTATGTTGTTTCTTTATACTAAAGATTTTTGTATTTATTTTCTGCTTCAGAACTTTAAAAAAAAAAAAATAAAATATATAATTGCTGCCTTAATTTACTTTGTATTAAATTATAACTTGTACAATTTTTTTTTTGCCGAACAATTCTTCATGGTAGATAATATATTGACAAATATTTTTGTTTACCAGTATAACTTTTATCGTAATTCCTATTGAACAACAATAAAGAACTATTAGTTGAACTAGCTTGAGGGGCAAGAAAAGAACAATAATGTTTCGCTCCATTAGCTTGATCATCTGAAACATTTATAATTTAAATTTGGATATATTTAAATTTTGGTCTGTATGTGATTGTATGTTATTTTAATTTTTTTTTTTTTTTTTTCTTGTTTTACTTTTTATCTAGTGAATTAAATCATAAATATTTCTGAAAGACTTCAGAGTTATGGTATTTTAAAACTGTGTATATCAGTGCACATTGTGAGAAAATAATGTTGAAGTGTATGAATGAAAAATAAGTTTCATATGCAGTAATGGGAAATTGATCAGCTTAGGAACATAGCAATAGAGACATGACAGGGCTCTAGCACTTTCATCACCCTACGTTCAGCAGTGAGCCTAAGAAGATAGCCCAAAGCATTCAGTCAATGAAAGCAGTCCCAACATTCTTCTTGTATCTTAAATTCTAAATAAAGTCTGAGCACAAGCCAAAGCACATTTGTAGACTTTACAAGTTATGTTTTGAGCAAAGGTTAATTTGTTTTGAAGAATGTGTTTGACAAAAGTAATAGAATCTCAAAGAAAGACAACTCTTTTTTTTTTAAACTTTTTTTTCCTGTTATTACAAATATTAACAAAAGGCTGTAAAAATTAAAAATAATGTATGCATCACAAAGTGAATTCCTAATTTCTTAAGGAGAATATCTGCAGTAGGAATTTGTTCAAAGTAGAACAGATTTTGTTGTTAAATTGGTGAGTAATATGATACTAAAGATCTGTGCACCAATTTTGTTCTCATCAGATATTTCATGTTAAGTAATTACTTCCACTATTTGTTATATAGCATATTTGTTTATATCTAATGAATCATTTTTAAAATACTCCAACTGTTAAATTTTCCTAACAACTTACTTTCAATACATACAATGAATATACAACCTGTTATAGGTGAAGCAATCTCAACATTTTGGCCCAGTGCAAATGGGTTTTGAATACCCTGCTTTTGTGCGTGTTTTGAGTCAACATGTGTCCATTGAATGCTTCATTTATAACTGGGTGTAAAGTGGAGCAAGGATGCCATTAAACACTCCCTGTTTATGTGCTGGTGGCAAGGATTCATCAGTATAGGTGTCTCTGACCATTTCAGTACCTAGTATATGTAAAGTAAGTGCCCTACAAAATAGAACTTATAAAGTAGAATACAATAGGAATGAAACAATATAATAATATCTTTATTTTCCTGAAGGAAATTTATTTTACAGTACCATAGAGCTTTACACATAACAAAATATTACAATGATGCAAACACATCGTACATTCATGCAAGTTGCACTTTAACATCACATGTAAAGTTTAAATCAGAAAGTTAGTTCTTTTGTTAATGATTTAATTGCCAAGGGACGTTGACTTGCAAAGCAAAAGAAACTAAATAGGCTGATTATTGACTAAAATGAGCCTCACTAAAGTCTCTCCACACTGCCAGCGTCTTACAGTACAACCCGTAATCTAATCTGTCCACACACTTTGAAATACGAGCTTTGAGAATCACATTACCACTGTCAGTGAAATCACCCAGGGCACGCAGCTGGTGTACAGACAAGTCCAACTCTTCCAGTTCACCAATCAACATAACTTGAGAACCAGTGACAAAATCTGAACTGTCTGTAAGCTGTGTGTCCACCACTAGATGAATGGAGGAAGACTGGGTTGGCTCTGCTAAGAAGGCTAAGTTGTTTGCTGCATCATAGTTCACCACTCTGGAATAGAATACAAATATATACAAATAGTTGGGTTTTATTTTAAGGTAAAAAATAGTATCAGAATTTCATAGCACTGCTAAACTGTTAAGATCATCTTTTTCTATGTTAAAGGAATGACGATAACTACAATGGCTCTTTCTTTCCCCAAAAAATCAGGACAGAGCGAGTTACAGGAATATCCTTCTTTTAAGAAATTCAATGGCATATTTTTGTGTGGAAAGTGACTTGCTGGGGTGGGGGGTTCTATTAAACTTCAGATAGGCTAGTCTATCCAATTCAAACAATGGGAATTAAATTCTGAGAAATGGACGAAATAATTATTAAGCAGTAAGAATAGAACTGAAAAAAAAAGAAGGAAATGAACCATAAAAGAAAAACTCATTCACAGACAATTTATAAATAATTGTCTTCCTGGTGTAGTGACAATATGACAAGCATTTGGTGTTCAAGTAATTTATTTATGGGTACTTGTATAGTCAATCATTTTTTTTTTTAATAAGCACCATTACATCCACTTTTATTTTAACATCTGCTCTGCATTAGTTCCATACTGACACCTCCCCTCCACCAATGTTTTTATGTTTACATTGTTCTCTCCCCTGCCTCATTATCTCCCCATGTTCATTCTCAAGGATGATTAATTTTTTGTTCAATGCTAGTGTTAGTGTACATCTTCTCAGCCTAGGGACCACCCCAGGCCTCCTCTGGAGCATTATTGCTTGGCCCAAACCTCCTCTTTTGGAAGGTGTGGCTGAGTGGTAAAGCTCTGAGCTTCCGAACCGGGGCTAGGGTTTGAATCCTGGTGCAGACTGGGATTTTAATTTCCGGATCTTCTGAGTTCACCCCATTAGTTTGGGAAAAGTAAAAGCGGTTGGTCATTTTGCTGGCTACATGACACCCTCATTAACCGTAGGCCACAGAAATTTATGACCTTTACATCATCTGCCCTATAGACCACAAGGTCTGAAAGGGAAACTTAACTTTACAACCTTCCTCTTTAATGTTAGTTGTAACCTCAAATGTATAAAAATTTACTAAATTTATGATACTCTGTCAATTGTGTTTTTCACAAGATCAACAGACACATGATTGAGGATGAAACTAGCACGACTTTAAATTTATTTTCAGCCTGGCTTTTATTCATAGCTTAGCTTAGCTCTGCAGCTACGGCAGACATCACCAAGCCTGCCTGCTTAAGCCTTCCTATCCTGAGGGAAATGGACTGAAAGCACAGTGGAGCTATCCCCAACTATTCTGCCCTAAACTGGCAAATAACTTGAACACAAGAAACTCTTGTGAAGTACCAATCATCCAATAAAATCCCAAAAGCAAGCATTTCCTCTTTAAAATTAAGTAGCCTTAATTCTTTTTCAATAGATATTTCTTGATAATGGACCTCATTCACCAATAGTAAACAAACAACATTTAGCCAGTGGTTCTCTATCTCTTCTATACAAATTATGTAATACACACAGGCTGTCACATGACAGTTTTTTTTTCATTGTTTTATCAATATTATCACCTGGCTAAACATTTGTGTTCTTTGTTTATCCTCCAATAGTGTTCCTAAAGATGGCAATTTGCTCAACAAAGAAAGTATCATATAAGTGATCGTAGTGACTGCCAGTCTATTAGAAAGCCTCTCCCCCTATCTATAGATAATAGATCTAGTCATAGATCTATCTGCCTATTATCTCAGCCAATTAGGGCTAATAATTATAAAGCATTTTCCCCCTGCCTTATGCTCTTCGCTCTGCCTGTTAGTGTTAGAAAGCCACTTCCCTTTTATCTTGCACACATATATTGATATAATTATAATAATATAGATCTAGAGTCTAATTATTTAATTATTATTAGATTAATTCTAGCGTCCAACTCCTAGACAGGCCAGCCATTGGATGATACTCTTACTCTACTACTACTAGATCTGAGTAGACTCTATAATATAGGCTCTAAAGTCTAGGCCTAGGACTTAAGTTGGCAATATCTTAACTCTTTTAACTCTATTACTTAGGTCTACTCTAGACTCACACTTTTAGGATTTTTAATTTTAGGTCACTCACTCTGTCTGTGAGACTACAAGTCTACTCTAGACTTACCGTCCGACAACACGAACCGTTTTGTGTTGAATAGTGTCAAATGGTTTAGAGATAATTTCTGGAATTAGTGTGGGAATTCCATGTGGTGGGAGTGAATATGAAGCAGTAGCCATTAGCTTTCATTCGGTCTAGATCTAGATCTAGATATAGATCTAGAATCCATGTAAACAATTCTTATATTTTACCGCAAAACTGCATGCCAACACTAAAAAAAGGCGGACCCTATTCCCAACCAGTTGTGAATAGGCTTCAACCCTATTCCCAACCGGATGGATGGGTCAAATAAGGTCAAAACCCTATTCACAGTCAACGGGGTCAAATTAGGTCAAAATCTTATTCCCAGTCCACTTTGTTTAGGTCAAATCCTATTCAGTTAAATGTTATATTTTTTTTAAGTGATTGATTTAAAAGAAGATAATAGAAAATAGCTTTAAATAAAATTTGTATGACATTGATAAATCTTTACAATTTATTAAACTTCTATTATTTTTTCCCTAATGTAATTAAAGGAACAATGTATACTTTATAGGTTATTTTATTATAGAATTGTTAGGTCATATTTTTGTTAAATCTTTGAGCTGAATATTTGTAATAGCTATAAGATAAATAAAATATATTTCTTCACTGTTTTTGTTTTCATTTCATTCCTGGTCACATCATCTCCAATTAAATTTTTTTTTTGACTTGGCTTTGACTTTAAGCACTCAATTCAACTTTTTTTTTAGGCCTAAATACTGCTTGTTGATATTATTTGACATGTGTTTACAATGTTCCCTCTCCCATCTTAATTATAAAACTTAGTTCATTGAGGATGGCTATAATAAAAAAGAGGAACTATCAAAACTAGGTAGAGATAAAATGTAATTGGGGAGAAGGGGGTTTAAAGTTTTTTGCAAAGCAATAGCATGTGTAGACACATAGTAAAATGCTATGTATATGTAAAGCTGAGAGTTTTTTCATTTATGTTATTCTATTCAATATAGGATATCAAAGTTTATTGTTCTCACTAAGGTGAAATAGGGGAGGCACAGGATTTTATAATCTAAGGCCAAGTTGTGGTGGAAGTAGTGGATATCTTTGAGAGATTGTACCTCAATAAGAATCAATGGATCATGTTGTATACCTGTGATCATTATCCAACCAATCTTAGCACCATTTAAATAAATAAATATTTCTCTCATTTGATGTCAGTAATATACTTGTATGATTTCTAGGTTTGAAATTTTATAAAATTGAAAACATATACATTACTTTGTTAATTTCCATTTTTCTATGTCATTTATGTTTTTTTTATATCAATAAAATATAATGCCCCTCCACCCACCAAAAAAAAAAGTTTGTCGATCAACAGAGACTTTGTTTTTGTTGGGGTTTTTCTTGGTCATATGTATGACATACATTTATTAAATGAATAATAATAGAGAAGAAATGTTATGTTCAACTATTACTGCTAGTTTGATATGTCATACATATTTGGTTTGTTATACACCTTTATGTATAGTAGAAGAGGAGATTTACTGAGAAAAAAATCTTTACTTATTAAGTCTTTCTTTGTTAGCATTCTTAGTTTATGTTTATAATTTTAATTTATTATTTATGAATGACCTATAGACTAATTATAATTTATAAACGCTTTTAAAACAATTCATATACAGGGCGATGGGACTTTTTTTTTGTGACTGTGCGATCCGATACGGCATACGATATCGGCACCTTTTTAAATGTGGGGAAAAATTATTACTTTTCTTGTATTTTAACCTTATATCATTAACAAAGCTAGAAATCAATGTGTCCTTGCTCCTTGCCATGCAGTTTTAAATCTCCTACATAAATAGCACAACACAATCAACAGAGACTTTGGTGTTTGTTTGTTTTTTGTCTTATGTATGACAAACATTTATTAAAGCAAATAATAGAAGAAATACTATTACAACACTACATTTAATTGTCATTGCTAAATTCTTTTCATGCGGTTTTTTTAATGTAATGAAACAACTTTAGATTCTAGATCTAGTCAATTTAGATAAAGTGAACAATACTATATCTAGATTTACTAGATCTATGTTAAAACTCTAAATCAAATCAGTGACTGTGGACAAAGCATGTATGATTGATTCCTGCCATCTTGTTTGACCTTTAACATAAGAACCACTTCCGGTTCTGGGAATATGGTTTTGACCTTATTTGACCCATCCATCCGGTTGGGAATAGGGTTGAAGCCTATTCCCAACTGGTTGGGGATAGGCACTTCGCTAAAAAAATCACTGGCTGCCAACTCCGCAAAATGAAAATTCTTATTAATCGTATTGTAAGACAAATTATCATAAGATTTAATAGACCTAGATTCACAAATAATACCAGATTAAATAGATTTAGATTCACAAATTATACCATTTTTAATTAACAACGGACATATGAAACGACCGGTTAATTCAGCCACTCTCTGGGCAGGGTTTAATCCACGAAATTGGAGTGAGGCAGCTCCTAGGAGACCTTTCTTGTAACCACCAGTTTAGAGCCCTCAGATTTTAATGATCCTTCACTATCTTATCTTATATAAAACAGACGTTACTTCAAAAAAAGAAGATGATTACGTGTCTCTAGCGTGAAGTCTGAACAGTTCAGCAAAAGCTGTAGACCCTGACAGGCAGTCTCTACACCAGACATTAATGCCTTTTTTTTAAACATGTAAAAAGTACATTTTAACTTGTTATACTTTGGTGCATAAAAGATTAATCCGATTTAAAGATTAACCCTACTGATATTAATTTATAGGTCCAAATGAAACAATACCCTTGCATTTATATAGGCCTAGTCAATAAATGTATAATTTATGTATTCCCTTAATATTAGTGAACAATTTTTACAATTGATGTTTTCTTTAGTGAAATTAATTAGTTTTCATTATCCTGCAAGTTGCAAAATAGAGAGATAGGCTTAAATTAGCACTGCACAGATCATTGGGCAATATGAATATTAAATTGATATCTGTGCCTATATATATATAGTATTATAAAACAATAAATTTGAATAAAAATAAGCATTTCTTGAATCTAATTCTGTTTACTATTAATTAAGCCTATCATGATTTTTTTACATTAAGATCTATTATATTTTTTTTAATTAAGCAAATTTTGAGATCTATTATAGATCTAGAATCTATTTCAAGTTAAATATCTAGGACTTTGAGCTACCATATTATCTAGTACCGAATTTTAATATAAATGTGAGGTTTCTTATTTATACAAATTGTTCCAAAGATTCAAAAGTAGAAGTCAAATTAATCATGAGCAAAATAAAGTTTGAAGAAAGTTACAACATGTACACAAAACCATGTGTGGCACCTTTAGATTCTACTTATTTATTCCAAATTAAATTCTATAATTATTTTTATTCATGTTAGGCACTGATATATTATTTGCTGGATCTATACGACTTTGTATAAATTTTTTAAAAATATAATTTTAACTTTCTTCTTAAAATTTCAATTAAATTAGTTTAAAATATTCAAAGTTAGACAGTTAATAATGTTTCTAATATAAAATGTTTACAGAAATCATAGGTGTCTGTATATATAGCACCATTTGCTTTGCTTTGTACATATTTAAATTTTTTTCATCATGTAGTGTCCACTGTGCCTCATTGTATAAAATTATATGTAAAGAATATAATTAAGTTTTGATATACAATTTTCCTCTTTATTTTGTATGCAATTTTAAAATTGTATTATGTTCTAGATTTGATACCTATGGTTGAGGCATTTATTTTAAATGGTGGTGGTAAGAGCTCACAGCTCAGCAGCAATAAAGCTGGCTAGAGGAAGAAGAAAATGTTGGTGGTAAACAAAGGTGAACTCTCCTTTACACAATGGTTAAATGAATTTTTTAAAAAAATGTGATAAGCCCAATTAAATAGCTTTGATGTTAAACTAGAAACTAGACATATTCTTACTAAATATAACCAAAACCAAAATCACTGCAAGTCATGTTAAATAGTTTAAATAAATTTTTTATTGATCACTTAGTTTTGAAAAAAAAAACATAGTTTTAACCAAAAAGCTGGTAATCAAATTTTGAAGCATTTCGTAATTTGATATTTATCCCAAAAAAAATGTCACAAATGAGATTCACTATATGACAACATTCACATTAAATAAAGCAAAAAAAAAAAATCATATCACCAAATAATCAAAACATATAGTGAACAGCAATGAAATAATTATAAATAAAAAAATACTAGAAAAAAAAAACAATACACATGAGTTGAATAAGACACAGGTTAAAAAAAAATAGTTGCATAGATATGAAAAGAAGGCAAAAAAATAATACCTCATCTAAAGAGCAAATCAATTTAAAACCATTCCAAATTGTATTTCATTGAGAGACAGTTGTGATTAGTTAATGGACTTTCAATCAGCCTTTCCATTGGTGGCAAAGCAAATTAAACAAATTGTGAAAACAAAAGCAATTAGATTTAGCATTTGGAGCCAAAATATAAAAGAGGAACAATTGTTCTTGAAACAAGCACTGGTACTAACTGCTTAACTATTTAAACTTTTGATGGATGTACATTCTGTTTTATTAAGTTGCTGTGATTCTATCTTAAAATTGTTTCAACCAACACAAAACTATACAGCTTACCGACCATCTAACCTGCCACAACCAACCCTTTTACGTGGTCTTCTTTTGCCACCTTTTCGACTCCTAGATGGCTGTTGCTCATCGTTCTGACTAGTTGTTCTTCGGCTAGATCTTCGACCTGCTGTGCTACATCTACTTCTTTGACTTGCAGTGGAATGGCTATATTTTTGTCCAGAGTTTGTATAACAGACACTTTTGTGTGAGGCAAGAGGGCTGGTGGCTAAGTTGGCCTGAGGAATAATAATTACAAAAGTTAAGCTTAAACAAGAAAAGAAATATAAAGCTACTTATTATTACCAAAAGAGGTATTAGCTTCACTCCAAGGGACATAAACATGTGCGCTTCCACGGTGATGAGTACTTGAACTATAAACAAACTCAATAGGAAATGCTGAATTCAACAACAACACCGACGAAAGGTCGACAATAGATAAATAGTGTCCACAGTGGTGTTGAAAAAACAAACACTTTTAATACTCAATAAAGGACGTTGGATGTCCTCTATTACTAGCAGTCTATATAATTCTTCTTGTTCTTACTGTAAATAAGAAAGCGTTTTGATTCTAGCGTCTCTTAGAGCATTCTTGCTTTTTAAAGATCTATCATGTCAATAAGTAAAACTTTCCCCTTATTCCAGAAAGAAATACCTAATTCCTAATCATGTCATAGCACATGTTAAGATTTGTATTATCATTTGAGCAGATGATGACAAAGTTTAATAAGACACAAAAAAGTTTAATGTCATGGTTTATACATTCATAGTCTTTGTTTTAAAACATTGTAACATATTATACTGCAGGTACTAACAGAAATTTCGAGGAAACCTTATTTGTTCATAAATCTTTAAACTTCTGCTCAATATGTGCCATTAAAAAAAAAGAGTGAATTGTGGAACCAGAAATAGGACATGAGAATTTACCTACATTTTTTTTTTTTTTACTTTAATTGTATTCATCTGTTATTTTGCTTATTTTCTTGGACAATCCCATCATTGCTCCCTCCCCCACAAAAACAATTACATAAAAAAAAAATACACTGATTAACTAACAGGTTAATGTCTGAAAAATCATTTTAGTAGAGAGAGCGAGAGAGAGAGAGATCAATCTACAAGGAAAAAATGCAAGAAATTTATTCCAACCTGATGCACTTTCTCCTGAATTATTGCATTTGTTATTGCCTTGTTCAGGTGATAGGTGCTAAAATTATTCAATGTTCCACCAGACTGTGCTTTCAATACCTCAAGTTTTGTAAAGATGGAGCTCCTGCAAGGAAAAATAAGACATGAATATGTTTTTATTAAGTAAATAGAACTTGCACTGGACAAGCATAGTAAAGTAAAAAGTACCCATTTGAATATTTAGGGCAGATAATGTTAAGATTATCTGTTTCTGTGGCCAATGATTAATGAGAGTGTTATGATACCAGCACATATAACCAACTGCCTTTACTTTTCCTTAACTCATGTCTGGTACCCATTAGAGTAAGGTGACTCAGGGACATCCCTAAAAATCCTGGAAGCCAAGCACTTTACAACTGGACATGCAAAGTGTGGGGGGAAAAAGGGTTGGGGCTGTCTTCATTTGAAGTACACTGAAAAATTGAATCCTAAATGATGTTTATTACTACAAAGAAAAAGCAGAAATAGATGTGTCGCAAGTGTAAAATGTGTAAAGTTCATTAAAAAAATATACACATTGAGTTTATGGCAATCCACCAAAAAAGAGCAATATTGCTATTGGAGATTTTCAGGATAAACTAAACAATGTCAAAGATGCTTAACTGAACTTCACTGTAGCCAACTAAAAAAAAAATGACTGAGCACTAATTTTAACAATATATCAATGAGTTAGTTGCCCATTTTTTTTTAACTTTGACTCTGCAGTTCTAAAAATGTTAACAAAACTTATCATAGAACTATTAAAATACCTAGCTTAGCAACACTTCCTTTAGTTTGTACACCGGATACACCAAAAAGCTGACTATTTAGAGTTTTCTTCCCACCATGTATGAAATCTCCAATACTGTCAGTTAGGATTACATTTCATTACAGTTGACACTAAGTCACTTAGATTTAGGAAATATTGTAAGATCCAAACTTAATGAAAATTCTTTTTTTATGATATTTATCTATTTTTCTTTAGAAATATAAAGTCTTAAAAAAAGAAAATTGAAGCGACCCAATTAAATGCATGAACACATCAGATGTGGTACAAACATGTTAAAAGAGAACAGAATCAAAAGGAAACTTTTTCAAAATTTAATTTAAAGCTATCAGAATTTTTAGGGAAGAAATTAACCCAAAGGGAATGAGTTTTAAAGCATCTAGGATAGAGAGTTGATCTGATAGAAAATACAATTTCAAATCACTGAGTAGTATTCTTTTGGAGAGGGAAATATTAAAGTATTCCATATTAAATATATTTAGAAATACAAATTTTTAATTAAAAAAACAACATTGAACTGATAGGTACATGACTTACCATGAATAATCAGGGAAGGACTGTTGTATGACTTCAATAACACCCTCGTATCTCTTTAGTAATAATGGCCTAATTGGTTCTTCAATAGTTAAGGAGATTGGTGCTGAAGATACCTGAAGACTGTCCATAATTTTATCCATGGTTAGAATCTGTAGTCCCCCTTGTGTGACCTAAAGAAGAATTTTTTTTGGCCACATTTAAGTAAAAATTATTGTTATAATTATAAGAATATTATAAATACATTATATTATATTTAAATTATAAACATAATTTATGTCAATGTATATCTTGATTTACAGTCAAGAAACTTAAAACTAGCTAAAAATTATATTTACTTCCATTAAACCTTGGTCACAAAGTTCTAAGTGCAGAGTCCAGTCTCTGATTTTCTGCTTAACCTGAGAATAGCGGTAACGGTCATCTTCCTTTCCAGCACTGAAACAGACAACAAAACTGCACCAATAATCAACAAATCAAGAATGATGTAAGCATGGGTTATACTTGCTTAATCTCAGATTAGACTGACAGGCTATGACAATTCAAAGACAGTGATGTTGGTATAACTAGACATATGTCTCGTGAGTAGATCTAGCTGTTAAAATTTTTTTTTTCTAAATCCAGCCAAGGATAAATGAAAAGTATGCAGATGTGTGACATTGGACACAACAAAAGAAGGTAATCCACTACCTACATGGGGGGAGCATTCTATCAAAGGCATGTATTTGATTTAACTGGAGTTAGGTGGAATGGAGGGATAAAGTCAATGCACTTAATAAGTTAGTAGTATGCAACAATAACAAACTAAGTACCTTTTAACTAATTCCTCTAGATTTTCAATATTTTTCAGCGCTACTTTTTTCAACTTCTCCAACCATGTTGCTCTTTCCACCTTTAATGATGTCAGAACTTTTTTCTGTGGACCAAACATTAACGCAAAGGTCAAACATCGTTACATTAAAGTATACAAAAATTTTTCTATTAGAAAAACATCACAGAGATGTTTGAAAATAACACAACTAACCTCAACAGCCTGGCGCAAATCTTTTTCATTGCCAAGCTCCAGCTGAAGACTTTCGAAAACAATGGAAGGGCTAAAAAAAAGAAAAGAGATAATTTATTGCAATATTGCTTCACCCTCTTTATCAATCTTGTATATCACTAAGAGAACAAAGAAGAAGTGGAACAATACCAAAAGATGTGTAGTGTGTATAGCAAATTTTTTTTTCTATATTTCCAATTATACAAATAATATTCTATGTGCTCTATAAAACTCAATAATGGCATTGAATCAAAGTATTGTTATGATTTCAGAAACTACTTTCAAGGTTACAATGACCAGACATTTTATTGCTACTCTTACTCAATGGAATCATACAAGTATTAAATGTGACCACAGGGTTTTGAAAAAAGAGGGTTGAACATCTCATCAATGTTAACTCATTGCTCAAATGCAGTGTCAGCCTGCTAATTTCTATAGACAATATGAATTTGTAATACTGGATAATGTAACTTTGTATTTTTACTATTTTAAACAGACTTATATTTGTTATAAATGAACTGTAGGAAAGCTGTTAACAATCAGGGTTATATTATACTATCATTATCTTTAACGTTATATTTTGATGATAGGAGGCACAGTGTTTGAGTAGTAAAGCCCATTGACATCAAGCCAGGGCTCCTGGTTTGAATCCTAGTGAAGACTGGTATTTCGGGATCGGTGCCTCTGAGTCCACCGAGTTCTAATGGGTACCTGGCGTTAGTTGGGGAAAGGTAAAGGTAGGTGGTTGTTGTGCTGGCCACATACACCTTTATTAATCATGGGCCTCAGAAACAGATGACCTTAACCTCATTTGTCCAAGGTATGAAAGAGTAGCTACGTACTGTATAATGCAATGTTTAATTTACAACAATATTGATCACTTTTTATTTGATCAATTATGAAAAATTTAATGTGATAAAATAATATGACTTCACCAATGACTTTACCAAATCACTGTGACATTTTGAATAGTAACAACTCACAAAACTTACTTAAAACAAGAGTCTGCCTGTCCAACACTGCCAGCCAAAGTGTTCTGCAAAGTAATTTTAAAATTCAATCTCAGTAAAAAATGTGTAAAAAATATTTTTACAAGTAAAATAAACATGTATTAATTATATAATATAAGAATATTTGGCAAGTAGAAATATAAATGATAAGAATTTATATTAGAACTATAAGAAAAGTAAAACATGATTTTACCATATTCATTTTAGTTTTGCTCAATCTGTCACTGTTATAAAATGGTGAATCAATAGTTGGTACATGAAAGGGATTGGATATTCCTTTTTCTTCTGGAGTGTTTTCTGTCATCCAAGGGTTTTTCTTTTTTCCAGGAGTACGACAAAAAACATGTGGATAAAGTGGGTGTTCAAAAAATCTTGGGGTGTCATCAATGTCAGCATTGATCTCTGTAGAGGTCATCTCATCAAGTAGAGAGCGTGACAATAGACTGCTTGGTGACATATAAAATGGATCACTGTCTTCAGAGGTAACTCTTTCATCAGAGGAGCTGCTGACCAGGTCTTGCTTTTTCTCTAGCTCAGGATGGGTTGACTGCCCATCAACACCTCTATTTTGCCAGGAGACTTGTGTTTGGTTTTCTAAAAAATTCCAAGTGAAATCAATGTCATTCATCCCTGGAGAGTTCATCTCACCTGGTAGAGAGCACACTAAGGGATTGTTTGCTGAATTTATCGAGTTGTCTTGTAAAGATAAAATATGCATGTATTGGTCAGAAGAAGTGGATTGTGGCCTCAGGCTATCCATTGATCCTAATGCTTCCGGGCTTGTCCATCCAACATCACTGAGATCATCTGAAGAGCTGAAGACCAGATCTTGATCTTCTTCTAGATGAGAACTAGTTGATTGCTTATTAACACCCAGAATGGAGGACTCAAAGATCAAACTTTTGACCAAAGTTGCCTTTGATTTAGAATATTTCTTTTTCAATGATGAGATGGCATTTGAATGAGAGCTAATATCACTTGACTCTTGGCTAATCAACCCCACATCATTGTCTTCAGAGGTAGCCCTTACATCAGATGACCTGTCAGACATCTCCTGGTTTTTCTCTGGCTGAGACTGGTTTGACAGTGATAACTGCAGGGAGGACTTCAGGGTTGAATTTTTTACCTGATCTGAACTAGATACAGAAGCTATTTTTCTTGTTAAGGTGTTTCCAGCAACGTTACTTAATACAATGCCTGAACTTGAAGCAGTGCTGGGGACATTTGTACTAGCTACTATACTTGAGTAACTCCTTGAGATGCCTTGGGAGTACACTTTTGAAACGCTAGGGACAGTACTAGATGTATTGCTGAAGGTACTTCGTGAGACAGTGTTTGAGCTATTACTTTTGTCAGACAGCTGATTTTTTTCTGCACTAGGATGCTTTGAAGCGGGCCTAAAGAAGTTAAAAAAAAACAAAATCATTTTAGATAAAAGTAAAGTCCTAAAAAAATGACAATTAAAGTATAAAGCTTGATAGTTTAATTTTTTTTATTGTACCAATCTAGAATAAAATATCTATGTTTGGGTAAGCTTCAAAGATTTAATATTGAAGCTAGAAAAAATTAGGCACCTGCTAGTTGATAAGTTAGTCTTTCTGGTGCTTGGTGTGTGGCTCTGGTCTTTTGATCTTACAGCTCTTGATGCCCTAGATCTTTTTGAACTACGAACAACATAAAGATTCATGAAAAAAGATTTTATAACATTTTCCTTATTTTCATAAATAAATAAACCTTTCTCAGTATGCATAGTTACTTATGAGTTTATAAGAGCCACTTACTTTCTGGGAGTTGCTTTAGTACTGATGGGTTCCTTTTTACTATCACCAGTGTTAGCAGTTGAAGACTTGCCATTGTTCGGAGGTGTTTTATCAAGAGATGATTCTGCAGCCTTTTCCTTTTTCTTAATGTCTGTGTTAGTGGCAGAAGGTTTGCGTCTGGCCCGAGTGGATTCCTTTTTTCTATTTCCACTGCTATTGGAGGAAGTTTTGTCTTTGTTTGATGAGGTTTTATCCAGAGAAGATACATTACGTCTTGGCCTGTGCTTCCTGACAACTTTGGTAAATCCATCATCTGATTCTGGGAGGTAATCTAGATAAGAACGAAACTTCATACGAACAGTTAAATAGGTAAGTAAAAGTTTCTCTTTTGGACTAATGATTTCATGAGGCTGAAAAATAAAGCCCATCTGTTTCTACGGCTCATGGTTAACAAGGTTTCATGTGACCAGTACAATGATCAGCTGCCTTTACTTTTCCCAACCATGTGGGGGTAACTTTTAGAGGACTCGGTGGTATCCTAAAAATACTTATATTTGAAATCCTTGTCGTTACCTGGATTTGAAATAGGCTCAAAAGCAAAGTGTTTAGCTCTTAAATTAATTTGAAAAAATGTCACTCAATACAGTTAAACATCCATACTTATAACTGCATAATTTGTTTATCATTTACACTTATTATTAAGATGGTATTTACTTTTGTGCCACATGACTTCAAATTATGAAATCTAAAAGTTTGAGTTCTTTTGCAGAAATGAATGACACAATAGTTTAATTAAATCACAAAATCTATAGATTTAACTAAAAAAATAAAGACTTACATCAGGATACTGTGACTCACAGTCAGAATATTGAAACTGGTAATTGTTTACTTCCCCTTGGTTGCAATCGGAGACATCTTAAATAACAATAGTCACACACACACAAATAAAAAAAAAAATAGAAATGATAAACATGTGTAATTTTTTTTTAATTGACTTTTTCATGTGTAGCGGTATAATAATTAAGAAACTAACTAACTTAGTTTACTTAGGCTTACAAAAGTTATGTCACATAAAAATATGACACATTCACTGACGACTGATTCAGAAATATAGAATAAATCTACTAATACTAATAACTAATTCAAATTGATCTAGAGTTTAGACCTCTACTCTAGGCTCTAGTTAGTAAGGCCCTGATGAGGTTGATCTTCATCTCAATCTCACCTTTCTTATCTTGATCTAGATCTATCTCTGGCTTTGCCTCCGTGACAACAGTGACTTCCAACTTCTCATGATCCTCTGTGACTGCACCTTTATTTTTTCTCTGTTTCTTTTTGTTTTTACCAGTCCTTCTTTTAAAAAAGAGTGATAAAATGTAAACGAAATTATATAGAATATATCTATAATGTAAAGCCACTATTTCTGCTTTCAAATAATGGAGAGCAACCTAAGGGAAAACCGAATTTCTCATTAGCACAAAAATTAATTTAGATCACAGACCTTTATAAATAGTCCTGTGATTTAGATCAAGAATCAATGTATAAATTTCAATTTATTAATAATGTAAAATGGAAAGAATTTTCTCTGTACATAATCTAATATAATAAAAATTCCAGAGCATCTCTTAAAAATAAATTACTTGAATTTAAAAATAAAGATTCAAGTTAACAAACCCATGAGAATCTCTTGGTGGGCCTATTAGTGTTTTGTTTGGTGTTACCTTCACTTCGGGCGTCTGTGCCTCAGCAGTATCCTTTAATAAAATACACATTTTTTTTCATATTAACGAAATGTAATAGTTTTGCTACAACTTAATTTCTACACGTTAGGGTTTTTACAGTTCGTAAACTCTAACTATTCCAAGAACTGGATTTCGGATTGAAGACCAACAGATAATGACCTAGAATAATCTTTTTAAGTGTGAATTTAAATAGGAATTTTGAATAAGTTTCCCTTAGACAAATCTGAAGGCCTATGTTTTATCACTTTTAGTCCTATATATAAAGGGAAGAAGAATGATAAACATTGATATTGTAATTAGGTCTTTAAGATCAATATGAATTGAACTTTATTTATTGTTGCTGAATAGTAAAGCGCTTGCCTTCCAAACCCAGGGTATTCGTGTTATAATCTCGGTGTAGAGTGGGATTTTGAGTTCACCCAACTTTATCGAATACATGACAGTAGGCTAGTTGGGGAAAGTAAAGTTGGTTGTGCTGGCCACATGGCACCCTCTTTGACCGTCAGTCAGAGAATAATGACCTTTACTCGGTGGCATAGCTAGAGATTTGGGGGGCCGGTGGGCTTGGCTTTTTAGGGGCCCCTTCATTACGACATCATTTAATAGGAAAAAATTAGGACATTCATTTGGGCCCGGAAGGACTTTCAAATTTGGACTCCCCACATATTAGTTACGCCACTGCCTTTACGTTATCTGCGTTACAGATCGCAAGGTCTTTACTATTTACTATTACTATTTTAACCTTTGACACAAATGAAAATATATCTTTAAATAAAGATGATTTATCAGGCCAGATTGAATTAAACAGACTCTTTTAATTTACTTGAAAGTAATTATATATAGATAGATAGATATGGCATATCAGACAGAGCTGCAGCATCCCTAGCAACAGCAGTGCTTATCGATGTTGGCTTCATAACCAAACAGAATCAAAGCTTTGTGATAGGTTGAAAAAGAGAAAATATTGGAATATCATTACGGAACTCCGTATTTATTTGACAAATGACCTCTGAAATAATGAACAAAATTTAAAATTGTTTTTGTATTACAGGAAGTGCCCCATTTTTAAATTTGAAAATTGGGTTTACCAGCATTTTCAGCTTGATGCATTCTATTATTACTTGCTTAATTTTAAGATTTAGTAACTATATTATGCTTTTAATTTGTATGCCTGTTGTTTATTTCTATTGCAGGTTATTTATTTAGAACAATAAATTGAATGTTTTGTAACTTAATGGCTACAAGAAGCGTAACACGGCACTCAGTATTTGGCGATGCCGGTGAACTTCCTCACAATGTACTGTCAACAAATCGTCAAGTTGCGCAGCATTTCTTGCATATGAAAAAAAGAAAGAATGATTCCAACAAAGACAAATACAGAGCTGTTTCAGATGCTGTTATCAGTCTGTGGAACAAAGCTTCCATTCCAACGATGCACTACCGATCTGTAATCAAACGTGTGGAAACAATGATTTCAACAGGTTGAGAACTGTCTCGTTCTAAATCAAGTTCAGCACGTCAGTATACCTTTCTGGCCACTTTGGACTCATTGTTTGATATAGCTGCATGTAAGTGCAGTATGTCTTATGACAATTCTACAAAACAAGTAAGCATATCTTGTAACTGTCCTAGAAATTTGAAAGTTCCACCAGATGAACTGTTGTTTTTATATGATCAAAGAAACTCTCGCAAAATGTTTATGGCAAATATAGACTTCCAAGCAACAACCAGATTGCAGAAGCGTTTACAACGAAAAATTGAAGAAGAAACAAGATGTAAAATGCCAAGAAAATGTTCAAGTGCTGAGAGTAACTTAAATCTTAGTGAAGAAGAATCTAGTAACAGTTGTGCAAGTGACCAAAGTGTTGCAGAGGACAGCGATGACGAGGTACTTCATGATAGTGATGATAAATCCAGTAGTATTGATGATGTAGCTAGTGATGATATATCCAGTCGTAGTGATGATGATGTAGCTGAAGGTCAGATGCGAATACCCCTTCCAAATTTAGCAAAAGAAGCAGACAGATATGGCATATCAGACAGAGCTGCAGCATCCCTAGCAACAGCAGTGCTTATCGATGTTGGCTTCATAACCAAACAGAATCAAAGCTTTGTGATAGACAAGAATAAAGTACATCGTGAGAGGCTGAATTTAAGAAAGGGTTTGCAACGTGATATGCGACAGTCACCAAAAGGTATCACAAGTATTTACTTTGATGGTAGACGAGACACCACTTTGGTCAAAGTAAACACAGTATGCCTGTGTTAGATGAGGATGTGGTAGCTGATCACTCACGTGACCAGAAATATTTATATGATATTGTAACAACCATTAGAACTGGCGTTGTTTCTGAAAATTTATCAGCTAGAAAGCCTGGTCCCCTAAATCAATCACGATGGCTTACTTTTGCCAACAGGGTTTGCCGCCTGTATGTTGCTACAGACAATCCTTCTGCTAACCTTTGCAACATCACACACTTCATTGTAACTAACTATGCTGCAAACTGGTTCAACATAAAGCACAATCCCTCGTGCACATATGGCGCAAGACATGTCTATCATGCAACTCAACTTCTCAAAGAATTTTCCAATGAAACTGCTGCTATTGTCAAGCCCTACATTAGTCGCAGTGCATATTTTGCTCACTCCGAAAATATTCTTATTGCTATGCTGGCTGATTCAGACAAAAGTATTCGCTCAAGAGCAGTTGATATTATACTCCAGCAAAGACTCCAGGCATCTACAGCTGCAATACGTCTGTTTAAAGTTCCGCCGATTAACTATGATGCAACAAACTACGTTGATCTGATTAACTGGGAAGATATCCAGGAGCCACCACTCACGATGAAGCTGACAGATGATGATATTGCTAAATTCAGCAATGAGCCACTCACTTTGAATTACAAGAACCACACTCAAGGAGTGGAACGTTGCATAAAACTGGTTACAGATGCCTCAAAAGCTGTTTATGGTTTTGAGGCCAGAGATGGTTTTATTCGTGCACGAGTAAATTCCCGCAATTTAATGCCTCGTTTTGATTCAAAACAAGATTATTGTGATAACTTTTTGCATTAACGATTTGTTAGAAAAGGACATATCTAGATTCTGTGAGTAATTACCATTGCTTGACTGTTTATATTTGCATACAATATTGATTTACGTTAGGTGTGTCTCATTATTTGATAAGTCTGCTGTGGTTGTCAATACTATTAAAGCGAGTATTTTCTAAATTAAAAATGGGGCACTTACAAGTGTCCAGAACTAATTTCTTTGTGATTTTCTTTGGTTTCACATGCAAACGCAAAGTTTTCCTGAGTTCCGTGCCACATTTTTATTTTCAACCCACCCTATATATATCTAATAGGTTTAAATTGATCTGGGTAACCTAAATGAATTTGGATTTTTAAAATAATATTTATGTATGAAGAGCTACAATGAATTTAGCCTATTATGTCTAATGGTAGCCTAGTAGCAAAACAATTATCTTATAAATGATATCAAAACAAGAGATTGAGCAGTTCATTATAGTATAGCCTGCTAAACTTGTAATTTGATGACAGTATATATTTAAGAAGTGCACATAATAATACTCATTGAAAAATCTAACAAGGATAATTAAAACAATATAGTAATTAAAAGCATTATTAACAATAGGCTACTTACACTGAGAGCAAGGTCAGGGACGACCTGGTTGTGATCTCCAGCCCCTTTCTTGTCTGTAGCAGACTTCGATGGAGTGTATTCCACGGAATTTTTTATTAGAATTCGCATTTTATTCTAATCAACTGAATATCAAAGAACGAATGTACACTTGTTTTACTTAGTAACAGCAAATTTAGAATACGACTAAGTCAGCTTGAAACTCAATTGAACACTAAATCCACTATGTTAATAGTCACAATAACTGATCCGATGAAGAACTTTAGAAAAATTACTAAGAAATAAAGATTGGAGTGAGTGCCTCAAGATTGTTGAGATTGATGACTGGAAAAAACATTTCTAGGATCTTTATAGCGTCTTCTCCAAAGTCCACCCCTACTCCTGAAGCGCTACTGACCAATAGCCAACAACAAAGAGTCAAAACGGAAGGGCGGGACCAAGCCGACTCGTGACAAGTGACCAACCGAGCCCGAGGTGGACGACGCGACCATACAGTAACAATAGCCCAGACGGTGGCCTATCCTACCTTGACCACTCAATGACTATGAGAGTACTTCAATATGGTCAGATAGGATCCTGATCCACCCATATTGGAGAAATGATTCAAAAAAGTGTTTCTATAAGTTTTGAATTATACCATGACTTTGTTTCTTATCCCTCACAAAGCGAGTGGTGTGCCAACATTTCTGATATTTGAATAGACATACAATTTAATAGCCCATGGCGCTATCCAGATGGGAAATTAATACTATTCTAAGTCAAACAAAAGGCTACTACTTTCAGATTTATCAGTTATTGGTAAAATAAATATAAAATTTGTGGCTTTTAGGAGATAGAAGAATGCTTCCAAGGTTGACTTTCCCCATAGGAGTTTTTAACTCTAATCATGAAATATTCTCATCTTTTGTTTCAATATATGTATTTTTTCTTATCGAATGTTTTTTTTTGTGTGGTTCTTTTTGTATTCATATGGAATTTAGAGAAAAAAATTGTTAGAAGCTTAATTTCCGGGATAACTAGCAGGTCTATAACTTTAGGAATATCACGAAAAAAAGATCATTCAATGAAAGACTGTCAAGTTGTACTACTAGTATATTGAATGAAATGAGTTAGATTTCATTATCCTGCAGTTTGAAATCAAACGATAAGACGTTCAAATGTTGGAATTATTTGTTTGAGTCCACCAACCTCTAATAGGTACCTGAGATTAGTTTAAGAAAAGTAAAGGCGGTTGGTCGTTGTGTTGGCCACATGACACCTTCGCTAACTGTGGGCCACAGATATAGATGCCATAGTTTGCAAGTCTTAAAGTGGAACTTTACTTTTTTAATATTTAGCTTGTAAGATATCCACAGGTCTGCAAGTCATAAGCTTTGCTGTTCTGCGGATCATTAGGCTGATTTTATCTAAAGCCAACAAAAATCAAACAGTTCTTTTGTGATTTAGAAAAAAAAAACTATTTTTTCATTTAATGCAGTAAAACAAGATTTAGCTGCTTATAAAAAACTATTAAGTCTTCGGATAAATGGTTGGCTTACTATTTATACATTTAGCTTTCACTATTCATGTTATGTTTCACTGTAGTGTGGTAAGCTTCCATATTACCAAAATATAGGCTAATAAGATTTTTCTTTTAGGACCTACTTAAAATATCTCACTGAATGGACTATTTTCTTTAGTAGAGTAATAGCCTATATTTTTTTAGGGCAAGGCATTCGAAGGGACAAGCTAACCATGCTAACATATCGTCTCGATCATAACTCAAATTAGTTAATCTATTTATAGGCCTATCATATGATGTAGCCAGTTTATTGATGTCACCTTGATGTAGTCAGTTTATTGATGTCCTCTAGATGTAGTAAGTCGATTGACGGTCTAGATGTTGGCACCATTTAGAATTCTAGATGTAATCTGTCATCAAATGTAGATCTAGCTTTTTGACATAACAACCAAAATGTAGTCTAATACCAAATCATCTAATTTTCTATTGGCATATCTACATCTAGCCTATATAAGCCTATATTGACATATAATCTATATATAGTACGTTGACATATCATCTAGAGGTCTATAACTAGACCTATTAGCTTGGTATATTACTTATATATAATAATTAGACATATTATCTATATATAGAAATCGGACTTATTTCAATGATAAAATTATCTATATGTAGAAATCGGATTTCTCGCTATGATCCAAATGATGTCATATCATCTAGACGCAGTAATAGGACACAACACCTAAAAGTAATAAATATATCACATCGACACGTCTTCTACACTTTGTATATTCATATACCGGTATTATCAAGAAACAGCTCAAAGACATAAGATTCACATTTTTAGTGCCAAGAACTATGTTGTTAACATCCTCTAGGTTCTTTCTAAATTACAGAAGAAACATAAAGATCATCAAGAGATTATACACACATAGCATATTTTACATCAGCACTAATGAACTGCTTATAAGATTTTTTTAAAACATAGAAGACTATTGTGTTTGTCTGTTTTGGGCGCGAGCATGTGTAGTGTAGATTGCCAATATATGAATTAGCAACATTAGTTTTTAGTTCAATAATTTTTATGTTCAGAATATCATATGCATTCGTCGTATGAATGACAGGATAATGAAAGGATGTTGGACAATAGTAACTCTTTTTTTTTTTAGACTTTAAGATCCACTTGTGCATTGTGTGGGGTTAAGCATTTCTGTTATCAAAAGTAAGATATAAACATAATTATTGGAAAGAGGTCTAGAGAATACATTCTAATAGATAATTGAAACTGAGGCTGTGATGATGGATATTTGGATGCAAACAAACTGGTTGCTATTAGATTATAAAGATGTTTGCCTTTTAGTTTGTTTCTTTACTTTGACTTAACTTTTCTTTACTTTTCTTAAGTGACATTTTGTACATTTTCAAGAACGTCTTTTTAGTTTAATTCTCCGTTGTCCATTGCAGGAAAGGATATTAGGCTTAATGTTTTAACTACATCAAGAACATTTAAATTGGTGAAACATATGATACAGTTGAATAATTTGGCCACAACTCTACCTCACACCTGGGGCGCCGGATTCCCCTTTCATCTCCAGCAATCCACCGTCGTCGTATTGTTTTGACACCCAGGCTAAACAAAAGGATGGCGTCCACAAATCTTTCAATTCAATAGTGGGATTGTTTGCGTTGTAGGGAGTGGATCTGTACACGACAAGGTGGGACACTTAGACTACGACAGCAGTAATAGATCAACACAAAGGTGGTTATAACTTGACCACCAAGTCGAGGGTCAAATGTTGACGACTGACCATGGCGTGTCCAAATAAAACAATATCAGCCCGGTCAAGCCTTAGATGAAACTTATTTCAAATATTGACGACTGACCATGGCGTGTCCAAATAAAACAATATCAGCCCGGTCAAGCCTTAGATGAAACTTATTTCAAATATTGACGACTGACCATGGCGTGTCCAAATAAAACAATATCAGCCCGGCCAAGCCTTAGATGAAACTTATTTCAAATGTTGACGACTGACCTGGCGTGTCCAAATAAAACAATATCAGCCCGGCCAAGCCTTAGATGAAACTTATTTCAAATGTTGACGACTGACCATGGCGTGTCCAAATAAAACAATATCAGCCCGGCCAAGCCTTAGATGAAACTTATTTCAAATGTTGACAACTGACCATGGCGTGTCCAAATAAAACAATTTCAACCCGGCCAAGCCTTAGATGAAAATTTTATCAAATGTTGACGACTGACCATGACGTGTCCCAATAAAATAATACCAGCCCGGCCAACCCTTAGATAAAACATATGACAAATGTTGACACAACCAGACAGCCATCCTTATAATTACTGAACATACTAATACTAGGTGTTTAAAAAAGCAAGAAAATATTAAAAATCCTTTAAAAAAAGCTTCCCTTTTTAAATAGAAAGAACTCCGCACTTCTAATAATATAGCTTAATAATGTAGATGCTATTTCCCCTATTCGATATTAAACAAAATAATTAATTGGTTAATTATTAAATTGATTCATGTTTTATTAACTGCTATAAATAATTGTGCAAAGTTTCTACTTGATCCGAGAATGGGTGTGGGAGAAATAACATGTTCAATTACCTAAGGGGACAAAACTCAACATATTTAGCAGTATATGTGAATACTGGCGTGTTATATTCTATTGTTAGTATGAAACAATATAATTAATTACCAGTAAATGATTGCCTAATTTTTTTTTTTGATTGAATTATGTCTTGTCTATACCAATGAATTATAATTGTGCAAAGTTTTAACTAGATCCGAGAATGGGTGTGAAGAAATAACATGTACAAAACTTTTTACCAGACATAAAGATAGACATAGTTAGTTGATATAAGCTTCGTAAAAAAGAAAGATGTGTGTATTAATTGGGTACACCTAGATATGTAGGTTTTGCTAAGGGTTACAGAACACAATATAATCACCCAGTAAACTAATTTTTTATAAGCGCATAGAGGCATATAGGCCTATATATAATAATTATATTTAATTTTAAATCATTTCTTTATTAACAAAATATTAACATTTACATAGCTCGCGCGTGCACACATTTGTCTTGGTTACGTCAGTCATTCTATAGATCTAAATGGTTTTTGTCATTTTGCAAGGATATGAATATCTCGTAAGCCTAGAACTTGGTTTTTTTCTTTATTCTTGTTGCTAATTTAAGGTTATAAACACACTCATAGGCCTACTTATTTTAAAGCAATCAATTAAGAAGATCTTTATATACTGAACAATGTGGTTCACATATATTTGTATTTCTACGCAGAGTGAGCCGAACACAACTTATCTTATCTTATCTTATATAATAAAGACGTTACTTCAAAAAAGAAGATGATTACGTCCTACGCGTCATGCATTTAGTCATGCATATTAACCAATGACTTAAATTCTGCCAAGTCACTGATTTTTCTGGCTAGCTCAGGCAACCCATTCCATGCTCTAATAGCACTAGGGAAGAAGGAGTATTTGTACAAATTTGTCCTAGCATATGGGACGAGGAATGTGCCTTTATTTTTGTGTCTTTCAGAGTATTTTATTAAATTTTGTTTTTGTATTTGAAGATTATGGTTCAGTGTTTTATGTATAATTGCTACTTTACTTTTGAGTCTTCTGTCCTGAAGGCTTTCTAAATTTAGTGATTTTACTAATAGTGTTACCCTAGTCAAATGTGAATATTCGTTTGTTATGAATCTCACTGCTCTATTTTGTGTTTGTTCCAGTTTCTTAATGTTTTCTTGAGTTGAGGGGTCCCACACGGTGGATGCATATTCTATTATTGGCCTAACCAAGGTTAAATAACATTTTAGTTTTATGTTCTTATTTGATTTATAGAAATTTCTTTTAATAAACCCTAATGCTTTGTTGTATTTTTTTTTATAGTTTCATCAATATGTGGATTCCATGACAGTTTTTCATTTATTATAACACCTAGGTATTTTGAGTTTTTAGTCTGTGTTACTGGTTTGCCATGAATAAGATAAGTGGAATTAATTTGTTTAATTTTTTTTGTTACTCTTAACAACTGACATTTTTCTGGGTGGAAAGACATGCTCCAATTTGATTCCCATTTCTGTAATTCATCTAATTCTCTTTGTAAAATATCTGTGTCTTGTTTTGTTTTTATTGTTCTATATATTATGCAATCGTCTGCAAATAATCTGACTTTTGTTCCTGAACTAATGCAATTTGGTAAATCATTTATGTAAATTAAAAATAGTAGTGGACCCAAGACTGTTCCTTGAGGTACACCTGAGTTTACTGTTATTGGTGTTGATTTAGAGCCATTTATTATTACAGTTTGTTCTCTCCCTATCAGAAAATCTTTAATCCACTGATGCAGTGGACCGTTAATGCCAAAATATTTTAATTTTTTAAGCAAACTATGGTGGTGAACTTTGTCAAAAGCCTTGGAAAAATCTAGTAAGATAGCATCTATTTGTTCACTATTATCTAAACCTTTTGAGAAATCATCAATTAGTCCTATTAGTTGTGTTTCACATGATCTATATTTCCTAAAGCCATGTTGGTATGGGGTGAGGACATTATGTTTGTCTAAGTGGTTTATGATGTTGCTACATATTATGTGTTCTAGTATTTTACATGTGATGCTGGTAAGTGATACTGGTCTGTAGTTTCCTGAATCAGATTTTTCTCCTTTTTTAAATAGGGGGGTGACATTAGCTTCTTTCCAGTCCTTTGGTACTCTGCCCTGGTTAAGCGATGCCTGAAAGAGTATTTTGAACACTGGGGCTAGCTCATTGCTTAGTTCTTTGAGTAATCTAGCTGGAATACCATCAGGTCCAGACGCTTTATTTGGTTTGGTGTTGGCTAATAGTTTTTTAATTCCATTTTCTTGTACTACTAAATCTTCTATGTTGTCTACTCTGTTCAAATTAAGAAATATGTCTTTGTCTCCTGGGGCTGAGAATGCTGATGCAAAGTATTTGTTTAGGATGTTTGCTTTAGTTTCATTATCATTATGTATTATGTTATGTTCATCTTTTAATGGCGCTATGCCTGTTGTTTCCATTTTCTTAGACTTAATGTATGACCATAGGTTTTTGTTGTTATCTTTAGATATTACATTGTTTATGTATTCACTCTGCAGCTGTCTGCTTACTTTTTGGGTTAGGTGTTTAATTTTTATATACTTTTTGTAAACTCTTTCTGCCTTGGTTTCTTTAAATTTTCTATATAGGTTTTCCTTCTGTTTACAAAGCTTCTTTAGTCTATTATTAAACCAGCATTTATTTATTTTGTTTGATGTGTATTTAGTTGGTATATGATTTTCTATAATGCTTTTAAGATGGATTTTAATGAAATTCCAGAGGTCATCGACTGGTTGGTTAATGTCTTTTTCTAATAAGAATGTTTGTTGAAAGTTTAATGCAGCTTGGTGTAGTTGTGTTAGGTTACATTTATTCCAGAGTAAGATTTTTCTTTTGAATTTGGTTTGGCTACTGCTTTTATCTGACTGTGTATTTTTATGATCTCATGGTCTGATAGACCAGGGATAATATCATAATCAACTACTAATCCAGGTCTGTTGGTTAAGAAGAGATCTAATGTGTTGTTTAATCTAGTTGGCTTTTTAATGATTTGATCTAAACTTAGGTTGTGTAAAGTTTCTATGAAAAGCTCATTTATGTCCTTAAGGTTTTGGTGTTTATCTATGGTTAGTGTTTTCCAATTTATATCAGGTAGGTTGAAGTCACCCATAATCCAAAAAACTGCATTTTTATTTGTCTCTTTAAGTGTAGTAATCTGATTACATAGTTCCTGCATGTATTCTAAACTAGAATTTGGTGGTCTGTAAATGCTGCCTATTATAAGGGATGTTGAGGTGGTATTAATTTTACAAAATGTAGATTCTATGTTTTTTGAGTTAGGTAAGGTAATTTCTTCAGCTATAAGAGTGTTTTTTATTGCTAAAAGAACTCCTCCATGATTATCAGCCCTATCTTTTCTAAAAATTTCATAATTACTATTGAAAATTTCTGCATTATAAATTTCAGGATGTAGCCAAGTTTCTGTTCCTGCAATTATGTCTGGTTTCTCACATTCTAATAAAATTTCTAAGTCTGCTGTTTTGTTCCTAATACTTTGAAAATTTATTACTAAGGTTTTAAGGTATTTTGGTATTACTTCTTTAGGAGGTTTGTTTAGTGAGACTGTTGTATTAATTTTAGTAGGTTTAGGTTTAACAGGAGTGGATCTGGCTAGTGGTTGGTGAGTTGGTTTTGGGATGGTGTTTAAGATGTTGTATGGGTTAGAAGTGTCCGCATCAAAGGAATCAAACAGTCCTGATGTAAACTGAGGTAACCCACACGGTACACAGTGCCATGATGCATCTTTGTTGCCTAAGGCATAATACACAGGTGTATTCATATGGAGACATGATGCATGGTACCATTCATCGCAGGTGTCACATTGAATGGCTTTCTGTTTCATGGTGCATACTTTTTTGCAGATGTTGCATCTATCTTTAGATCTAGGCCCTGAATTTGACTCTACATCTCCTGCTATTAATATTAACAGTGAAAGGTATTTATTTCTACTGTGTCTGATTGAGAACTTCCATTTGTGATGGGTAATCTTCTTTAATGTTATTGATGTGTATGTTAGGTTATTTTTGAAGTTGCATTGATCTAAAGTGTGATGATTGATTATGACTGT
Organism: Biomphalaria sudanica; assembly: GCA_036873155.1. Classification (NCBI taxonomy): domain Eukaryota; kingdom Metazoa; phylum Mollusca; class Gastropoda; family Planorbidae; genus Biomphalaria; species Biomphalaria sudanica. The sequence continues at coordinate 1,009,456 of JAZGLO010001495.1, forward strand.
TGTTTCATTTTTAAGTTTAGTGTTGACTGAGGTAGATCTAGTTCTGTGTTCAGCTAGTGTGTATTTAGTAATTATTAGGATAAATAGCCAGAGCAATTTCATGATGACTGTTGTTGATTTTAGTTTTAAAAGGTCTAGTCTAAAATTCAACTAGTAGGATAATATGGCTACCAACTAGACTTGAGTTACTGACTCCGATAATCTTTCTTCGTTACAAGCGATTCAATCGGCGTATCCATTGTGTTATATGGAAGTGTTAATTTTTAATTTCAACGACCCCATTACACTAGTTGACATAGCCAGTATACACAAATACAACAATCTTTATTCTTCTTTCAAAGAATTACGTGTGCACACTGGCCATTGGCATTAGTTAGATCTAGTTCTACTTGGTGGTTATTCAAATGGACTGCACATCTTGGCGAGTTGTTTTCAAGTATTGTTATTGCTTACTGTCCAAACAGTAGAGTACTATTGCGCTCGAAAAGCCAAGGTTATTGTACAACCTGAAACAAACATTAACAGAGATTATAATTAGTGGTAGATCTAGTTGGTGCTCATTCAAATGGACTGCACATTTTGGCGAGTTTTTGTTTCTGTTATTGCTCGTACGCTCCGTGTGCTTCAAAGTTATCTGACAACTTGGTCAGATTGAGAGAACAAAGATTTAAAATCCCATTTCATGAAGTTTTGCAACGTGCGAAGTTGTATCTTCTAAAATCGAACCGTATTGTTTTTAAACATAAATACGCAGACCTTTTTTTTCCTCACAAACCCCCCCCCCCCACCATTTAATACCAATTTACAATTAACAGTATCACACAGGGGAGGGGCCACATTAAGTAAGTGTGGTGACAAATGTATATATAGTTGATTGTTTTTACTTCACAGCTTCTATTATTCGTGCTAAAAATATAATCAGCAACTTTTTTACCTGCATTTCTAACCAAACAAATGACTGGACCCCTCGTGTGCCGCCTCTTGATTTGTCAATGTTTCTTTCTTTTTAAAATCTCCTCAATACTCCCCCCTCCTCATTATTGGTAATGTTCTGGTTTCCCGACCCTCCACCCTAAGACGCAGAATCTTTATTTTAAAAGTCTCGGGAGGGGGCGGCAGTATGATAAGGTTGTACAAGTAAATTGTACTAGGTAAATAGGACTGTCGCGTCGACGGACTTACCGTAAAAGGATCAAATGATAGGAAGTTGTCGTCTCCCTGGGGGCTAGGAAGGACTTGACGGTCGAGTTCTCGCCCAATTTAGCTTCAATATTGCCGTAATGAAGTGGCATCGAGTGTGTCACACCATGAGTGGCGTATGAGGAGCGCTCTTAAGAGTTTTTTTCCCCCATTATTTGCGGTGTCGAAAAAAAAAGAATGATCACTGCGAGAAGAGAGATGATAAGCTCTTTCACCGTTGAATCCTACACTTACCAATGTGATGTCGTTTTTATGAATCGTCAAGTGTTTGTTTTGTTTTTTGTTTTGTTTTTGATAGGTACAACTTGGAGCATTGGTACTACCTTGGCATGGCGTTATTGACGACTCACGTACTTATGGTTCAACTGCGTCCTTGGGCACAGAGCGTTGATATTGATGAGACTCAAGATAATCTACATAATACCAAAAATTCAATCCCCTGATGATAAGTAAAATATAGCATATGCTTTTTTTTTAAAAAAAAAAAAAAGAGACAAAACCTCCTTTTTAAACGATTTATTTTTCTATTAACATCTAATGAATGTTAGAGTTTAAAAAATATGAAACATTTATTTACCTGCCCCATTTCCCCCTCCCCTCGAGAAAGAATCCTGGTTAAGCGAATGACCAGCGAATTTATAATATTCCAATTATTTATTGTACCTAATAAAAAAATGTATGAATTTAAAAAATTCCCAATTATTTAATTAATTATTGGTAATTAATTATTTCGTTTGATATCAAATAAGGAAAGTAACTTCTACATTATTGATAGATATAGTTGTGAATGAGAAGTTCTTCCCTATTATATAAGCTTTTCTTTTTTCTTTTTTTTTTTTTTGTATTTTGCTTGTTTTAGAATACTGAGATACTAGTGTTGTGTATCCTCATTAGCTACTGAATTATATCCTAGAAACATCACTCATATATGATTGCCATCAATTTTATGACGATCTTTCGAAATTCGGTATCAATAGGGAATGGAGCAAATTTGGTCTGATAAGATTGCATAAAATTAATATAAAAAGAGACCAAAAAAAAGCATAAAGTGTGTACTTTTATCTCTACATTAGCCTAGACTTCTGGGTTCCGAATCACCTACAACAACTTTTTTTACCCACTTATGATTTTAAGTGATTTCCCCCTACGTTAATAGTAGCTTAATCATGAATTAAGGTAAAAGTAAAGTTTCCTTTCAGCCTTCCAATCTATAAAACAGATGATGCAAGCATCTTTGGCCCACGAATTACGAAGATGCCATGTGGCCAGCTCAGCGATCAAGTGCCTTTACTTTCCCTAAATAATGTCAGCTACCCATTAGAACTAGGTGGACTCAGAGGCGCCCTAAAAATTTCGAAATAAATTCCTAGTTTTCACCAGGATTCTAGCCCGGAACCCCTCGGTTCGGGAGCCAAGCTCTTTACCACGCAGCCACCAAGCCTCATTAATAATGAATTATTCCTACAGGTACTACCATTCCTCCATTTCTTGTTTCTTTTTCTGATTATATTCAAAGACATCTTATTTATTTAGATATTTACCTACGTTTGCTAATAATTTTTTTTTTATATTTCTGTGCTGGGTGAAATAGATTTGCTATTCTGACGAGTTAATTCCTTTTGCCTTTTTTAAAAAATCAAGTACTAACTATTTTTTTAAAAACTATCTTAGTAGATTCATGTGCATTGATGACGATTTTTTTTTCAATCTTTGATTGCTATTAAATATTTCAAAATGTTGATATGATGATACTACGTTTTACATATTATTCAATGTTAATAGGCCTACCTGTATTTTTGTGTGTGACCGTTTTATCCTCTCAATTTTTTTTTCATCTATTTGGTTAGATTGTTTTTTCAAAGTGATTAATAAAAAGATTAAAATTTTGTTTATGATTTTCTTTGATTTCTTTGAATACAGTTTTATTTATTTAGTAAGAAAATGTCAGTAGGATATAATTCATCCCAATTCTAGTGATTTCTAGGGAATTTTAGTATATCATTTTAGCTTTTCAAATTGGTTTATCACATACATTTATTATTATTTATCTAATTCCTTGTCACACCAAAATTTCAAATAAATAACTCAACAATATAGATTTTAAATCTACCAACTACATTAAATGAGAGCACGGTGGCTGAGCAGTAAAGAGGTTTTCTTATAAACCGGGGAACCAGTGTTCGAATCCTAAAGAAGACTGGGATCTTTGGGCACCTATCAAACCACCCAGCTCTAATGGGTGCCTGGCATTAGTTAGGGAAAAGCAAAGGCAGTTGGTCGTTGTGCTGGCCACATGAAACCCTCATTAACCGTGGGCCGTGGGACTTAGACACTTATATCATCTGCACTAAAGATAGCAAGGTCTGAAAAGGGAACTTTAATCTGCATTAAATACTTACCATTTAATGAAATTATTTTAAGAATAAGTTTTATTTAAAATAACAAACATTCTATTCCATAACATGAACACACAAGTAGGCTCTACACAGGATTTCAGACTTGGACAATCATGTCACGCAATAAGAAAGGATTTACATTTTAAAATACATTTACAAAGCAGCACACATGTTCTACTATTATTACCATATTTGTTTCATAAAGACATTATTTAAAAGAGTAATTAGTAACTAGGTAGTACATTCCAATGGACATATGCATTTGACCTCACAGAAATTGTATATTTATCCATGGAAAATTATTGTTTCAATTTTTCCATTTATAATTTTAATTAGGCCTAATATTCAAATATTTGAATACAAATGAAAAATCATTTAGAGCTAGTAAATATTTTATACATGTCCAAAATTAAAAAAAAAAAAAACAGGCTACATATAGAAATATTTGTTTTTTTTGTGTGTTGATCTGTTTAATTTTTCCATTTATAATTTTAATTAATAATCAAATATTTTAATACAAATGAAAAATCATTTAGATCTAGTAAATATATTTATTCATGTCCAAAATTTAAAAAAAAAGGCTACATAAAGAAATATTTGTTTTTGTGTGTTGATCTGATTTGCTTTGCAATTTTTCATTTTGGATCTTCGGAGCGTTTAGCTAGACACTTTATATCAATAATAATCTGAGAGGGTCAAGGTAAAAATGTTAAATGTTTAAACATAAAAATATGAAATTGATAAAACAAAACAACAACTAGTTTTCTTACAGTTCGCTCTTTACTATTAACAATTTATGGATTAAACAAAGCATACTTTTAATTATAAAATAAAAAAAATATGGAACTCAAGCACCCCCGTGTTACACGAATAGTTCTAGCTCAAAGTAGTATGTAGGCCTACACAAAAAAAGCTAAATATAAATGTGATGATGCTAAATCTAGATTACTTGCATTAAATTTGTTTCAAAAGTCAAAAAGCAATATAGCGATATTTTTTACCTATAAACAATGCCAAATGATTATTACTGTACAACACAACACATAAAGCCTACATCTACAATGTAATCTAAATTATTTTATATGCCAATAACACATAAGCAAGACTTTTAAAATCATTTTATTTTTTTTTAATCCGTAATTATTAAATCAATGTAAACAACAAAAAAGTTTTTTTTAATTTCATAATTTGAGCTAATTAAGTATCACGTGAATAATCAGTAAATCATGTGAGCATTTTCCTATCTCATTATACCCATATATTTACATATACATATATTCTCAATAACCCATATATTCTCAATATCTTATACATCTAACTATTGCTATGGGAATAATTTTTATACTTGTTACTACTTAAACTATTAATTTCCCATCTGGACAGCGCCAGATGACTCGCTTTGAGAATGATAAGAAACCATGTCATAAAACAATTCAAAGGGCACTATCAAAACAAACTTCTTTTGAATAATTTTTCCAATTTGGTTGAATCAGGAGCGTATCAGACCATATTCGTAGCCATTGAGCCAGGGGCTATTTAATTGTATGTCTATTCAAATGTCACAAATGTTTACACAAGACTCGCTTTGTGAATGATAAGAAACCATGTCATAAAACAATTCAAAGGGCACTATCGAAACAAACTTCTTTTGAATAATGTTTCCAATTTGGTTGAATCAGGAGCGTATCAGACCATATTCGTAGCCATTGAGTGGTCGAGATAGGATAGGCTACTATGTTGGCTATTGTTACTGGAAGGTCGCGTCGTCCACCCGGGGCTTAGTTGGTCACTTGTCGGTTTGGTCCCGCCCTTCCCTTTGTCTCTTTGTTGTTGGCGTCCATCATCCTATCGGTCAGTAGCGCTTCAAGGGTAGGGGTGGACTTTGGAGAAGACGCTATAAAGATCCCAGAAAAGTTTAATCCTGTCATCAATCTCAATAATCTTGAGGCGCTCACTTCAATCTTTCATTTCTCAGCAGTTTTTCTAAAGTTCTTCATCGGATCAGTTGAATCTATTGTGACTCTTGACTTAGCGAAATTGTGTTCAATTGAGTTTCAAGCTAACTAAGTGTGATTCTTAACCCGCGGTGGATTAAGTTAAACAAGTGTTCATTGTGCATATTCAAAAGGAGAAAATGAAAATTGTTTGCGAAAATTCCGTTGGATGCTCTCCATCAAAGTCTGCTACAGACAAGAAAGGTGCTGGAGATCACAACCAGGTCGTCGCTGACCTTCCCCTCGACGTAAGTAGCCTCCATACTCATTTTTAATAATTATAGGCCACTTGTTTTATGTAGCCTAACCTAGATAAAAACATCTTTTTGTATGAAAAGGCGTATGCACTTCTTTAATAAGAAGTTTAAAATCACATGTGTAGTCTTGACTTCTTAATCTCTTCTTATTGTACGTACTCTCACCATTCTATAGAATAAATAAGTATCTCTACTGGTCATTATCAATAAATTCATTGTATATTATAGGCCTAATATCGGTAAATAAAGTTTATTTATAGACCTACATAGGCCTATCATTTCTTCTTAAATTCAAATTAAAAAAAGATGATAAAGCAAGCCTTAGTTCTTGTCGTTTTTCATTCTTTTTTAGGCCTATATTTCTTTTTTTTTATCTGGTAAATTTTAATTGCAAATTTTCTATTTAAATGCACACATTACCAAAAAAGATTAGACCATTAGGTCTATGTTGTCTTTTCTTATTAAGAATTTCTACATTTACTAATTTTCCATTAGTAATTTACATAAATAATCAGATATTTACATAAAATGAAAAACCACTTAGATTTAGATGTAGTAAATATATTTATTTACGTATTAAATGAAAAAGAAAACACCTCGTTTATGCATTTTTCCATCTCAACATAAAGTGTATTGAGTGTCAATGCACAGTCTCCATATAGATCTCAATGCACTTCGTTTACAATTGCCTTAATAGGTCTATAGTTAGGAAGGACATAGATCTATAATGTGAAAATATCACTAAAGTTATAGAATCTATTATTCAACAATTAAGGCTCTAAAACTCGTAGCAGACGACGGATAAACGCGAACTATACTTTATTTACTACAATGTGTACATTTAAATAATAAATATAATCAAATATAACACATGATACTAACAGGACAAGGTGTACAAGTACCCGGTACTTCATTGCTTTATTCACATAAGTGACATACTTTTGGATTTATTACTATTGAATATAAATCCAATTTATATTAAAACTTGAAAGAGAATAGAGGCATCCACTAAAATGCTCATAGTCTTCGCTTACTAAAATCCGACCAATGATACTTAGGACCTATGGTCATTGAGAAATTTCGTTTTAATATAATAAATATAGGGCTTGCATGTTAACATAGCATTTCCCCACCTTCTATGCCATGTAGGGGAATTAACATAAACAAATTTCTTTCGATGTTGTAAATTATTTATTTTTCGATATACTTGTCTTATTTTATGCGCCATGGCCCATCAGATGTCTGGCTCATGGACAGAGTATAAAACCTTAACACTTTGAAAGTTAGTTTTTCCAATTCTGTAGATCTATTATTTATTTAGTTAGTAGAAACATTCTTGTGATGTCTTTTGTTTAGGATTCTTCTAAGGCTCAGACGCCCAGAGAGACGGTAAAACCAGGCAAGAAACTAGATCTACCTGCCAATTCTCGCAGGTTGGTGCACTCGCAATAAATATGATTTTTCATTCTTTAAACTATTGTCAAAATTGTTATACCTGTCACCTTAGAATAATATTTGGGCTCCATAGGATCATATCTGTTAAACCTTATTAAATAGAAAAAAATCGAAAAAAAAGTATACGATATTAAAAATAGAAAATTGTTATAGTTATTATTATTTTACGAAAAATAAATTTCACTGTTTGCTTGCTCTCCACTATCAGAAAATAAACATGCTCTACTTCTTTCTCTTAGATCGTGATATTCATTTCTAGGTAAAAAAACAACAACAACAAAAAAAAAAAAAAACATCAATTGGTGCCATGCCCTTAGCCAGAGGCTGAGACCAAACGGATTATTATAAGATCTAGATCATCTAGTAATCTTTAAGATTAAGCTTAGTGATATTATTATAAGTGAAGTTAGTCGGTTTAATTAGTTTAATAGATTTCTAGGCCCTACTTACCTACTATGATTACTTATTATTATTATTATTAAATTATAGTATTTATAAATTATAGGCCTACTTTTTAATTTAATAGTAATAGGTCTACTGTCATGGTCTAGACTAGTCCTAGTAGGACTTAAACTGAGTAACTGTAACTCACTGAGAGTGAGACTGAGTAACTTTTAAGTCTTCTTGGATGTCATAGTCAACTTATTAATTTAAAAGCGTAACTAAATTGACTAAATCTAAAGCCTTAGCTTAGATGATCAAGAACTAGATTTAGGTTAAGTTAGTACCAGAGATGTATATTATATATTTGTCTAGTGCTCTAGAGATTCGATTTGATTTGTCGTGAGCAACATATTTATAATTTATCTATCTATCTATCTGGTGTATTTTAATCTTGATCTAGAGTGCAGATTTAATGAAATAATATCTAGGAAAATCGCTATATTATTATTTTTCAAACATTTTAACAGAGAGGTTTCTCAAAAGAAACAGAGAAAAAATAGAGGTACTAAAGGTGCAGTCAAAGAGGTGGATAAACAGTTGGATGTCACTGTCACAGAGGCAAAACCATCTCAAGATACAAAAGGTGAGATGAGGATCTTTAGTTTTATTATGATTTCATTTCTGAGATATGTCGTAAATAGTTTCTCTTATAAACCGCATGTTAAGAAGTTAAATTTAAAAGAAAAACAACTTAATTACTACAAGGGTTAATTATGTCAACACTAATAAGTAATTTTTTTTTATTATAGATGCCACTAACGCCAAAAAAGAGGAACCAGCCCATTATGAGTATGAATACTTTGACTACCGTGTGGTAAGTCTTTGTGCCATATTTCTTGTGACTTATACACTAAACTATTCGTTATTGCTGTGGAATTTGTCTGGCAGATTTGATTAATTGACGTCATGTGACAAAAGTAAACACCATCTGAATAATGTGTGCATTGGGGTGAGGTGGTAAAGGAACAGGATGTCTCTGATTCCTATCAACTACAATGGGTACCTGGTACTGGTTAGGGAAAGTAAAGGCAGTTGGTCGTTTTACTTGTCACATTACAACCTTGTTAACCATAGAAACAGAAGGTCTATTTTATTGTCAGCCCCATGGGTCACTGGGTCTGATAGGAAAACTTTACTTGTACTTTATGCATGTATATAGTCTATAGGAACTTTTTTTTTTTTTTATCCAGTACCTCGCGGAATCAGATGAGGGGTATACTGAAGTTGTTAGGAAGCACAAGCCAAGACGTAGTGTATCATCTCTGGATAAAACCTCATCAAACAAAGATAGCTCTTCCTCCACTGACACAGAAAAAAGAAAAAAGGAATCCAGTCGGTCCAAAGGCAAATCTTCTGCCACTAACACTGATGTTAAGAAAAAGGAAAATTCTCTTGATAAAACACCCCAGAACAAAGGCAAGTCTTCAACTGCTAACCCTGGCAATATGAAAAAGGAACCCACCAGTACTAAAGAAACTGCTAGAAAGTAAGTAACTCTTCTAAACTTATATATAAGTATTAATATTGTGAAAGGAATATTATCGAGTACTAAACATTTAGGAACATGTTTTAGAAATCTATTTACATGCACTTTTATGTCATTCATAGTTCAAAAAGATCTACTGCACCAGGAGCAAGATCAAACGCTCAGAACCACACAGCAAGCACCAGGATGACTAACTTATCACCTAGCAGGTGCCTACTTTTTTTTTCTTCTATGTTCAACCTTCAAGGCTTACCCAAACAGTTTTATTGTATCCTAGATGGTAATGAAAATATTAAAATACAAGCTTAATACTTTTATTGTTTTTTTAGTACTTAAGTTTACTTTTTTAACTCCTTTAGGCCCTCTGCCAAGAATCCTAATGTTGAAAAACATCAGCTATCTGACCAAAGTAATAGCTCACATTCTGTCCCAAGCAGTACAGCAAGTAGACCAACTGTCCCTAGTGTTTCAAAACCTTTTTCAAAAGGCATCACAAAGAGTTTCTCAAGTGTAGTTGCTGGTACTAATGCCTCAAGCACCACCACCAGATCACGCGCTATATGGAATAGTAGTATTGGCAACACTTCAGCAAAGAAAATAGCTTCAGTGTCAGGCTCAGGTTGGGTAAAAAATTCAACCCAGAAGCCTTCCCAGCAGTCATCACGAGGTGTTGTAAAACTGTCAAACCAGTCTCAGCCAGACAAAAAACAACCAGAGAAAAACCAAGAGATGTACGGCAGACCTTTTGATGAAACGGCTACCTATGAAGATGTAGGATTTATTTTGCAGGAGTCAACTGATCTAATCCTCCATGCCAACTCAGAAAAAAGCACATCATCTGAATCAAGTGTAGATTCGTTAACAAATTCAAGCCATGCTTCCTCCAATCAGTCACTCTTGGGTGTCAATGATGATGCTTCATCTCATTCTGATCTAGAGAAAAAGCAAGAACTAGTCAGCAGCACTTCAGATGAAAGAGCTAGCTCCGAAGACAGTGATGATGGATTGACAAGCCTCCAGCCTCATTCCAACTCACCAGAAAATAGCACCTCTTCTGAGTCTAGTGTAGATTTGTTAACAAATTCTAGCCATGCATTCTCCATTCAGTCACTCTTAGGTTTCAATAATGAATATTCAACTCAGTCTAATCTAGAGAAAAAGCAAGAACTAGTCAGCAGCTCTTCAGATGAAAGAGCTAGCTCTGAAGACAGTGATATTGGATGCATATTGTCACCAAACAATTCCTCTCAACCAGATGTGAACTGTCATGTGATGAATGGATACACTGATGTTGCTTGGCATAATTTTGTCAACCAAACAGAAGCTTTCTTCCAATCTCTACAGTCTGAATTTTATGGACAACAATCATCATATCCAGAGTTTAAGATAGAGCAAGAGCTGGTGAGCAGCTTTTCAGATGAAAGAGCTACATCCGAAGACTGTCATGCTGAATGTACAGGTCTGGAAGTGATTGGACCAATTGATTTGAGTCTCAGGCCACAGTCCCGATCCACTGATTCAGAACAATTATGTAATCATAGTTTACAAGACTCCCTGATAAAGTCACCAAACAATAATTTGGTGGTCTCTCTGCCTAATGAGATGACCTCTCCAGTGATGAATGTTGACGTCAATGATGCTTGGGATGCTTTTGTAAACCAAACACAAGCTTTCTACCAAACTGTTGATGGCCTACAATCAACCCATCCTAAGCTTGAGAAAAATGAAGATGAAAGAGTCATCTATGAAAATAGTGGTGTTGCATGGACAAGTCAGGGAGCAATGACATCATCTGACATGAGCCACAAGCCACATTCCACCTGTTCAGATCAATTAGATATGCTATGTATATCTATACAAGACAACCTTTTGATGTCACCAAACAATCCCTTGGCCAGCTCTCTACCAGATGAGATGACCTCTCCAGTGATAAATGCTGACATTGCTTACACTACGAGGTTCTTTGAAAACCTGCTTCATCCACAAGATTTTTGTCGCACACCTGGTAAAAATAGAAACACTACCATGACTGACAACAGTACAGAAGAAAAAGGATTTGGTAACCCATTCCACATTCCAGCCTTTGACTCTCCATTTCCTTATAGTGACAGAGTGAGGAAAAATTCATTGAATCAGGTAAAATCATTTTTTTTTTTCTTAAAATATATATTTCTTACCAAATATTTTTCAGGGCGAACAAATTTACTTAAATATTTATGCATATATATACCTACTTGAAGACTTAAATAAAAAAGAATTGTTCTTGCTTACTTGCAATAGATATTTTTTACCAGACCTAATTTGATTGTGTGATTGAATTTTTAAATTTACTTTACAGAATACTCTGGCCAGCAGTGTTGGACAGTCAGACATTTGCCTTAAGTAAGTTTTGCATATTATTGCATATTATTATAAATTACTTACAAAATATTACCTTGATGCTTGATCTGGTATTACTAGTAATTAAACTTTTTTAAAATTTACATTAAATCATATCAGGATTGATCATTAGTTTGTATCAATAAAAATTAAATAAAAAGTGTCTTTATAATTGTAAATTACATTAGATTTTGTGTACAAATTATCTCTATAAAATAAACAAATTTAACTTTAAACCAAGCAATAGTTAAAATAGTCTAGATAGCTGCCAAGTTGAGTGGTATTTGTATAATTGGAATTAGGTCTTAACATTTTTACACATTGGTGGTTCTGCACTTCTTAGTTGTCTTGCTGATAATTACTCAGTGGATCAAAAGGCAAAACATTATCCACAATTTTTTCTTCTCTTTTAGCCATTCCATTGTTTTTGAAAGTCTTCAGCAGGAGCTTGAAGATGAAAAAGAATTGCGCCAGGCTGTTGAGGTTAGTTGTGTTGTTATTTTAAAAACATGTTACTTCTCTGTGATGTTCTTCTAATAGAAATACTTTGTGCACTTTAATGTAGCCATGTTTGACCTTTGTGTTAATGTTTGGTTCACTATATGTCCACAGAGAGAGGGTTTGACATCACTTCAAGTGGAAAGAACAATATGGCTCGAAAAGCTGAAAAATGTTGCGCTGAATAATATTAAGAATCTTGAGGAGTTAGTTATAAGGTACTTATAATGTTATGTTGAGGAGTTAGTTATAAGGTACTTATAATGTTATGTTGAGAAGTTAGTTAAAAGGTACTTATGTTGAGGAGTTAGTTATAAGGTACTTATAATGTTATGTTGAGAAGTTAGTTAAAAGGTACTTATGTTGAGGAGTTAGTTAATGTTATGTTATCTACCCTTCCTCCCTTCCATTGTTCTAAAGCTCAATTAGTTTACATGTTATGGAGGGAATGCTCTCCCCTCATGCTAGTAATGACTTCACTCCACGGCCACACTCGTACTGTAGGCCTACTTATCATGCTAATCTTGGCTGGGTTTAGAAAAAACATTTTCTATTGAGCTAGGTCTGAAAAGAGACAAATTATACCAACATAAATGAATTGGACCACAACGCACTGAGCATGAAAAATGTGCTATAGAAAAACAATTAAAATAAGATTAAATAAATAGCTTGCATGCCTAATTAAGTAAAAGTATGTTTTTTTAATTATTGATGAAATTTTGTTATGTTTTAGTGCTGGACAGAAAGATGACCGTTATGGTTACTCTCAACTGAAACAGAAAATAAGAGACTGGACTCTGCACTTGGAATTTTGTGACCAAGGTTTAATTGAGGTAAATATTATTTGTTGTTGGTTCTGATTTCTTTGAGAGTTTCTGGATCATAAATTAAAATATACATTGATAATAAATAAATTGTCTTTGTAATCCTTACATAATATGATCTATTTTAATATATATTACAATATTCCAATATTTATAGTAATTAATATTCAAAGAAATGTGAAATAAAATTTGTGTGCCAAATAATTTGTGAACTTAAAAACAGCAATTAATTATCAGAGAAAGTTAATATAACTTAAAACACTTCCATTAATTTGTAATAATTAATAAGTTGTTTTTTTTGTTAAGGCTACACAAGGGGGACTACAGATGACAACTTTAGAAAAATTAATGGACAGCCTTCAGGTATCTTCAGCTCCAATCAGTATTTTTAAAGAAGCTCCAGTTAGCCCAGTTTTATTAGAGCGATATGAAAGCGTTACCAGGGCCATACAAAGGTCCTTCCCTGGTTACCCAAGGTGAGTCGTTATTTGTAATGGTACTTATTGCTTGGTTGAATTTATTTATTGAAATAAATTACAATCATATTTCTGGTTATAACTGTTAGGAATTTAGTCTTTTTAAAATACAAAGAAACAAGTGCCAAAACTTAACTTTGTTCACTGCTCCATATTTGAAAGTGAACTGATTGATTCTGTCATTCACTTGATGTTTATGTTTTCACTAAACTTTCAATGTTCACATTTGACAAATAGCTATTTTCAACTTTTCTGCTGATGATAATAACCATCATTTAGGATTTCATGTTTCTTTTAAAATTGTTGTCCTAATTATGAATGCCCCATCCACTTTTCCAATATTGAAAAATGTTATTAAAAAAACATTCATAGATCATTTATATTTCCTTTCAGGAGCTCCATCATTACAAAACTTGAAGTTTTAAAAGCACTCTCTGGTGGAACACTGAATATGTTCAGCAACTATCACCTCATCAAAGCCATAACAAATTCAATAATTCAGGACAGGGTGCAACAGGTAGGCACAAATTTTTAATTTTGTTAATCAAAAACTATAGGATAGACAGATGTTTCCAATCATCTATTATTGGTGTGTCCATTCTATATTGTAATGTAACTTGTTACCCTGGTCCCATCATGATACACAAAAGCATAACCAGTTAGTCATTCATTACTTTTCATTGCAAGCAACAGTCTTAGAACTCTGTTAGCCCATTCTTTGGGAGAAACATTTTATGTGTACATTTCCCCTTTTTAAATGAAAAGAATTTTAAAGATTATTGATTCTGCAAAACCTGTGTTAGTACCACAGGACAATAAATAGCATTAACTATTTAAGAGTTTTAAAATAAACTCTTTTAATTTCTTTTGTCTGCTGCAATTTAACTCTGTCATAATGTCCTCAAAGGGAAATAACTCATGTAAATATATAAATGTACAATGTGTAGTAAATCCCTCAGTTGGTAATATGAAGCAGCTCTTGATTTTCTTGTACTATTTCTTTTATAAATTTTTTTTTGTCTGTTAAGTGCTTACCTTTTGTGATCATTATTCCTCAGGAAAACCTAGCTTCTAACTACCTTGCTTCATGCAGAAGAGTTTACTATACTGCCCCAGGACCAAGATATAATTTAACTTCCAGTAAAAGAAGATATAGGACAGCCAGTCGCAGAGGTGGCTATAAATCAGCAGGTCAGAAAGATGAACAAGGTCCAAGTCGAAAAGGTTGCCACAGGACAACAGGTCAGAAAGATGAACGAGGCCAAAGTAAAAATGTTGGCCAAAGTAGATCAAGTAAAAGAGCTAGAAGAGTGTTTTTGTTATAATCTATCTATTGGTGTGATGAAACCATCACAATTGATCAGTTGGATATAAATTGTGAGTATTTGTCTTTTATGTCTTTTTACTGAGACTTACGCTTACTATGATGAATCATTAGTTTTAATTTTAAATGTATTTATTTTTTTATTGAGGCAAACTATCACTTGCTATTTCTTGTACTCTTTTCCCTAAACAAAATATACCTTTTCTTTTATGCTAAATTTCCCACAATTTTTTTTTGGCCTCAAATAGCTCTATTTCTGCTTTAGTAGGTTAAATTATTGTGGATTTAAGATCAGTTATGCCAGCTTTTTGTTTATATTTGGTTCTCAGTGATTTCCTTTAAGTTTAGAAACTGATCAGGAAGTTATTGACTGGTTCTATCATTCTGTCATTTTCACAGTGTGTCTATCACACTATTAGTATTTGTTTCTTTGTATTTGTATCTTATTCTTTGGCTGATTGAAACAATTATTGAATTTATAATAGCACAGCATATCTGCAAAAAAAAATAATAATTAATTCAAGTGTTATTAGGATTTTTGGCATCATTTAGTTGCATTCCAGCTAATTGCAAGATCTCCCAACATTTATTTACATGCTTCAAAGCTAGATTTTTGTGTCTTTTAATAGTTTTGTAACATTTTTTAATTTGCTTTGAACATCAGTATTTATTGATAGACCAAATACTTAAATTTATTACTTGATGTAAATTCATTGACTTTAAATAGATATGATCTTCATATGATTGAATTCCTTTTGTGTTTTTTTAAAGCAACTATTTGACCTAAAATCTCTCTCATTTAACTCTTTTTGTGCATTGATGATTTTTCCATGTTCTCGTTTTATATTTGATTTCTGTTAAATATTTTACATGTTTATTTTTGATGTTGATGTGGTGATATGAATTTATTTAAACACATTTTTTTATTTCTATATCTGTGTTTCATCTGTGAACTTTGAAAAAAGATAAATATTAAATTATGAAATCTTTTCAAAGATAGTTGCTATCTTTTTGGTTTTTGTAACACTAAGTGATCAATAAAAAAATTAAATTTTTGATATGGTTTTCTTCAATTTATATGATAACAGTGTTGTTGTGTTTGTGTGTGTGTGCCACTTTTTTGTAGATGTGATTGAACATGCCAGTACTTCCAGTACTTAGAATTCTAGTGTATCACTAAAACTATTTAAATGAGTTTTATCACAATAAAAAAAATCATTACCTAGTTTGTAAATGATAATCCACATATTATTATCACCATAATTTTAAGTGACACAGCATTATAGATATCAAAACCTTGTACATTAAACAATACCATTTGCTTGAAAAAATATTATTTAGATTTTTAAAATATTTCTAGGATATATATGTATATAGGAATAAAAGATCATTTAGATTAGGAGAAAAAATGAATTGTATTCACTAACATTATACACAAATATTTTTCTTAAATTTACATGAGATTTTAGACCATTGACACTCACTTCCAAGTGACAAGAATTGAAGAACATTTAGCTCTTCCAAATCGACAGTTGGGAAAAATTGGCAATGGAAAAATTCACATTGAGAGCAAGCATAAAGGCAGGGCTACAGATGTCAGATGCCATACACAACACTAACAGAAAGAAGGGTAAAAGTGCAACAGCCCCTTCTGATTACAGCTGCCCAACCTGCGATCGCAGCTGTGTATCAAGGATTGGCATCTTTTGTCAAACAAGAAGTTGCAAAGGGAAAACTAAAGCTCACGAGATGTAAAATACAACAATAAATTATATGAAAGATATAACACACACATATATATATATATATATATATATATATATATATATATATATATACAGAGCAGTATCAATGCTGTTTTATTAAATACCAAATTTCATTAATAAAGACTTATTTTACTGTTTAAATATTATTGTTATTAACTAGTTAAAATTTAATATCCATTTAAACCGGTTATATTTTTTCAAAATATTGTTTTAAAAAACAACAAGGCACAATTATAATGCAATCTAGCAACATACTTTTGTCCTCATAGAACTTATGTATTAGGCCTCTTATAACCATAATTTCAATTTTTACAAAACCCCCAAAATTCTATTAAAGACAAATGACTGTGAAGAATGTCGAAAGAAAATTGACAGATCTTGTGTGGTGCCCCAGCAGACCAATGGACAGGTGAAGGTGAAGCTAAGTGTGAACCAGGCCAAACTGATGTCTGATAATGAATATCTAATTGATCTAATCATTTTGAAAAGGGCCAATCTCTTATTCATAAAAAAAAAAACTTTTTCTTTAAAAAAAAATCCCCAAATTTTTTTTCCTTTGTCAAGTGTTCTGTATGGATGAAACGGCGCTGCAGTTCACGCGATAATATGAAACACTATTTATTAATTGTTGTTTTAAATTATGTCCGACTTATATGCATACAAAATAGATTTTTTTCTGTGTAAAAAACTAAACATTTTTGTGTAAATATAGTACTTAGTACAGGGGCGTAGCTTGGGATTTGGGAGCCCCTTGCATTGTAACATTCGACATCATGATATGAGATAATGTACTTAATAAATATATAACCCTACATTCAAATTGTTACAGTATATCAGTAAAATTAATCATTACAACTCTTTTAATGAATAATACCTTTGTTTATTGGCGAAATAATGCACAAGTGTCAAATCTCAATTCATATCGCTTCACGTCGTGCTTTCTGTGTAGCAAAGGCATCTATAGCATTATCTTCATCAGTATTGTCTAGTATTTGTGACCCCAATGACATTAAAGCCATGCTAAGCCTTTTTTGAGTCATTGTGCTCCTTAGATAGTTTTTGATTAACTTGAGCTTTGAGAATGATCTCTCACATGACGCAATGGAAATGACCTGAGTTAGCATTATTCGAACGGATGTTGCAAGGTTTGAGCTCACATCATTACCATATGAAGCCAGCTTCCTCAATATGTCAATTGGTGATTGTAGCACTGGTTTGTTGATGAAAAGTGCTCGTGCATCCATGACATCTTTTTGAACTCGCGATTTTTCTGCATTTCACCAAACAGGAAAAAGGAAGACAGTTTTTCATCAGCGTGTCCATAGACTCCAAGAGGTGTCTTGGTTGAAGAAGAAAACCCAAAGGTGTCCATACGTTTTTCCAGCCTTTGGAATCTGTCCTTCATCTCCAAATGAATTCTGTCCAACACTTCTGTCGCAACACATTTGAATTACAGTTCTATTGGCAGTACTACATGAGAACTCAACCCCCCATCAAGTCTTTCCTTTCTTCTGGTTGTTTTGATTACAGGAAATCCGTAGCATTCACTACCTTCTTTTGCTCTTTCGATGGATTGGGTGATCAGTTTCGTCCGTTTCTCATCATTTTGCAGAAAGCATGAAATGTTTTTATTTTCTTCAGCAGCTTCACGTTTGTCCAGATTTTTATAGTTTCTTCTGAACTATATTGATTTGGTAAAGTAGATTTGACCAGAATTCCAGATGCTAAAACTTCCTTATTTTCCACTGCATGAAAAAGATTCTGTGCACTGCTTCTAGTGTCCATTCTTTCAGTTGTTGATTCAGAAAGTTTCTCCAACATCTTGATGATTTTGTCAAGAGACAAGGAAACCGCCGACGTAGCTTCTTTTCTTGCGGACTTTATATTACTCTCCTTTTTTAAACTCCAGGCTCCAGCTTCTATCAGTTTAGCTCATCTCTGGGGAGAATTGGGAAAAAAAAGGGGAACAATTCATGTACAGTTCCAAAAAAAAGGTGACAATCAATGGATCTATCTCAGCAGAATGAAGAGCTGCCAGATTCAGAGAGTGATTAGTACAGTCTTGTCCAATGTCTTATTTATAATGTTATCCATCAGGTTTCAAAATTTCAAAGTAATCAATGAATGACTCTTATTTCGAAATTATCTACATCCAAGTAACGAACTATTAGGGAGACCTTGTTCTTGTTGAGAAACATCTGGTGTGGAATCTTGCATCAGAGAAAAGTAACAAACTTGCTTGACTTTCCCAACAATTGATTCCCTAACTTTATTGCCCATCAAGTTTATGAACTCGTATGAATATTTGGTGACAAATAATGTGTCTTCCCATATTCGATTCTATGTAAGTGATGTTTCGTAACTTCATTATACTCTGCAGAGATTTTAAAGATGCTAGGAAGTTGCCAGGATTGGGTGAATTCATTTTTTCGTTGTGACCACGTAAGCTTGAGATTGTTTTTGCTTAGTACTTTATAGCTGCTGCCACACTCTTCCGAATAACTCTCCAATACTGCTGATTTTTTTTTCGAAATTTGCGCATGAAACATATGTGACAGTTTATCTGGTTCTGCCGTAAGCTTTTTATCTTCTAGCTTTCACAGCACTAGTCAGCGCTACTACTTGATATTGAGAGTAAGCCCAAACGGAAAGAGTTAATACTCTGTGTGGGCTACATACAACAGGGTCACTAACTTATATAACAACTTATGCAGGGAAAAGACATGATAGTGACGAGATATTTAGTTTATTTAAAAACAAATGTTGGACACTCATTTGGAGGCCCCCCCTCCCTCAAGTGGGGGCCTGGGGGATCTTCAAATTATCCCTTTCCTCCCCTCACCCTAGTTACGCCACTGACTTAGCATAAAAGAACTTACAAAATTTAACAATACAAATGTAAAAAAAAAATATCTTGACAAAAAATCTAAAACCGTTTGCATAAATGTGTTAAAAAGATCGTAAGTATTCATCTCCCTTAATACAGAGCGTCATGTGTTTGTTACTATTAATAGTGAATAGTTGTAAAAGTGGTTTATTTTTGTGAAAAAAAACAAACTGCTTGCATAAGTGATTTAAAAAACTAGACTTTTTGGCTTTCTGAAAAGAAAAAAAAAAGTAGCCGTTGCATCAGAACTTTGAATAGTCCAAAATATTATGATATCGAATTTTCACTATCTTTTCTAGTTTACGAGATCTTAACGGGAAGGACAGACGGAGGGCGAGACATTCCACACAAAACTAATTGCGATTTTTCCCCTTTTGGGGGGCGCTAAAAAGCTCAATTTGTAAGTAATACATTTTGTTCAATAGGCCTGTTTGTAACTTTGTTTTGTTACAGAACTATAATTCAAAGCTCTAAACAAAAAATGTCCGAAGTGGGTGATAGGCATTATGTGTACCAGTTAGAGTCTACTCTGAATTTTAGAATTTTAAGGATTCAAGTATAAATTGTGTTTTATACCCCCAAATTTTTTTTTTATATAATAGAAAAATATCAGAATGAGTAAAGGTTAGGATTAAAAGACGATTATGAGACAAATGTTTGGGTTCAGAACTCATCTCAATTGTTCTCTTATACTGACCAAATTTAGTATGAATTCTAAATTTCCAAAACGAAATCTTTCATAAAATAATTATGATAAATTCATGTGCAATTAGATAAACTCTGTCGCCATATTTGACTTTTCTATTTTAAAATGTCATGTTTTTGCATGAAAAGGCAAGGAGAGTGTGAAAATGATTAATCCTCGCTACGTTTTAATAATTTCTGCTAATGATTGCATTTGGCTTTAAAAAATAGGAGATGGGGCGACTCGATTATCAGTGGCGTAGCTAGGAATGTACGGGTGGTGCGGGCCGCACGGGCCATTAAGCGGTGGGGGAGGGGCATCAAGCTCTGGACAAACTTTCTCAATAAAACAACACAATGTAATTATATAAATAAAAACAAACCGATGTATTTGTTTGTGTAATTTGTTATGTTCTATATTCTGTAGACCAGCTTGAATTAAATTTTACCAGATTTGTTTAAATCTCTAAAGGCAACCCATTTTTTTAAAAGCCTTACATGATGTTACTTCATTGTTTAATGCACTGGTCATAGCAGTGGCGTAGCTAGGGTGTTTATAGAATGAATTATTATCGACAAGACAGCAGGTTTCTGTCCAGGGCTATTGCAAGAGAGGATTTAAGCCTTTCAAGCCTTCACTCTAATGAAGTTTTATGATGATGATGATGATGATGATGATCCACATTAATACATACTTAAGCAAACCAATATATTAATACAGAAAAAACATATTATTTTTAGTGTCCATATCATTATTTTATTAAGCATAATTAATGCATTTTTAAAATTCCTGAAAAGAAGTTGAAATTTTAATTTTTGGCCAACTAAAAGATAACTTAGAAATGTATTAATGAAATATAAAAATAAAATCCAGATTTCCATTTCACAAAAGAAAATGTATTTGAAAAAAAATCACCTCTGTATAACAAAATTGGACCAAAAAAAAATGAAAATTCAGTAATGGACAAACATTTTAAAGTAAAAAAAAGAAGTGTTCATTTCTATTAGTACCTGTATTACAACAATCATTTTAATGATTAATGTCAATACAATATTTTGTCAGGAAGTTGCACAATTAGAAACACTATTAACATTTATCAGAAATTCAATGCTAAATAATGCAACAATAGTTACTTTTACATGGATGATAACAGTATAGAGCTACATTGGATAAGATTTAAAAGCTTTTCTCATTTCAAAACTGCAGTTATCATTATTTTAAGAAGGCAACTATTAATGTAGTCGTAAGCAATCATTAGCAATTAGCTTGAATCATTGCAACAATAGTAGTACAAGCTAGGATAACATTTCTTCCATTAATACCAGTTGGTAGCATGCATAACATGTAAACTGGAAAGCATTAGAAAATGAACAACTTAAGATAAAAATTTTAAAAACAAATTAGGTCAATTACATCTTCACAAATGTGAAAGCATGAGCTAGTAAAGATAATATAAGCTTAGACATTCTAGAAAATATTATTAGGGACTCGTGGTTTGAGTTAAAAATGAGATATTAAAATATAACTAATAATGCCATATCATGATGTCAACGTTTTTGTTGAATTCTACATTTGCAGTTTATCTTTACACAGCTTTCGATATAGCACATAAAAATATATGAAACATCTATTTCATTACAAGCAAAACATTTTATTATTATTATTTTTACATTTCTTTGTCTTTGAAGGTGTTAACATTGTCACGAATTATTTTCACAAAATTTTGGTCTTTACTTTTTCTAGGCTTTAGCGATCAAGCTTTGAATCTGGTTTTGGAACAGCGCTAGCTTCCAAGGTGGGTGTGGTTTGTCTGGAGACCTAGAAGATAGCAAATAGAAAGAAACCTTTCAGTGATCATCTGGCTAGGGTTACACGTCCTTCTAATTAACATACACGAGTCAATTACTGCTCGTTTACAGTAGCGTGTTCCGGGCTGTGCTTCTCTGCTTCATAAAGGAAACGAGTATGCAAATAGGGAAGCAGAAAGGAACCCTAGTTAGTCTTATGACTAAGTCCATTGCACCGCATGGGATGAAAGAAAAGAAAACCCCAACAAACGTGTCACTATTCACACTGTTCCTGAAGGGTTCGGGTTTTTTTTTTTTGTTTTTTGTTATTTTGAGCTTGCTTGTAATCCGCTAATCTTGGGTTACGAACCATCAGTAATTGGGATGTAATAATTGACACCATGGGTCCTTATAAAGATGCAAGCACAATTTTAGTCCATTTAGCAGGGTGTCATAAGGGAGGCAACCCATGCTTTTAAACGACGGTGTATACTGTATAGTCTGGAACAAGGGAGACAGCCCATGCTTTTAAACGACGGTGTATACTGTATAGTGTGGAACAAGGGTGGCAGCCCATGCAATTATTTAATGGCAATAACTTGCAATTTTGCCAATAACCCATCCAAAAATGTAATAATTACTAAATAATTTGAAGTCCGTGCAATGTCAACCATTATGTTGTATCAGGAGAATTATAATGAAAATAAATATACATTTAATAGGTGTGGGATTATATTACATACGCAAACAAATTTGAAAACCACCATACCTGTTTTATGTAGTTGGTCCCTCTCAAAATCAGTTAGGGCCTGCCAATGCTACACTGTCGACTGGCTCATTCTCCTCAGCTTCTGATCCAACTGACTCATTCTCCTCAGCTTCTGATCCAACTGACTCATTCTCCTCAGCTTTTGATCCAACTGACTCATTTCCCTCAGCTTCTGATCCAACTGACTCATTTTCCTCAGCTTCAGATCCAACTGACTCATTCTCCTCAGCTTCTGATCCAACTGACTCATTCTCCTCAGCTTTTGATCCAACTGACTCATTCCCCTCAGCTTCTGATCCAACTGACTCATTCTCCTCAGCTTCTGATCCAACTGACTCATTCTCCTCAGCTTTTGATCCAACTGACTCATTCCCCTCAGCTTCTGATCCAACTGACTCATTCTCCTCAGCTTCTGATCCAACTGACTCATTCTCCTCAGCTTCTGATCCAACTGACTCATTCTCCTCAGCTTCTGATCCAACTGACTCATTCTTCTCATCTTCTTATCCAACTGACTCATTCTCTTCAGCTTCTGATCCAACTGACTCATTCTCCTCATCTTCTGATCCAACTGACTCATTCTCTTCGGCTTTTGATCCAACTGACTCATTCTCTTCGGCTTTTGATCCAACTGACTCATTCTCCTCAGCTTCTGATCCAACTGACTCATTCTCCTCATCTTCTGATCCAACTGACTTATTCCCCTCAGCTTTTGATCCAACTGACTCATTCCCCTCAGCTTCTGATCCAACTGACTCATTCTCCTCAGCATCCGATCCAACTGACCCATTCTCCTCAGCTTCTGATCCAACTGACTAATTCTCCTCAGCTTCCGATCCAACTGACTCATTCTCCTCATCTTCTGATCCAACTGACTCATTCTCCTCAGCTTCTGATCCAACTGACTCATTCTCCTCAGCTTCTGATCCAACTGACTCATTCTCCTCATCTTCTGATCCAACTTACTCATTCTCCTCAGCTTTTGATCCAACTGACTCATTGTCCTCATCTTCTGATCCAACTGACTCATTCTCTTCGGCTTTTGATCCAACTGACTCATTCTCCTCATCTTCTGATCCAACTTACTCATTCTCCTCAGCTCTTTATCCAACTGACTCATTCCCCTCAGCTTTTGATCCAACTGACTCATTCCCCTCAGCATCCGATCCAACTGACTCATTCTCCTCAACTTCTTATCCAACTGACTCATCATCAGCTTCTAATCCAGCTTTCTCGTGTGCCTCAGCTTCTAAATCGGCTCTCTCGAAAGCCTCAGCTAATAATCTGGCCTGCTCACGTGCCCGAGCTTCCATTTCGGCTCTCTGGAAAGCCTCAGCTAATAATCTTGCTTGCTCACGTGCTGGAGCTTGTAATTCGTATTGCTTGAATGTCTGAGCTAATAATCTTCTTTGTTGACGATTTGGCTATAATCATCATTGGCTTGCTGGTACACCCTAACACCAAAACTGGCAAGATTTTTTTCTTCTTTTTGTTTGGCACTGGCTTTCTCGTGTGCTTCTTTAGAACTGGCTTCCTCATTTGCATCTTCATCTTGACTGGGTTTCTCATATGCTCTTTCTAGGCTTGGTTGCTCCGCAGGCTCATGTTCTTGGATGTACTATTTGTTTACGTGTAGCTTTGTCAATTATGGGAATTATCTAAAGAAATTTAACTTGGAAGGTTACATAAAAATTGAGTTGGGAATATTTTTGATTTTTTTTTTCACCACAGTTTTACCAAACAACTTTGAATGATGGCGTCCTCGTCTGTTCAACATCTTTTGTCACCTTAATCAACACCTTCCGTTGACTCCCTACATATATTCATATTTACATGGCACGGACTGTACACGAGCTCAGTAATATAGGACGGGCTTCAAGAAAACTAAAAAATTATTAATCATCTTCTCTTTCTCTCTCTCGCTATATATAGGCCTGGATAGATAGATAGATAGATAGATAGGTAGATAGATAGATAGATAGATAGATAGATAGATAGATAGATAGATAGATAGACAGACAGACAGACAGACAGACAGACAGATAGATAGATAGATAGATAGATAGATAAATAGATAGATAGATAGATAGATAGATAGATAGATAGATAGATAGATAGATAGATAGATAGATAGATAGATAGATAGATAGATAGATAGATAGATGGGTGGATGGGTGGATGGGTGGATGGATGGATGGATAGATAGATAGACAGACAGACAGAAGACAGACAGACAGACAGACAGACAAACAGACAGATAGATAGATAGATAGATAGATAGATAGATAGATAGATAGATAGATAGATAGATAGATAGATAGATAGATAGATAGATAGATAGATAGATAGATAGATAGATAGATAGATAGATAGATAGATAGATAGATAGATAGATAGATAGACAGAAAGACAGACATCAGTGGTCAGTAACGTCAGACCAAGGTAGTACTAATACCAATGCTTAAATAGTTATCTATCAAGAAAAACACTTGGCGATAAAGAAGGAGACATCACATTGGTAAGTGGAGGATTTGCGAGGAGCTTATAGTCTCACTAATCGATGTGGCCATTCACCCTTTTTTTTTTTACGCCGTAAACAAAGAAATGGATAAACAAACCCACACGCACACACAAAAAAGAGCGTCTTTAATCCTCCCAGATGGGACACACTCGATGGGGCGTGAACAACTTGACCGTCAAGTCCTCCGTGGCTCCTCGAGAGGAGGTGACAATGTCGTAGCGCTTAATCCGTTTACGACGCCTCGACGCGACAGTCTCTCTTACCTCGTTCGTTTGTACTACCTCCTCATATTACCACCCCCTCCCCTGTACGTTTGATATACACTCTCGGTGTCACTGGAGGTAAAAGTAAAGTACCGGTAAGTAACGAGATGGAGGGCGGAGGAAATAGGAGCATTTCAAACAATAGGGAGGAAACAGTAGAGTCAAGAAGAAACAGAGAGGCGTCTCCGACGCACTGCCCCACCATTCTCTGGTGTCCTCTAAGAAATGTCCCATCCCACAATTCATCCGTGAAGACAAGCAATATAACACTGGCTGACTCGCAAAGATGTGCAGTCCATTCGACTGACCACCAAGTAGATGTAGATTTAATTGTTATCTCTTCAATGTGGTCACAAGTTGTACAATAACTTTTGTCTTGGAGAGCGCGATCGAACTCTACTGTGTGGACAGTAAGCAATAACACTGCCTGACTCGTCAAGATGTCCAGTCCATCTCAATGACCACCAACTAGATGTAGATCTAATTGCAATCCCTTCAATGTGGTAACACGAGGATAATTCCAGCGTGTAAATGTGTAAACATACTCAAAAGCAAAATGGTAAAATAAACAGGGTCAGACTTTTTAGGTTGTGTATGAGTTGTATATGTCCTTGGGTAATGTGATGGGCCAATCAGTATCGGAGCAGAAAAACAATTTTCTTTTTAGTAAAATGTTAATAAATTGTATGAAGTGCAAAACTGACATTCTACACATCATCCCCCGCCCCTATTCTATTTGCTGAAATAATGGTATTCAGTATTGATACACTATTCTATATTTTCATATGCAGTGGTCTAATAGTTTAGAAACTTTGCATTTATCAGAAATTAATACAACAAAAGCTACATAACAAAATATATTTGAAAGCTATTGGAATAGGCTTACAACAGCACTTATTTCAGCCTACCCCCAACATGTTTTCAAATTAGTTAGACGTAGGCCTATCACCAATTTCTTACACGCTGTGGTATCTTGGAGGATAATCTCGAGTCTTGGGTTAATACTGGTATCTTACGTCTCTAAAACATCTCTATTTATTTCCCTTCACTATATATGATCGTCAATAACTTGTTAAACCCACCATGGCATATGGCCTACATATTTATTTTGTCTTGCAACGCGTTAGGCTATTTAAGCCAGAAATGAAATCAAAATATTTCTTTCGTTAATGGTATCTGGCACATGGCGCCTAAATTTAAACTCAACACTGAGTGTGCCTTTCAGCTTTGACAACTGTCAATTTTCGTCTTTAAAGCTTACACTATTGCCAATTACACAATCCAAACCTAGAATTGAAATGAAAGACATGAAATATTCAATCGGGACAAGACTCATTTCAAAGTAAATAATAAAGAAAGAAAACCCCAAGCAGATGACATAGCGTTCGTGTTGCGGACAGGAGATCATTTATATAATAAAAGTCCCCCAGCATGTCCTTGTTTAAACATTTAAAAACCTGAGAAATATAATAAAAAATTAAAAGTGTATATTCTTATTCTTTTAGAAAAAGGTCTAAATTAAACAGTTCATGGGAAGTTCTTCAAATTTCAACTGAAAATGTTGGCAAGAAAGGTAGATTATTTTTAAGTGGATTAGTTACATTAACAATATTACATTTTATCCCCCAACCCTTTTAATTTGTGTTTATTTTAGGTATTGACCCTTAGGCCATTCAATATCTTCGTTGCAAACTCGAAGGCTCCAGGCTGCAAAAGAGTGAACTCCTGCCCTTAATTTGGTCAACATTAAAGGTGCGAGCGTGTGTTGGAGTGGGACGGGGCATTGCTAGTTCTGGATTTACCTGTAGCCAACAGAAGCTAGAAGAAAGCTAGACGCCCCCATAATTTATCCAGAGATAAATGCAATTATTTTGAAGAAAGAGCAAATAAAAACTCCTTTTTTTAAAATTACAAATAGCCACCAGACCACTTAAGGCCTTATCAACTCTACATCCAGTCCTGGATATTGCATTTATGTGAAACAAGATGCCTATCGGACCAAGTTGTCAAATAACTTTGAGGAGCGCCATTGAATTCCAATGTGTGGACAGCAAGCAACGCCACCTGACACAAAGCGCCAAGATGTGCAGTCCATTTGTATGACACACCTCCTAGCTATAGAGCTAATTATTATCTCTTCAGTGTCGTGTACGTAGATGTGCAGTCCATTTAAATGACCCACCAAATAGATATAGAGTTTCTAGAGCTCATTATACCCTCTTCTGTGTTGTGTGTTAGGCCTACACATAATTATCTAACACAAATGGATTGTTTGTTTGTGTACGTGTAATGCAATGTAATGTGGTTGCTGGTTTAGAAAAAAAGTTCCTAAATCTCATTTTAATCACAATTATCATATATTAAATGCAATGGAAAGCACCCCCCCCCCCTCGACGCACGGGTTTACTGAAAGATTAGAGGAGTCTAAGCTTAGTCTCCCCTTGATGTCCAAACAATAAGTAGCGACGACGGTAGACTGTCCGTGACGAAAGGAATCCGGAGCCCCGGGTGTGAGACAAATTATTGAACTGTGTCATCCCCTTGACCATATCTTCTTGATGTATTTGAAGCAGTAAATGTTAAATATCTTTTTCTACAAAATTAAGTTTCAAAACCTGGTTCCGAAATGTACAAGAGGTAACTTTAAAATAGAGAAAATGGACAAAGTAAAAGAAAGAAAATCTAAGAGCAATTTATTTTTTTTACTTCGAAATGTACATGATCGCAGCCTCTATCTCAATTATCTATTAGAATGTACTCTCTGTCTTGATAAAAGAAAAGCTAACATACATTCCGACCCTTCGCAGGTGATAGTAGATATAGACCACACCAATTTATATTATGTGATATTACTGCTTATTTTCAAATATTGAAAGAGTTCCTATTTTTTAAATCCATTTTATTATACAGCAAGTTATCCAGTCATATATACGGAGAATGCATAATGTAAACATAACATAATATAAGGCTTCCTAATCGGGTGCAGAATATTATTTTGAGCTGCGGGATTTTTAGGATTTTGAGTCCATCTTACTTTTAGGGGTAACTGACTTTAAATGAGGAAAGTAATAGATAGTTGGTCGTTGTGCTGGCCGCATGCCATCAACGTTAGCCGATAGCCCAATAGATTGCAAGGTTTGAAAGGGGTTCTTTAATTTTTTAGGCCTAGAATAGAAATGTTTTATTTTGTTGGTATCCATGTGATAAAAGTAATGTTTCTTGATCTTCAGAACAGCGCAGCTTTTATGAACTGCAGTAATGCATGTAGCTTGTAACACAGCTTTAGTAATGGCCGTGTCTCATCGTTTGATTTTAAATCGTAGCATAATCAAATATAAATCCTTTCATTCAATAAACCATTTAATAAACTTTGACAAAGTCTTGAATTGAATATTCTACTATCGTAGCTTCTAGTTCATTTAGACCAGTGGTTCCCTGACCTTTTTTTTTTTTGTCTCTTAGACCCCTTGCCATGTTTTTCAATTTTCGGTATCCACTTCAATTTTTTCCCCATGTTTCTAAGTCATGTATTTTAATTGGTGATATTCAAATGTAAATGAAGCAAATTAAAATTTTATATGCATGACATGAATTAACTCAACAAAAAACTAATAATATGTAACCTTTTTATTAAAATTTTCATGATTTCATTATTGGACTCAATTTAGTTTGGTTTTGTAATATACTAAATCAATTCATAACCTTAGAAACAAGGCTTTATTTCAATACAACACGACTGATACACACAATAACACAGTACAGACTGGTCACGATTCACAGACTACGATAATGCGAACACGATTACAAATACTAGCACGATTACAAGCACGGGTAACACACAAGTTCATTTAACGATCACTGCAGGTTTAATATATAACTTCTAAGTTAAATAATGTTTGACTTTTAACTTTGGAAATTGTGAAAATTCATACCGTCCAAAGATTCATTTATTGTATCCTCACTACAAACACTGATATCACGACTTCGTTTTGATCAAATAGGTTATGACCTTGTAGCTGCAAAGTTAAACTCATTAAATTTATGAAACAAGTCGAACAGACTCTGTTTAAGAGACTATGTCCGCTTTGTTTTAAAATTGGATCTCTAGCATCCAAGAGAAAAATATATATATATATTGTCAGAACTTTCGACAAATATCATACTACAGTGTGAAGAAGCTATTGGTAAAAATTTCAGACAAAGAGCAGTTCTTTATGTTCTAAAATGTGATAAGCCTAATTGTAAAGCTTTAATGTTAAACATGAAACAAGACATTTTCAAATAAGTAAAGTTATGTTCAAAAGTTTCAATAATCTTTTTTATTGATCACTTAGTTTTGAAAAAAAAAAACACTTAAATACATAATTTTTACCAAAAAGCTGGTAATCAAAATTTGAAGTATTTCATAATTTGATATTTATTTTTAAAAAGTCACAGATGAGATACACTGTATGACAACATTCACATTAAACAAAGCATAAAACAAAAAGTTCATATCACCAAATAATCAAAACATATATTGAACAGCAATGAAATAATTTAAAATTACAAATTGCTAAAAAAAAAAAAAAATACGCACGAGTTAAATACGATACAAGATGGTAAAAGTTGACTAGTTGATATAATTACAAGGCAAATAACAAAATGTTTATGCCTCATCTAAAGAGCAAATCAATTTAAAACCATTCCAAGTTGAATTTTATTGAAAGAGACAGTTGTTAATGGACTTTCAATCAGTCTTTCAATAGACAACAAAGCAAATTAAACAAATTGTGAATACAAACACAATTAGATTTAGCATTTGTAGACAAAGATATAAAAGAGGAACAATTGTTTTACGATCTTGAAACAAGCACTGGTATTAACTGCTTAGTTATTTAAACCTTTCATGGATCTACATTCTGTTTTATTAAGTTGCTGTGATTCTAATCTTAAATTGTTTCAACCAGCACAGAACTATTTGGATGCAAACAAATTGGTTGCTATTAGATTATAGAGATGTTTGCCTTTTAGTTTGTCCTTTTTCTTTACTTTAATATAAGTGACATCTTGTACATTATCAAGAACATCTTTTTAGTTTAATTCTCCGTTGTACATTGCACGAAAGGATATTAGGCTTAATGTTTTAACTACATCAAAAACATTTAAATTAGTGAAGCATATAATACAGTTGAATAGTTTGTCCACAACCCTACCTCACACCTGGGGCGCCGGATTCCCCTTTCATCTGCAGCATTGTTTCGACACCCAGGAGAAACAATAACATGGCGTCCACAAATCTGTCAATACAATAGTGGGATTGTTTGCGTTGTAGAGAGTGGATCTGTATGACACTTAGACTACGACAGCAGTAATAGATAAGCACAAAAGGGACAATAACTTGACCACCACGTCAAGGGTTTCCCCCGTCCTTCATCTATGAGCTGTGCGTACTTGATGTAAGTACATTCTAGTAGCTGCGTCTAAATGTTCCCCGAAATAAGTGCACAAAAACATTAGATACGCCTCAAAACGTGTCCGAATAAAACAATACCAGCCCAGCCAAGCCTTTAAATTACATAAGACTTATGTCAAGTGTCTCAACTGACCATGGCGTGTCAGCTACAATATACCATTGCTTGCCAACTAAACAATGTGACAATTTATTTTTACTAACTAATGGGGACATAAGGCTGTCAATAATGTGTCGTTGTCGAACCACTACGCATTGACTGAACCAATGTCAACTGAATATTAATGAATTCATTGAATAAAGAATAATAATATATACCGATACTTTATAATCTTTGTTTGATTGTAAAATGTTTTTACATATTTCGAATGTTCCTTTGGACTTTTAAATAATCTACAGGACTATGGGGAACACCAGTGGGCATAGTATGAGCCCAGAGCCAACGAGACTACAGTCCAAAAGCCCGACCAGGCAGCCATCTGATCAATACTGCACATGCTAATACTGGGGGTGAAAAAAAAAAACAACAACAAGGAAAAAACAACAAAATAGCAAATTAAAAAAAAAATCCTTTAAAACGTTTATCTAAGTGAAAGAACTCCGCACTTATAACTATATATCTCAATATTAACAAAATAATTAATTACCAATAATTAATTAATTAATTATTAAATTGATTCGTGTTTTGTTAATTACAATAATAAATAATTGTTCAAAGTTTGTTCTTGATCTGAGAATGGGTGGGAAAGAAATCACGTGTTAATTACATAAATGGAACGAAACCCTACATATTTAGCCGTATCTGTGAATAAAAGTAAAAGTAAAGATGATGTAAAGGTCATCAGTTTCTGTGGTCCACTGTTAACGAGGGTGTTATGTGGCCAGCACAAACCTCCTTTACTTGTCAGGCACCCATTAGAGCTGGGAGTGTTCATTTTTCTCGTTGGTATTCAACAAAATAATTAATTGCCAGTAATTAATTGACTCATTAATTAATTAATTGATTCATTGGCAGAACCAATGAAATATTGTGCGAAGTTTCAACTTATCAGAGAACAGGTGTGGGAGAAATAAGTTGTACAAACTTTTTATCAGACAAACAGATAGACAGAGTGAACTGATTTGAAAAAAAAGATGTAATAGATCATTGGGTACACATACCACATGTGTAGAGGATGCAAAATGCAGATTTTACTAAGGATTCCAGAACATAGGTGTTGGAATAATTATCACCCAGAAAAAATACTTTTGTTTTTCGAAGCGCCAACATTAGATAGCTGGGAGTCATTCCTTGAGCAATGGACATTATTATTCCCAAGTAGTACTTTGTTGTATATTGTGACTTGAGTGTACACTATATTTGTCACTACGTTTAGATAAGACAGACGGATAGATAGATTTATGCAGAGAGGCTTGTGTATATATATGAAGATTATGAGTTTTGTTTATTTTTTTTAAACATTTCTTTATTTTAAAAACTCCGCGCGCACAAGTTTGTCCTAGTTAAACTAATAACACTAATTTTTTAATTTTAATTTTTCTTACTCTAATATAAGGTTATAAACACACTTCAACATTTTTTTTGAAGCAATAAATGAATTAGACCTCATTATACTTAACAATGTGTCTCACCAACTAGATTGCCTTTACTGACTGCAAATAATTGTTTCTACGTTATATGATATTGCGTTTTGTAAAAGAGTTAATTTTTAATTCATTCAAATTAAATTTTGTGGCTTTTTTCACCTTTTTCTGTAACCAATCACATGAAATGACATAACCAGTATACACAAACACTACAATCTTTAGTCTTCTTTCACAGGAATTACGTGTGCGCACTGGCCACTGGGCATTATCTTCATGTTACAACATTGAAGACAATACAACTAGATTGAGTTGGTGGTCATTCACACGGACTGCACATATTGGCGAGTTTTTGCCAGGAATGCTTACTGCCCAAACAGTAGAGTCCTATTGCACGCAAAAAAAAAAAAAGCCAAGGTCACTGTATAACCTGTCACAACATTGAAGAGATTATAATTAGTGCTAGATCAGCGGTTCTCAACCATTTTAGTTTGGCGACACCTTTTTACACTTTCATGCTATTCAGCGACCCCCCCCCCCCTCCAAACCCTAAAATTATTTTCTTTCATAAGTATAATTAATTTTGGTTTTGCTAATATTATAAAATTGTAATTCCAATTAAAATCTTAAATAATAAATCTTTAAATTTATTTACTTTTCTATTTCTTATTCACCATTTTTATGTTACATACTTATTTGAGAAATTAAAACGCATCACGGACAAGCTAAAGTCCTAGGACTACCACAATGATAGGTCCACAATAGTATTGAGACTTTCTGAGCTTTTCTTTTCTGCTTCGCTAGATCAGAACATTTCGGTACAGTCTTTAAGACATCACAACGCTTCTAGTTGTTCTTTTCTTTATAATTGGCAGGAGAACTCGTGTTTTGCAAAATTATATTAATTAATGAAGAAAGCGCTACTCAGGATTTGCCTGCAACAATGGATGCAGATTTATGAAAATGACATTGATATGATATATATATATATATATATTTTTTTTAAATTAATTCCAATTCAAAAAATACAATTTTAAGTTTTACACGTTGAAATTTACAAAACAAGTCAATATTTTCGATAGTCCCCAGGCAAATCGTCATTTGACCCCCATTGTGGTCGCGAGCCACAGGTTGAGAGCCCCTGTGCTAGATCTAGTTGGTAGGTAGTCTACATATTTAAAAAAAAAAAACGGTTCGATTTCAGAAGATACGATTTCGCACGCTGCTAAAATCATGATGGGGATTTTAAATATATTTTTTTTTCAATCCAATCTGACCAAGTTGTCAGATAACTTTGATACACACGGAGTGTACAAGTAATTAACAAAACGAAAACCCGTCAAGGTGTGCAGTATCTTCTGAAATCGAACCGTTTTTTTTTTAAATATGTAGATCTTTTTTTCCCTCACAAAAGTACACATTTAAAACTACTTTACTATTAATAGTAATATCAAGAAGAGGCCAGGGGGAGGGGTTACATTGCCTAAGTGTGGTGACAAATTTGTAAATGGTTGATTGTTTTTATTTCACAGCTTCTGATATTCGAGCTGAAAAATATCAAAACTTTTTTTACCTGCATTTCTATCCAAACCAATGACCCATGGCTGGACCCCTTGTGTGCGGCCTCTTGATTTGTTAAAGTAAAGAAAAAATTCCTTTCAGACCTTGCAAGAATGTTTACACACTAGTTCGTGTCACAACATTGAAGAGATTACAAGTAGTACAATTGGTAATAGATCTGAATGTGGTTAGTAGTCATTTTTGGCGGATAAAGGAGCGCTCTTAATTTTTTTTTTTTTGTATTCCATTATTTGAGGTGTCAAAAACAATTGAATGATCACTGCGATCATCTCTTTTGCCGTTGAAGTTGACACTTACCAATGTGATGTCTTTTGTATGAATCGTCAAGTGTTTTTTTTTAGTAGGTAAAACGTTGAGCATTGGTACTACCTTGGTCTGGCGTTATGGACGACTCACTCACTTATGGTTCAACTGCATCCTCGGTTGCAGCGCGTAAATATTGATGGAACTCAACTTACATAATACGAAAAAATTCAATCCCCTGTTAATAAGTAAAATATAGCATATTATTATGCTTTTCAAAAAAACAAAAAAACACAAAATTTTTTTTTATAAAACTTATATAACCATTATATTTCTATTAACATCTAATAAATGTTAGATTTTTACCCCCCCCCCCCCCTTCATGAGAAAGAATCCTGGTTATGGGAATGTATAGATATACTATATT
This sequence comes from Biomphalaria sudanica, assembly GCA_036873155.1. Lineage (NCBI taxonomy): Eukaryota > Metazoa > Mollusca > Gastropoda > Planorbidae > Biomphalaria > Biomphalaria sudanica. The sequence continues at coordinate 1,044,154 of JAZGLO010001495.1, forward strand.
TTTTATGATATTCCAATTATTTATTGGACCTAACAAAACATGGATAAATAAAAAAATAACGATTTTTTAATCAATTATAGGGAATTTGTTATTTCGTTTTATAATTACATAAGGAAAATAAGTTCTACATTATTGATATAGCTGTAAATGGGGAGTTCTTCCCCCTATATAAGCTTTTCCTTTTTTTAAAGGATTTTAAAAATATTTTGCTTGTTTTTAGAATACTGCGATACTAGTGTATCCTCACAAACTGAATTATATCCTAGAAACATCACTCAAATATGAATGCCATTAATTTTGTGACGATCTTTCGAAATTCGGTATCAATAGGGAAAGGAGCAAAGTTGGTCTGACATACAATTGATATAAAACATAAAGTGTGTACTTTTATCTCTAGATTAGCCTAGACTTCTGGGTTCCGTATCATCTTCAACAGGGGCGACTGGGTGTCAAAATCGGCCCAGGCAGTTCTATACAATCCTCAACGCAACATATAAAGCCTACATCTACAATGTAATCTAAATTATTTTATATGCCAATGACACATAAGCAAGACTATTAAAATCATTGTATTTTTTAAATCCGTAATTATTAAATCTATGTAAACAACAATAAAGTATTTTTTTATTTCATAATTTGAGCTAATTAATTATCACGTGAATAATCAGTAAATCATGAAAGCATTTTCCTATCTCATTATACCCATATATTTACATATACATGTATTCTCAATAACCCATATATTCTCAATATCTTATACATCTAACTATTGCTATGGTAATAATTGTTATACTTGTTACTACTTAAACTATTAATTTCCCATCTGGACAGCGCCATGGGCTATTTAATTGTATGTCTATTCAAATGTCAGAAATGTTTACACAAGACTCGCTTTGTGAATGATAAGAAACCATGTCATAAAACAATTCAAAGGGCACTATCAAAACAAACTTCTTTTGAATAATGTTTCCAATTTGGTTGAATCAGGAGCGTATCAGACCATATTCGTAGCCATTGAGTGGTCAAGATAGGATAGGCTACCATGTTGGCTATTGTTACTGGAAGGTCGCGTCGTCCACCCGGGGCTTAGTTGGTCACTTGTCGGTTTGGTCCCGCCCTTCCCTTTGTCTCTTTGTTGTTGGCGTCCATCATCCTATTGGTCAGTAGCGCTTCAAGGGTAGGGGTGGACTTTGGAGAAGACGCTATAAAGATCCCAGAAAAGTTTAATCCTGTCATCAATCTCAATAATCTTGAGGCGCTCACTTCAATCTTTCATTTCTCAGCAGTTTTTCTAAAGTTCTTCATCGGATCAGTTGAATCTATTGTGACTCTTGACTTAGCGAAATTGTGTTCAATTGAGTTTCAAGCTAAGTGTGATTCTTAACCCGCTTTGGATTAAAGGTTAATTGTTCATTCGTGCACTGATATTCAAAAGGAAAAAAATGAGAATTGTTTGCAAAAATTCCGTCGAATGTTCTCCATCAAAGTCTGCTACAGACAAGAAATGTGCTGGAGATCACAACCAGGTCGTCGTTGACCCTACGCTCGACGTAAGTAGCATCTTTGCTCATCTTTCATAATTATATTGTTAAAAGTACTCTAGTCTTGATAAACACAACTATGTGTATTTAATAGGCTTATGCACTTCTTTAATAAGAAGTTTAAAATCACAAGTGTAGTCTAGACTGCCCAATCTTTTCTTATCGTGCCATCACCATTCATTTGAATAACAAAGTATCTCTACCGCCATTATAAATAAATTCATTGTAACTTAAAAATATAGGCCCTATTATAATTTCGGTTCATTTATAGGACAATTATTTTCTTAAATTTAAGTTTAATAAAGTGATAAAAGAAGCCTTTTTTTATATTATTCTTTATATTTCTTTTTCATCTGCTCAATTTTAATGAGAATTTTTTTATTAAAATGCACACACTAACAAAAAAAGATTTGACCATTAGGTCTATGTTGTTTTTTTCTAGTAAGAATTTCTACACTTATTATACTTTTTATTAAAAAATTTAAATTTAATAATTTTTTATATCTCAACGTCACCTGTTAATGCACAGTATCAAAATAGATCTCTATGTACTTCATTTACAATAGCCTAAAATAGGTCATAATTATATAATGTGAAAATATCGCTAAGGTTACAGCCTAATGTGCATCTATTATTTACCAATGAAGGCTAAGGGTCTAAACTCGTAGAAGATGACTGATAACGTGTGCACTATACTTAACTTACTACAGTGTGTAAATACAACTAACAAATGTATGTATACATATGTACAATATGTGTAAAATCAAATATAAAACATGTTACAACCAGGACCGGATGTACAAGTACCCGGTAGGCTACTTCATTGCTTTCTTCACATAGGTGACATGCTTTTGGATTTATTATATTACTATCAAATATAGAGAATAAAGGCTTCCACATTAAAAAATGCTCATAGTCTTCGCTTACTGAAATCCGACCCATGATACTTGGTCATAAAAAAATCACGTTATTAATATAATAATAATAAGGCTTGCATGTTAACATAGCGTTTCCCCACCTTCTATAAAACGTGAGGGTCTATTGGTTTGAAACAAATTTCTTTCGATATTGTAAATAATTTATTTTTCGATATACTTGTCTTATTTTATGCGCCTTGGCCCTTCATTAGATGTCTGGCTCATGGACAGAGTATAAAACCTTAACACTTTGAAAGTTAGTTTTTCCAATTCTGTAGATCTATTATTTAGTTAGTAGAAACATTCTTGTGATGTCTTTTGTTTAGAATACTGCTAAGGCTCAGACGCCCGGAGAGACGGTAAAACCAGGCAAGAAACTAGATCCACCAGCCAATTCTCACAGGTTGGTGCACTCGCAGATTTTTTATTCTTTAAACTATAATCAAAATTATTGGACCCGTAACCTTAGAATAATATTGGGCTCCATATGATCATCTCTGTTACCTTAGATCTCTTATTAAATACAATACAAAAAAAATATTTGAAAACTATTTGGCTCATTATCACCCAACATAACAATAGGTTCGTTAAGTATTTGTGGAGGAATGTAATATTTGGTCTGGAACTAATCTTGGTTCGGAGCACATGTTTTCTCATGAGTAGATTGAACTTGGATGGTAATTTCACAAACCCCTTTAGAAATGATACATACATATATTAAACATAAATAAATAACAGCACCAGGGACCAAGTTTGCAAGAGAGAAAGTAGTGAATTAAAATGCTACGAAAATAAGGGCATGCGCCGACCGAGGGTAGAAATGACCTAGATTTTGTCTTTGTCATTCTTCTTCCACTTTTTCGCCATGCCCATTAAGTGCCAGATTCTGCTATTTTAGAGTCTAAGGCATTTATTTATAAGCTCCAGTTTTAAATGAAACCAGCGTACTGAAAAATGGAGTAACTAAATGTGCCCCAGAAGAAAGTGGGCGTGTAAAAGTGCGTTGAGATTTAAACAAATCTAGCAAACTTGATTCAACCTGGTTAACAGCTTACGTTTAATTTAAAAAAGAACAAAAGTAGCAAAGTAAATTATTTCTAGTTAACATTTCAAATTCAGTAGTTTGTCTTTGTTCATGTATGCACAATGCGTGGATTTTATTGATAAAATTTATCATTAGTTTGATGCCCCCAACCACTTGATGCTTCCTGCGGCCCGCACCACTCACACATGGCTAGCTACGCCACTGCCTAGATTTATAAGATACAATACTTTTATAGAGTTGGGCAACTTTTTTTTTATAGGGTCTTAAGTTTGTTTTAGGGCTACAATACATACACTACGGTCTAAGTTAGTACCCAAGGAACATTTCTGCCAAGTTTTCAAGATCGGTGAAACGGTTTTTGATTTCTATTCGGGGACATACATACATACATACATACATACATACATACATACATACATACATACATACATACATACATACGCCTTACTTTCCGCTTTATATATTATATATGTAAAGAAAGTGAAATTAAAAATACAATAATATTGTTTCACGAAAAATAAATTTCACTTTTTGCTGGCTCTCCACTATCAGAAAATAAACATGCTCTACTTATTTCTCTTCAATGACATAAATTAAATATTAAAATATATGTATGTCTATGTTCGTGATGGTTTTCCCTTAGCCTGAGACCAAACGGATTATTATAAGATCTAGATCTAGAAAAATAAGTCTTTAAGATAAAGTTAGTCGGTTTAATTAGTTTAATAGATTTCTGGGCCCTATGCTTAAATTATAGATTCTAGAATCTTCATCTAGGCCTACTTTTTAATTTTTTTTATAGGTCTAGACTAGTTAATGAGTAACTCACTGAGTGGGAGTGAGAGTGTCAACTGAGTCACTTCTAGATCTATTACTTAAGAACTTCAAGATATTAGACTACTACTATTAGTTACTATTAGATTTTTAAGTAAGTCTTCTTAGATGTCTTAGTAAACTTATTAGTGTAAAAACATAGCTAAATTGACGACATCTAAAGCCATAAAATGATAAATTTAGGTCTAGTTAGTAGGCTAGATCTATTATCTATAAAGACTATATCTGGTGCTTGACTAGATTTGTGGTAAGCCACATCTTTATCTCAACTCTGCCTATGGTCCCTTCTGGGGCATAGGCCACCAACCAGCTTTCTTCAGGCATCTTGGTTTTGGGTAAGTCTCTCCAACTGTCCACTGTCTTGCCCATCTGCTTGACAAGGACTTATAAGAGAAGCCCAAATCCGATATTGACAACTGTTGCATTTTAATTTTGAGTACATATTAAATAAATTATAACTTAGGAAAATCACTATATTATTATTTTTTCAAACATTTTAACAGAGAAGCTTCTCAAAAGAAACAGAGAAAAAATAGAGGTACTAAAGGTGCAGTCAAAGAGGTGGAGAAAAAGTTGGATGTCACTTTCACAGAGGCAAAACCATCTCAAGATACAAAAGGTGAGATGAGGATAAGGTCCTTAGTTATGATTTCCTTTCTATGTCATAGTTTCTTATAAACCGCATGTTAAGAAGTTAAATTTAAAAGAAAAACAACTTAATTACTACAAGGGTTAATTATGTCAACACTAATATGTAATTTATTTATATTATAGATGCCACTAACGCCAAAAAAGAGGAACCAGCCCATTATGAGTATGAATACTTTGACTACCGTGTGGTAAGTCTTTGTGCCATATTTCTTGTGACTTATTACACTAAACTATTCGTTATTGCTGTGGAATTTGTCTGGCAGATTTTATTAATTGACGTCATGTGACAAAAGTAAACACCATCTGAATAATGTGTGCATTGGGGTGAGGTGGTAAAGGAACAGGATGTCTCTGATTCCTATCCACTACAATGGGTACCTGGTACTGGTTAGGGAAAGTAAAGGCAGTTGGTCATTTTACTTGTCACATTACAACCTTGTTAACCATAGAAACAGAAGGTCTATTTTATTGTCAGTCCCATGGGTCACTGGGTCTGATGGGAAAACTTTACTTGTACTTTATGCATGTATATAGTCTATAGGAACTTTTTCTTTTTTGTTTATCCAGTACCTCGCGGAATCAGATGAGGGGTATACTGAAGTTGTTAGGAAGCACAAGCCAAGACGTAGTGTATCATCTCTGGATAAAACCTCATCAAACAAAGATAGCTCTTCCTCTACTGACACAGAAAAAAGAAAAAAAGAATCCAGTCGGTCCAAAGGCAAATCTTCTGCCACTAACACTGATGTTAAGAAAAAGGAAAATTCTCTTGATAAAACACCCCAGAACAAAGGCAAGTCTTCAACTGCTAACCCTGGCAATATGAAAAAGGAACCCACCAGTACTAAAGAAACTGCTAGAAAGTAAGTAACTCTTCTAAACTTATATATAAGTATTAATATTGTGAAAGGAATATTATCGAGTACTAAACATTTAGGAACATGTTTTAGAAATCTATTTACATGCACTTTTATGTCATTCATAGTTCAAAAAGATCTACTGCACCAGGAGCAAGATCAAACGCTCAGAACCACACAGCAAGCACCAGGATGACTAACTTATCACCTAGCAGGTGCCTACTTTTTTTTTCTTCTATGTTCAACCTTCAAGGCTTACCCAAACAGTTTTATTGTATCCTAGATGGTAATGAAAATATTAAAATACAAGCATAATACTTTTATTGTTTTTTAGTACTTAAGTTTACTTTTTAACTCCTTTAGGCCCTCTGCCAAGAATCCTAATGTTGAAAAACATCAGCTATCTGACCAAAGTAATAGCTCACATTCTGTCCCAAGCAGTACAGCAAGTAGACCAACTGTCCCTAGTGTTTCAAAACCTTTTTCAAAAGGCATCACAAAGAGTTTCTCAAGTGTAGTTGCTGGTACTAATGCCTCAAGCACCACCACCAGATCATGTGCTATATGGAATAGTAGTATTGGCAACACTTCAGCAAAGAAAATAGCTTCAGTGTCAGGCTCAGGATGGGTAAAAAATTCAACCCAGAAGCCTTCCCAGCAGTCATCACGAGGTGTTGTAAAACTGTCAAACCAGTCTCAGCCAGACAAAAAACAACCAGAGAAAAACCAAGAGATGTACGGCAGACCTTTTGATGAAACGGCTACCTATGAAGATGTAGGATTTATTTTGCAGGAGTCGACTGATCTAATCCTCCATGCCAACTCATTAGAAAAAAGCACATCATCTGAATCAAGTGTAGATTTGTTAACAAATTCAAGCCATGCTTCCTCCATTCAGTCACTCTTGGGTGTCAATGATGATGCTTCAACTCATTCTGATCTAGAGAAAAAGCAAGAACTAGTCAGCAGCACTTCAGATGAAAGAGCTAGCTCCGAAGACAGTGATGATGGATTGACAAGCCTCCAGCCTCATTCCAACTCACCAGAAAATAGCACCTCTTCTGAGTCTAGTGTAGATTTGTTAACAAATTCTAGCCATGCATTCTCCATTCAGTCACTCTTAGGTTTCAATAATGAATATTCAACTCAGTCTAATCTAGAGAAAAAGCAAGAACTAGTCAGCAGCTCTTCAGATGAAAGAGCTAGCTCTGAAGACAGTGATATTGGATGCATATTGTCACCAAACAATTCCTCTCAACCAGATGTGAACTGTCATGTGATGAATGGATACACTGATGTTGCTTGGCATAATTTTGTCAACCAAACAGAAGCTTTCTTCCAATCTCTACAGTCTGAATTTTATGGACAACAATCATCATATCCAGAGTTTAAGATAGAGCAAGAGCTGGTGAGCAGCTTTTCAGATGAAAGAGCTACATCCGAAGACTGTCATGCTGAATGTACAGGTCTGGAAGTGATTGGACCAATTGATTTGAGTCTCAGGCCACAGTCCCGATCCACAGATTCAGAACAATTATGTAATCATAGTTTACAAGACTCCCTGATAATGTCACCAAACAATAATTTGGTGGTCTCTCTGCCTAATGAGATGACCTCTCCAGTGATGAATGTTGACGTCAATGATGCTTGGGATGCTTTTGTAAACCAAACACAAGCTTTCTACCAAACTGTTGATGGCCTACAATCAACCCATCCTAAGCTTGAGAAAAATCAAGATGAAAGAGTCATCTATGAAGATAGTGGTGTTGCATGGACAAGTCAGGGAGCAATGACATCATCTGACATGAGCCACAAGCCACATTCCACCTGTTCAGATCAATTATATATGCTATGTATATCTATACAAGACAACCTTTTAATGTCACCAAACAATCCCTTGGCCAGTTCTCTACCAGATGAGATGACCTCTCCAGTGATAAATGCTGACATTGCTTACACTACGAGGTTCTTTGAAAACCTGGTTCATCCACAAGATTTTTGTCGCACACCTGGTAAAAATAGAAACACTACCATGACTGACAACAGTACAGAAGAAAAAGGATTTGGTAACCCATTCCACATTCCAGCCTTTGACTCTCCATTTCCTTATAGTGACAGAGTGTGGAAAACTTCATTGAATCAGGTAAAATCATTATTTTTTTCTTAAAATATATATTTCTTACCAAATATTTTTCAGGGTGAACAAATTTACTGAAATATTTATGCATATATACCTACTTGAAGACTTAAATATTCTTAAAGTTTTACAATAAAAAAGAATTGTTCTTGCTTACTTGCAATACATATTTTTTACCAGATCTAATTTGATTGTGTGATTGAATTTTAAAATTTACTTTACAGAATACTCTGGCTAGCAGTGTTGGACAGTCAGACATTTACCTTAAGTAAGTTTTGCATATTATTACATATTATTATATATTACTTTTCAAAATATTACCTTGATGCTTGATCTAGTATTACTAGTAATTAAACTTTTTAAAAATTACATTAAATCATATCAGGATTGATCATTAGTTTGTATCAATAAAAATTAAATAAAAAGTGTCTTTATAATTGTAAATTACATTAGATTTTGTGTACAAATTATCTCTATAAAATAAACAAATTTAACTTAAAACCAAGCAATAGTTAAAATAGTCTAGATAGCTGCCAAGTTGAGTGGTATTTGTATAATTGGAATTAGGTCTTAACATTTTCACACATTGGTGGTTCTGCACTTCTTAGTTGTCTTGCTGATAATTACTCAGTGGATCAAAAGGCAAAACATTATCCACAATTTTTTCTTCTCTTTTAGCCATTCCATTGTTTTTGAAAGTCTTCAGCAGGAGCTTGAAGATGAAAAAGATTTGCGCCAGGCTGTTGAGGTTAGTTGTGTTGTTATTTTAAGAACATGTTACTTCTCTGTGATGTTCTAATAGAAATACTTTGTGCACTTTAATGTAGCCATGTTTGACCTTTGTGTTAATGTTTGGTTCACTATATGTCCACAGAGAGAGGGTTTGACATCACTTCAAGTGGAAAGAACAATATGGCTCGAAAAGCTGAAAAATGTTGCGCTGAATAATATTAAGAATCTTGAGGAGTTAGTCATAAGGTACTTATAATGTTATGTTGAGAAGTTAGTTAAAAGGTACTTATGTTGAGGAGTTAGTTAATGTTATGTTATCTACCCTTCCTCCCTTCCATTGTTCTCCAGTTCAATTAGTTTACATGTTATGGAGGGAATGCTCTCCCCTCATGCTAGTAATGACTTCACTCCACGGCCACACTCGTACTGTAGGCCTACTTATCATGCTAATCTTGGCTGGGTTTAGAAAAAACATTTTCTAGTGAGCTAGGTCTGAAAAGAGACAAATTATACCAACATAAATGAATTGGACCACAACACACTGAGCATGAAAAATGTGCTATAGAAAAACAATTAAAATAAGATTAAATAAATAGCTTGCATGCCTAATTAAGTAAAAGTATGTTTTTTTAATTATTGATGAAATTTTGTTATGTTTTAGTGCTGGACAGAAAGATGACCGTTACGGTTACTCTCAACTGAAACAGAAAATAAGAGACTGGACTCTGCACTTGGAATTTTGTGACCAAGGTTTAATTGAGGTAAATATTATTTGTTGTTGGTTCTGATTTCTTTGAGAGTTTCTGGATCATAAATTAAAATATACATTGATAATAAATAAATTGTCTTTGTAATCCTTACATAATATGATCTATTTTAATATATATTACAATATTCCAATATTTATAGTAATTAATATTCAAAGAAATGTGAAATAAAATTTGTGTGCCAAATAATTTGTGAACTTAAAAAAAGCAATTAATTATCAGAGAAAGTTAATATAACTTAAAACACTTCCATTAATTTGTAATAATTAATAAGTTTTTTTATTTGTTAAGGCTACACAAGGGGGACTACAGATGACAACTTTAGAAAAATTAATGGACAGCCTTCAGGTATCTTCAGCACCAATCAGTATTTTTAAAGAAGCTCCAGTTAGCCCAGTTTTATTAGAGCGATATGAAAGCGTTACCAGGGCCATACAAAGGTCCTTCCCTGGTTACCCAAGGTGAGTCTATTTGTAATGGTACTTATTGCTTGGTTAAATTTATTTATTGAAATAAATTACAATCATATTTCTGGTTATAACTGTTAGGAACTAATTGATTCTGTCATTCACTTGATGTTTATGTTTTCTCTAAACTTTCAATGTTCACATTTGACAAATAGCTATTTTCAACTTTTCTGCTGATGATAATAACCATCATTTAGGATTTCATGTTTCTTTTAAAATTGTTGTCCTAATTATGAATGCCCCATCCACTTTTCCAATATTGAAAAATGTTATTAAAAAAACATTCATAGATCATTTATATTTCCTTTCAGGAGCTCCATCATTACAAAACTTGAAGTTTTAAAAGCACTCTCTGGTGGAACACTGAATATGTTCAGCAACTATCACCTCATCAAAGCCATAACAAATTCAATAATTCAGGACAGGGTGCAACAGGTAGGCACAAATTTTTTATTTTGTTAATCAAAAACTATAGGATAGACAGATGTTTCCAATCATCATTGCAAGCAACAGTCTTAGAACTCTGTCAGCCCATTCTTTGGGAGAAACATTTTGTGTGTACATTTCCCCTTTTTAAATGAAAAGAAGTTTAAAGATTATTGATTCTGCAAAACCTGTGTTAGTACCACAGGACAATAAATAGCATTAACTATTTAAGAGTTTTAAAATAAACTCTTTTAATTTCTTTTGTCTGCTGCAATTTAACTCTGTCATAATGTCCTCAAAGGGAAATAACTCATGTAAATATATAAATGTACAATGTGTAGTAAATCCTTCAGTTGGTAATATGAAGCAGCTCTTGATTTTCTTGTACTATTTCTTTTATAATTTTTTTTTTGTCTGTTGAGTGCTTACCTTTTGTGATCATTATTCCTCAGGAAAACCTAGCTTCTAACTACCTTGCTTCATGCAGAAGAGTTTACTATACTGCCCCAAGACCAAGATATAGTTATTTAACTTCTAGTAAAAGAAGATATAGGACAGCCAGTCGCAGAGGTGGCTATAAAATCAGCAGGTCAGAAAGATGAACAAGGTCCAAGTCGAAAAGGTTGCCACAGGACAACAGGTCAGAAAGATGAACGAGGCCAAAGTAGATCAAGTAAAAGAGCTAGAAGAGTGTTTTTGTTATAATCTATCTATTGGTGTGATGAAACCATCCCAATTGATCAGTTGGATATAAATTGTGAGTATTTGTCTTTTATGTTTTTTTACTGAGACTTACGCTTACTATGATGAATCATTAGTTTTAATTTTAAATTTTTTTTTTTTTTTTTGTATTGAGGTAAAATATCAATGGCTTTTTTATATGCATTTCCCTAAACAAGTTATATTTTTCTTTCATGCTAATTTTCCCACAATTTTTCTGGCCACATAGAGTTCTATTTCTGCTTCAACACTTTATATTCTTCTGGATCAGTTATGCTAGCTTTTTGTTTATATTTGGTTCTCAAAGATTTTCCTTAAGTTTAGAAACTGATCAGGAAGTTATTGACTGGTTCTATCATTCTGTCATTTTAACAGTGTGTCTATCACACTATTAGTATTTGTTTCTTTGTATTTGTATCTTATTCTTTGGCTCATTGGAACAATTATTAAATTTATAATAATAGCACAGCAATATGTAAAAAAATTATTGATCATTTATAGTTATAAGGATTTTTTAAACATCTTCTCCGGCTAATTCTAAGATCCCCCGACATTTACTTGCATGCTTCAAAGCTAGATTTTTGTGCCTTTTAATAGATTTGTAACATTTTTTAATTCGCTTTGAACATCAGTATTTATTGATAGACCAAATATTTAAATTATCTCTAGATGTACATTTATTGACTTTAAATAGATTTTACTCTTCATATGAGTGAATTCCTTTTGTGTTTTTTTAATTAACTCATTTAACTCTTTTTGTGCATTGATGATTTTTTCTTTGTTTTCTTTTTTATATTTGATTTCTGTTAAATATTTTAAATGTTTCATTTTTTATATTGATTTCTGTTAAATATTTTAAATGTTTCATTTTTTATATTGATTTCTGTTAAATATTTTAAATGTTTCATTTTTTATATTGATTTCTGTTAAATATTTTAAATGTTTCATTTTTTATGTTGATGTGATATGAATTTTTTTTAAATTCATTTTTTAATGTCTATAGCTGTGTTTCATTTGTGAACCTAAAAAAAAATAACTATCAAATTATGAAATCCTGTCAAATATGGTTGCCATCTTTTTGGTTAGCAAGTTATTTTTTTGTAACATTAAGTTAATCAATAAAAAGATTGAACTGTTGATATAGTTTTCTTTAATTTATAAGATAGCACTCTTTTTGTTGTGTTTGTGTGTGTGTCTCTATTTCGTTAATATAAAAATTCGGAATTCTAGTCTAGTCATTAAAACTATTCAAAATGAGCACATTAAAATGATATTATCATCATTATTATCACCATAATTTTAAGAAACTCAGCATTATAAAACTACAAAATTTGTTTGAAAAAAGTGTATTTAGATTTTAAAACAGAATTTATAGAAAAATTGTATTTAACTTAAATAAACAAGTAGATTTAGATTTCAGACAATGGACATTCATTTCAAAGTAACAGGAAATACTATGTATCTTGAGTATCAATGCTCTTCTATTCAATGACAAATTTAATTGATAAGACTTCGTTTACTGTTATAAATACAATTAATAACTCATTGAAACCAATTATAGTTTGTTAAATATGATTATAAAAAAATTATAATGCTATCAGGCCATATAATTTTGTCCTTATGGAAATGTTAGGTCTCTTAGAAACTATAATTGCAACTTTTAGCACAATTGATATTAGTGATACAATAAATATTTCAATATATTTAATAATCATAGTGCTCAAAATAAAAAGATAAAATACCAAGATTAAGCAAAGAATTCTTTTTGAAATGTTATTAAATTAGTTGTTAATTGTTTCAGAATAACTGATTATGGTTATATGAGTTTAACTGACTATGTGGTTATATGAGTTTAACTGACTATGTGGTTATATGAGTTTAACTGACTATGTGGTTATATGAGTTTAACTGACTATGTGGTTATATGAGTTTAACTGACTATGTGGTTATATGAGTTTAACTGACTATGTGGTTATATGAGTTTAACTGACTATGTGGTTATATGAGTTTAACTGACTATGTGGTTATATGAGTTTAACTGACTATGTGGTTATATGAGTTTAACTGACTATGTGGTTATATGAGTTTAACTGACTATGTGGTTATATGAGTTTAACTGACTATGTGGTTATATGAGTTTAACTGACTATATGGTTATATGAGTTTAACTGACTATGTGGTTATATGAGTTTTTAAAAACGATGAAGGGAATACATGTATGGTTACATAAATAGTTACATATCTATATGATATAAGCTTAAAAATGATATATAAACTAACCGTTATATTAGATCGTCAATCTTCTGGTACGTTGGCCGATTGGGGGTGGGGTGGCTATTACATCTACTGCTTTCCCCGGTGACCCGACAAAACAGCGCGGACTAGATAGCGCGGACAAAATAGCGTAGACAAAATAGCGCCTACAAAATAGCGCGAAATTTCCCTACAAAAAAGTGCAAGACAAAATAGCGCCGACTTCGGTATGATCATGGGCGCCCGCAGGGGGGTGCAAGGGGGGGGGTGCACTTGCACCCCCTGGATTCTGATTAACCAATTCTAGTTAAATATTTTTCTGTACCAAAAAAAGTCTATAATTCATAAGTACAATAAGGATGAAAACACACTCTAAATAAAAGGCCAATTTTTTTTTTTGTCAAAGGCTTTTTGTACGTAAAGAATTGCGATTTCTTGTAATAAATAGTCGTCGCCCCCCCTCCCCATTGATTGTATGCAAAGCACCGTGAAAAGGTGATATTTTTCTTGAATAATATTTATTTTTTTGACCAAGCCTAACATACGCAGGAGTTCTTTTAGCAATAAAAAACACTCTTATAGCTGAAGAAATTACCTTACCTAACTCAAAAAATATAGAATCAACATTTAGTAAAATTAATTCCACCTCAACATCCCTAATAATAGGCAGCATTTACAGACCACCAAATTCTAGTTTAGAATACATGCAGGAACTATGTAATCAGATTACTACACTTAAAGAGACAAATAAAAATGCAATTTTTTTTTTAGTGACTTCAATCTACCTGATATAAATTGGAAAACACTAACCATGGATAAACACCAAAACCTTAAGGACATAAATGAGCTTTTCATAGAAACTTTACACAACCTAAGTTTAGATCAAATCATTAAAAAGCCAACTAGATTAAACAACACATTAGATCTCTTCTTAACCAACAGACCTGGATTAGTAGTTGATTATGATATTATCCCTGGTCTATCAGACCATGAGATCATAAAAATACACAGTCAGATAAAAGCAGTAGCCAATACAAAACCCAAAAGAAAAATCTTACTCTGGAATAAATGTAACCTAACACAACTACACCAAGCTGCATTAAACTTTCAACAAACATTCTTATTAGAAAAAGACATTAGGAAATATAGATCATGTGAAACACAACTAATAGGACTAATTGATGATTTTTCTAAAGGTTTAGATAATAGTGAACAAATAGATGCTATCTTGCTAGATTTTTCTAAGGCTTTTGACAAAGTTCACCACCATAGTTTTCTTAAAAAATTAAAATATTTTGGCATTAATGGTCCACTGCATCAGTGGATTAAAGATTTTCTGATAGGGAGAGAACAAACTGTAATAATAAATGGCTCTAAATCAACACCGATAACAGTAAACTCAGGTGTACATTAAGGAACAGTCTTGGGTCCACTACTATTTTTAATTTACATAAATGATTTTCCAAATTGCATTAGTTCAGGAACAAAAGTCAGATTATTTGCAGACGATTGCATAATATATAGAACAATAAAAATAACACAAGACACAGATATTTTACAAAGAGAATTAGATGAATTACAGAAATGGAAATCAAATTGGAGCATGTCTTTCCACCCAGAAAAATGTCAGTTGTTAAGAGTAACAAAAAAACTAAAACAAATTAATTTCACTTATCTTATTCATGATAAACCAGTAACACAGACTAAAAACGCAACGTTTGGGACCCCTCAACTCAAGAAAACATTAAGAAACTGGAACAGACACAAAATAGAGCAGTGAGATTCATAACAAATGAATATTCACATTTGACTAGAGTAACACCTTTAGTAAAATCACTAAATTTAGAAAGCCTTCAGGACGACTCAAAAGTAAAGTAGCAATTATACATAAAACACTGAACCATAATCTTCAAATACAAAAACAAAATTTAATAAAATACTCTGAAAGACACAAAGATAAAGGCACATTCCTCGTCCCATATGCTAGGACAAATTTGTACAAATACTCCTTCTTCCTTTGTGCTTCCTTTGGGTTGCCTGAGCTGGCCAGGAGAGCCAGTGACTTGGCAGAATTTAAGTCATTGGTTAATATGCATGACTAAATGTATGACGCGTAGGACGTAATCATCTTCTTTTTTGAAGTAACGTCTGTATTATATAAGATAAGATACGAATGCGCGCCAGCAGGGGATGCAAGATGGTGCACTTTCACCCCCCCCCCTGGATTCTGAGTAGCAAAGTCTAGTCACTTCTTTGCAACATCAGATCAATGAAAATCTAAGTAGCAACTGAACAAGTATTGCTTCCACTTGTAACTGAAGAAAAGTTGCAGTTGACTAGCCTTCCTTATCAGGAATTGATGGTTGACCATTCACGTGCACTCATCTGAATTCTGGGTAGCCTATTTTAGCCAAATTTTTGTATAATCTCATTTGTTCCACCTGCCGATGTAAATACTGATGACCCTTGGCCAGAAGTTGTAGAGAATTCCTATGACTATTAGGAGGACAACTCTATTGGTCGCCAGAGACAAAACCGCAGAGTGTCTCCAAGATTTTCAAATAGCATTACGGAATGTTAGAGATCGTATACAGGTGTTGTACTTAATAATAACAAACCATGTTACCCCATTATGAAGAATCAAGGAGGTAGATTTTCCTAGTCATAAAGATTGCAACGTAGTGGGGGCGAAAGCTGTAGATTTTCTTGATTTGCAAGGTCTCTGAAAATGTCCCTTCTTGCCACACAGTTTACATGTTGCTTCACGTGCGGGACACTCATTACGAGAATGTTTTCCTCTGCCACAGAAGTACCACTTGCTAGATATAGCGCTTACCTCTTGTTTTGTTTGAGTCGAATTAATCGATGCTCGTAGATAAGGCAACTGGGGAGCGACAGGATCAGCAGGGTGTTCTCTTACAGCATTTGTAGTAGCCCTTCAAGTGGTTTCTGACTGTGACTCGTACAACAACGAATGTTGATAGGCGTGTTCAAGTACTCTGGCTTCCTCAAATGCATCCTTTAATTTTAAATCTGTTTTCTCTAGGAGACGTTTTTGGAGGCAATCCCTGTGATGAATGCATCGCGTATGGACTCGTCACGATGCTGCTCAGCTGTCACGGCTTTGAAATTGCAATCCTTGGATAGACTGCGGAGTTTTTGTAGAAAGGCGTCAACGCTTTGACCCTGTTCTTGTTTGCACGTGGCTAACTTGTGCCTTGCGAAGACCTCGTTATTGGGCTGCACATAGATGTTGTTTAGTGACTGGATTGCTTCCTCATATGTTTCCATGTCACTAATCATTTGGTACACTAGGGTGAGATGTAATTTATAAGTAGTTTCTTGTTATATATCGTAACTACTGACAGAAAGTTTTTAAATGTTTCATACCAGTGCAGCCACTTTTCTTGTGCTTGAGGTGCAGTAGGTTCCACAATGAACCTTTCAGGCCGTAGTAGTCTATCCATGTTTAGAGAGATTCAGTGAAATAAATTGTTGTACTTAATAATAACAAACCATGTTACATTCAAAGCTTTATTTCACTGAATGCTAAACAACTACACACATAGTAGAAATCACAACACGAAATACGGTCAGTACACAGGCTATGAAATGTAAACAAACACTAAGTGGGGGGACAATCCAAACAAGCAAATTCACAACAGGGCAATCTATCACGAACAAACAATTCAGTGGAGGGATGGCACCAGGCATTTCAACTGTCTATTCAGATTCAACCAAAAAAAAAGTGTTATTTCAGCAATTGATAAAGTTTGTTGATGCTTGTTTCAAAATGTGTAGCTGTATAGGATGATTAACCAAAGTTTTATATTTTAATAGTAATACTAAATGTGAGAAGACATCTGAAGATAGCAAAAATAAATCTTTAATAAATAAAAAACTGGATAGTATTACCAATCTACACCTTCGTTTCTTAACATCTGCCTGAATGTGACTTCACGTGAAAGATTTTTTTTTTAATTGGAGTAAAGTAACCTACTATTTAAGATTAACAAATGAACAAACACGAGACATTCATATCTAGCAAATAGCTCAATAGACAGCGAAAAAGAAGATATAGGCTTTGATGAAGTTATTGATAAGTTTGCAAGTTTGAAATCCAGAAAAAGAACATTATATTTGCAATAGCATTTTAAAAGCATTTGGATGCTTTCAAATGTTAATTTTATAAATGTTATAATAAACATGTTTTGTTTTTATAGTTTTGTACCTTTTAATGTATGTCAAGAAAGTTTGAATTCTTTCAGACGTCGTTACAAACATGACAGGAGAATTTAGAATAGTTTCCGTAAGAAGCTCTTTAAGGTCTAATGTAGAGCACATGTTGATGTGAGACTATTTCTAATTTGAGTTATGTTACATTTTAATACATATAAAAACTATTGATAAATTGTCATAAACAGCAAACTTTAAAAATAAAACCGATAGTCATTTTATAGCAGTTGTCTAACAATCAATGGCTATAGGACTTAGGGAATAAGCTCAATTTATTATGTTTAACAAAAAGAATAAACGAAAAAAAAAATGCGGGGGGATGGTGACACCATGAGCTGACCGCACCGGGTGACACCCACCCTAGTGACGCCACTGAATACAACTTGTTCTGTTTCTGTGACATTTTTTGTCTCGGGAGACGATCTTTTTCCTTTTCAACTTCTTGTGTGACTAAAGACGCCAATCCTTGATTAACACCTGTGGTCAGAGGTTGGGCATATGTGATCACCAGGCGCCATTGCAATTTCACCCTTCTTTCTAATACTGTTGTGTATGGCATCTGTAATCCCGAATCCTTACTTTTTGCTCGCTCTCCATGTGGATCTATCCAGTGCCACTTTGTCCCAGCTGTTAGTTCAATTTTGAAGAGATTCGTTTCGCGTTGGATTATATCAGTATACCGTAAATATGGACGACCTGCGGCTCTTCAGCCGTCTGTTAGATCACCATGTAGAATATCTTGTGGCCAAACCAGATAACACAGCATATTGATGAAACTATCAAAAGTTCAAACAAAGCATTAGGATTTTTTAAAAGAAATTTCTATAAATCAAATAAGAACAACTAAAATGTTATTTAACCTTGGTAAGGCCAATAATAGAATATGCATCCTCTGTTTGGGACCCCTCAACACAAGAAAACATTAAGAAACTGGAACAAACACAAAATAGAGCAGTGAGATTCAAAGCAAACGAATATTTACATCTGACTAGAGTAACACTAATCACTAAATCACTAAATTTAGATAGCCTTCAGGAGAGAAGACTGAAAAGTAAAGTAGCAATTATAAAAAAAAAAACTGAACCATAATCTTCAAATACAAAAACAGAATTTAATAAAATACTCAGAAAGACACAAAGATAAAGGCGCATTTCTCGTTCCATATGCTAGGACAAATGTGTACAAACGCCCCTTCTTCCGTAATGCTATTAGAGCATGGAATGGGTTGCCTGGGCCAGCCAGGAAAATCAATGACTTGGCAGAATTTTAGTCATTGGTTAACATGCATGACTAGATGCATGACGCGTAGGACGTAATCATCATCTTTTTTTAAGTAACGTCTGTATTATACTAAATACGAAGACAGAGTGAATGTCCAGGCAACCTGCTTTTCGTAGCACTTCTTCATTGGTTATTTTATCTTACCACATTATTTTAAAGAGTCGCCTTAGCAACGGGGGTGAAAGATATTTAGCTTTTTTTTTTTGCCATGAGTAGGTTGACCATCTTTCACTTCCGTATTGCAAACTGCTCATCACACAAGGACAAGTTGTGTGCTGCCGTTAAACAAAGATGTGTGAACCATTGAGTGTATCGAACATGCAACTGCATCGACTTCAGCCTCAGTAGCTTGAATTCTTGCCAAAGTTGGAGAATGGTTTAAGTTTGAGCCCCCATTAAACTGCCAGGGCTTAAGTTTTATTTATAATATTGAATATTATTATGTATTAATGTGTCTAGGTATTAAAATTAATGTGAATTACAATGTGTGCGTGTGTTGTCATTATTTTATAACTTGTAATATTTTAGGCCCAAGTTCAGCCCGAGAGTCACACTATACACACCCATCAAATAATAAACTTTGTGTATGATGATTTAAATAAAATTATGAATTTACAGTTACGCAAGTAAGGCCAAATATCCGTATAAGGGTCGACCGTGTGCCTAAAACAAAGTTGTTTGTCAAGCTAAAAGTTAATAGTTAAAACAAAACAGCCTTCTAAAAAAAATGCTATAAAGACCATCTTAGATGCATTCTTGCTTGAAATGACATAGAAGAGATCAAATGAACGATACCGGCTTCCGGGACAGTTGGAGATTTCTTAAAAATTAACTTCGCCTCATCGAATAGCTGAAGAAATAACATGATTATCTGTTAGAATATAACACATACAGATTTTAAACCAAGTCATACATATCTTTAGGTTTTAGACATATTTCACAAGCCGCAGAAGCGACGCAAGGAAGAGGCGACGTGGGCAATCGCATCGCACATAGATATAGAGAGTACAATATAGGCAAGGTCAAGGCATTCACCAAGAAATGGTTACGACACATAATAGATGCAAAGTGGTCATAAAAATATCTAAATTAAGTCTATTGTAAACAGCCCAGCAAACACCAATCGAACAGGCAATCAAAGATGACAAATGGGGTTGGATTTGTAAGACAATGCCAAAAATTTAGGAAAACTATTTTAAATCAGGTTTTAAACTGAAACCCACGGTGAAAGAAAAAGTCTGTAAGATGAATGGGGGAGATCAACAACACAACACAAAAAAGCAAAGATGACAGGATGCACATGGTTCCAAGCGAAATTACCCAAAAGTGAGATTTTGATATCAAGTCCGCCTCTGGCAAAAATATATAAATTCATACAAAATTATCAATTTATTCCGTTGCCGTAATACATATTTTTCATTTAGTAAAAAGAACAGAAAAAAAAAAGTTAAAAAAAAATAAATAAATTGCTGTAGCTGAGAACTGAACCCAGAAAGTTAAGCTCTAAAAGTAAACACTCTATGAGAATGCTACACAGCCGATGTAAATTTCTGAAAACACGGTTATAAAAACATACAACTTATATATCTTCTTATCTTATCTTATATATATGCTTTTCAAAAGATAAATCTACAAAATATTTTCTGCTTTTTTTTTTTTATATTTCTTCAAACTTTAGAAATTTTTTTAAAAATAAAACAATTTTGTATGATGTAGAACTGTATTTGTAAAAATAATCTAAAAAAAAATATGTTATCTCTTATAAAATTTACTTTTAAAATGGTTAATCTAGTAATAGTTAAATAAATTAAAAATAGATTTCATCTTTTTGTAAGTGTTATCGAACTTTGAGGATGACCTTTCCGTATTTTATTTTCGTAGTACAATGACATAGAGAACTCTATAGATTTTTCATGAACACATAGAGTCTCAGCTTATAAGATAAATTAAAATACCATACTATTGTACTAGAATTTAGTGAGACATGAAGCAGAAAAGTTATGTTGTTTTTTTATATTTCAATTAGTTTCTTCTAGAGGCGTTTTCATAAATTTTCAAAACAGCGGCCCGCGAATGCAGTGAATTAGATACCTCGTTTACAGTTTACATTTAATTTTTGAAAGAATTGAGGAAATTAACAAAGTATCTAAATCTGGAACAATGTTAAATATACATTTCAAATATGGTAGATTTAAAATCTATATTGCTAAGTTATTTATTTGAAAATTTGATGGCAAAAACTGAAGAGCTCACAGTGAGACAAGGTATTAGATAAATAATAATAAATCTATGTGCTAAACCAACCTGAATAGCTAAAATGATACTGTAAAATTCACTAGAAATCACTATAATTCGGATGAATTATACCCTACTGACATTTTCTTATTAACTAAACAAAACACAGTAAAACTGTATTCAAAGAAATAAAAGAAAATCATAGTCAAAATTTTAATCTGTTTATTGATCACTTTAAAACAAAAATTCTAACCAAAAAGATACAAAACAAATTGAGAGGAAATAAAAGGTCACAAAGAAAATACAGGTAAGCCTTTTGGGGGAAATAAATTGCAATAGATCTGAAAGGAAACATTACTTTTACCTTAATTCATTATCAAATTACAATTAACAAAGGGAAAATCACATGTATTCATATGTCGACACAATAATGGAGATGATTCAGAACCCAGAAGCCTAGACTAATGTAAAAATAAAAGTACCCACAAACTTTATGCTACTTATCAATTTTATGAAACTTTATCACACTAAATTTACTACTTTCTATATTGATATTTTATTTCCAAAGATCGTCATAAAATCGATGACAATGGACCTCATTCACCAATCGTAAACAAACAACATTTAGCCACGTGGTTCTCTATCTCTTTTAAAAATTACGTAATCCATAAAGGCTGTCAAGTGGTACGTTTTTTTCCCCATTGTTTTATCACTATCATCACGGAGCAAAATGTTGTTTGTTTACGCTTGGTAAATGAGGTCCATTATTTATCTATTTGAGTGATGTTTCTAGGATATCATTCAGTAGCTTATGAAGATACACAACACTAGTATCTCAGTATTCTAAAACAAGCAGAATACAGAAAAGTTTACAGTATCAAATTGATCGGAGAATGCGTGTGGGAGAAATAGCATTGACAATTATTTAAGGGGACTAAACCCTACTAATTTAGCCATATATGTAAATACTGAAAGATTTATCTCCCTTGTTGGTATGGATTAAAATAATATTAAGTACTAGTAATTAATTGACTAATTGGTTTTGTATTTATTTATGTCTTATCTAAGACAAGGAATAATTGTTAAATTGATCTGATAGTGGGCGTGGAAAAAATAATGTGTAAACACTTTTCACCAGACAGACAGATGGACAGACAGACAGAGAGAATGTGTTGATATAAATTTTGTAATTTCGTAAAATGTTTTACGTTTTTTGGACATTCCTTCAGAGTTGAAGATAGTTTACTTCCTAGTCCAAACCTCCTGCATGAAGACGAGGGATTGGAGCGGGCAAGGTTTGAACCCGGGAACATCAATAAATCAAAACAACAATCCAGCGCACAAACCGCACGACCAGGCAGCCATCCAATAACAATAATGAATAACATTGACTTCAATAGAAAGCTCATGAGCTATGCTTGTTTGTCAATAACAACTTTCTTGTTTACAATATATATACGTACATACAATTGTAAGACTAATTTTATTCGGGACTATAAACCTTTAAAATTAAATATTATTATTAGATATTTTATGTTACAGACTTAACACCTGCTTTCTAAATATTCCGATAACAAGCTCCTAGCTAAGGGCACTATAACTAAAAAAAAAAAGTAAACTTCTCCTTTCAGACCTTGCGATCTATAGGACAGATTAACATTCACCATCTGTTGTTTTGGCCAACGGTTAACGAGGAGGATGTCATGTAGCCAGCACAACGACCAACCGCCTTTACTATCACCAACTAAAGTCAACTACCCATTAGAGATCCCGAAATTCTAAATACCATTTTTTAAACAAGATTCGAACCCCAGGTTCGGCGGCCAAGCGATAACCACTCAGCCACCGCCCCCCAAAGCGACTTATTAATATGAGATAGCACAGTCCATTGTTTATATCCTAGTGTCACTCAATCGTAAATATCTTTGTATTCTTATGTCTAACACATTTTTACGTTTGTTTGAGTGTACAAAGTTCCCATTGATATAAACTATTAACTTAAGATCTGATAGAGCTACTTTACTTTACTTTTTTACTTTACTTTACTTTTTACTTTACTTTTTACTTTACTTTTTACTTTACTTTTTACTTTACTTTTTACTTTTTACTTTTTACTTTTTACTTTTTACTTTTTACTTTTTACTTACGTATGTCAAAAATCGATTCAAACGATTTTGCTAGAAAAATGAAATAGCCTGTTGTGTGTCGCTGTGAAAAGAATTTCTAGCTCGTTGGCCAGACTGAGAACAAACTCTCGAGTTTGACGACCGTTATAACGTTTCAAATTATACAAAGACATAAGAATACATTTGGCTAGAGAATTAGAATATATTTATCCTGAAAGGACGATATGTCTTCACCCATTTCCGCATTTATTTAAGAGTTTAATAAATTAATGTTTAGGAACATTTTCGCATCGTCTTGTCGGTCTAGATCTAAAGGCCTAGCATTGGAATATTATAAAATATACTAGATCTATACATTCGCTTAACCAGGGTTCTTTCTCTAGTGAGGGGAGGGGTGAGGCTGGGTACACACGTTTTCTTTGTATTTTGTCTAATCTAACATTCAAAAATAATCGCCGTAATATAAAAGAGATATTGTCTTTTAAAAAAAGAGTGTTTTTATATTTACATAATTACCAGGGGATTCAATTTCTAATATTATGTAGAATGTAGCTTATATATGAAGTTCGAGTCCACTATGTGCTGTGCCTTTGAAATACTTGAGTGGTCAGTAACGTTAGACCAAGGTAGTACCTATCAAGGAAAATCCTTGACGATGCGTAAAAAAGGCATCACATTGGTAAGTGTAGGGTTAAACGGCGAAAGAGCTTATCATCTCTCTTATCACAGTGACCATTCTTTTTTTTTTTTGACATTGAATTACTTAAGAGCGTTGTGGTGATTACATACTTAAGGCAGCGCCCGATCAAAGGTGTGACACACTCGATGCCACTTCAATATTGAAACTATATGGGCGAGAACAACTCGACCGTCAAGTCCTCCCTAGCCCCAGGGGAGACAACTTCCTATCGCTTGATCCGTTTGCGATGACCTCCTTACCTAAATTCACTTGTACAACCTTATCATAATATCTCTACCCCCCCCCCCCCGGAGCCTTTTGAATTAAGGATTCAGCATCACAGGGTGGAGGGTGGAGAAACCAGAACCTCCCAAAGAATGGGGAGGGTAGAGTATAGACGAGATTTTTAAAAAAATAGATCACGTCTCCACGCTCCCCCCCCCTTCCGTTTTAGGTGTCGCAACGTCACCGTGACAACAAGCAATGGTTTCGCCAAGTTGTGCAGTCCATTGGGATGACCACCGACTAAATTCAAAACTAAAACTAATTGTACAAATTGTAATCTCCTTAATTTTGTGACACAAAGATGATGCCAGTGTGTAAACATAAGTCTTGGGGGGGGGGGGAGAGAAAAAAGAGTGTGTGTATATGTTTTTATTGTCAATGTTGTTGTTTTTCTATTTGTCCTTGGAAATGTGAGAATGCGGCTCAGTAGCAGTACATTAAAAAAAAATCTCATAGTAACACGTTTTTAATTTAATTAGAATTAAATATATTTTCTACACATGACCTCCTCTACTCCATTTCAGCCGCTACACGCTTTCCTCCCCTTGCACTTATTTGCTAACATTTGAATTGAGTATGGAACACTAACCTATATTTCCATATGCAGTAAACTAACATTTTAAAGTGCTTTTTATATATCGGAAATAATTACAAGGAAAATATATTATATCATTTATATATAACAAGATCACAAAGAGAGTTTATGTTTTCTCACACATCAAGAAGCGTCACACGACGGGTCTAGCCATGGGTCATCAGCTGTCAAATGTTTGGTTAGAAATGCAGGTAAAAAGTTAGTGATGATATTCTTCAGCACGAATATCAGAAGCTGTGAAGTACAGACTATCAAACAAATGCAAAATGGTCACCACACTTACTTAATGTAGACATTCCCTTGATATTACTATTAAGTGTAAATTGGTTTAAAATGGTGTATATTTTGTGAGGGCTGATGTTGTTTTATTTGGACACGTCGTGGTCGATCGTCTACATTTGACATACGTTTTATTAAGGCTTGACTGGGCTGGTGTTGTTTTATTTGGACACGTCATGGTCGATCATCTACATTTGACATACGTTTTATTAAGGCTTGACCGGGCTGATGTTGTTTTATTTGGACAAGTTTATGAGGTGCATCTAATGTTTTTGTACCCTTACATTTAGAGGCGGCTACTAGAATGTACTTACATCAAGTACGCACAGCTCATAGATGAAGGACGGGGGAAACCCTTGACGTGGTGGTCAAGTTATTGTCACTTTTGTACTCATCTATTACTGCTGTCGTAGTCTCAGTGTCGTGTCACACCTTGTCGTGTACATATCCACTCTCGACAACGCAAACAATAGACAGATTTGTCGACGCCATCTTATTGTTTCTCCTGGGTGTCAAAACAACGCGTAGTGACGACGACGGTGGATTGCTGGAAATGAAAGGGGAATCCGGCGCCCCAGGTGTGAGGTAGAGTTGTGGCCGGAATTATTCAATTGTATCATATGCTTCACTAATTGAAATGTTCTTGATGTAGTTAAAACATTAAGCCTAATATCCTTTCGTTCAATGTACAACGAGATGTCACTTATATTAAAGCAAAGAAAACTAAAAGGCAAACATCTCTATAGTGAGTATAGTCGAATGGAAACCAGTTTGTTTGCATTCAAATATCCGTCATCGCAGCCTCGGTTCAATTATCTATTGAAATTTAGAATAATATATATAATGTATGATGATATATATCTTTATTAACAGAAAGGCTTAATCCCACTCCATATATATTAGCCCAGAGCAAAGTCTGTTTTTAAGTCTAAAAAAAAAAGAATTACTATTTTCCTACATCCTTTCATTATCCAGTTATTCATGAATGCATATGATATTCTGAACATAAAACTTTATTTAAATCTTTCTCTCCTGACTGACGATACCAATGTTAATTTGAACCCATAAAATTAAATTAATTTTTGTTTTTTAAACTTTAATTTGTGTTATATAAAAAAGACCATGCGTTCTTCTATAATTCTATACCTAATATTACATTTTCCTGATAACATACATAAAAGTTATTGAAGTAGGGTAGGGTAGTGAAACACAAATGAGCAAAATGAATAATTCCGTCGGAACGTGGAAAAATAATTACGGAGGGAAAGAGTTAATTGAAAACTAATGTTACTTAATTCATATATTAGCAATCTACACACACGCGCGCCAAAAAAAAACAGACAAACATAATATAATCTTCTATGTTTTTTTAAAATCTTATAAGCAGTTCATTAGTGCTGATGTAAAATATGCTATATGTGTATAATCTCTTGATGATCTTTATGTTTCTACTGTAATTTAGAGAGAACCTAGAGGATGTTAACAACCTAGTTCTAGGCACTAAAAATGTGGATCTTATGTCTTTGAGCTGTGTCTGATAATACCGGTATATGAATATACTAAATATAGAAGATGTGTCGATAGACATCATCAAGATCATATATTTATTATATAGGTCTATAGGTGTTATCTCCAATTACTGCGTCTAATTGATATGATATCTTTTTGATCCGATTTCTACATATAGATAATTTAATCATGGTGATAAGTCCGATATCTACATATAGATAATATGCCCAATTATTATATATACCTGTTAGGTGATATACCAAACTAATAGGTGTAGGTCAAGATGATAGTCTAATCACTATATCTAGATATGTTAGATTACTACATTTAGATGATAAGTCCAATTAGTATATGTAGATGATATGTCCAATTAGACTATATCTTGATGATATGTCCAATTGCTATGTCTAGATGATAATTCCAGTGACAAAATCTATATCTAGATGATATGTACAATAGCTATGTCTAGATGATAATCCCAGTGACTAAATCTAATAAATGGTTGGCCTATCATTTATCGGAATGACTTTAAATATTTGTTAAAAAAGCACCTAAATCTTGTTTTACTGCTTTAAATGAAAAAAAATGAAGATTAACTTTGACATCAGCTCTTTCACAGAAATAGATACAGTCTAAACCAGTGATTCCCATAGCCTACTTATACTATCTCGGTGAATATTTTTAGGAACCAATATAATTTATTAATAACTGTCTTTTTGTCCTTCTTTGTGTAACACCCCCCCCCACACACACACACACTAATACAACATTTTTTTTGTTTTAACATTTTAAATAACGTTGTATGACCTTTTTATTTGGATTATCAAATGATACACACACAAAAATCTAAAAGATTTCAAAATGAAAAAAAAAATTAAATACAATTAAAATAATGACCAAGAAAACATTCACAAAAATTTGTTCCAGATCATTCAAAAGTCTTAAACGCAAAAACATTTCGCCTTTTTGACTGATTGTAAATGGAGTTTTTTGAGATGTCATCTAGATATCATTTAGAAGTATTGTGGGCTCAGTCTCCGAACTCGATGGGATGGGGCTACCCAAGCTTTGCTCAAGGAGTTGTATTTCACAGCAAAGGATTCAATTTGGACATACCATATAAATATAGTAAATGGAGATACCATCTAGATTAGTGAACATACCATCTAAATATAGTAAATGGAGATACCATCTAAATATAGTAAATGGAGATACCATCTAAATATAGTAAATGGAGATACCATCTAAATATAGTAAATAAAGATACCATCTAAATTAGTGAACATATCATCTAAATATAGTAAGGTAAGATACCGTCTAGATTAGTGAGCATGCCATCTAAATATAGTAAATAAAGATACCATCTAGATTAGTGAACATATCATCTAGATATAGTAAATAAAGATGCGATCTAGATTAGTGAACATACCATCTAAATATAGTAAATAAAGATACCATCTAGATTAGTGAACATACCATCTAAATATAGTAAATAAAGATGCCATCTAGATTAGTGAACATACCATCTAAATATAGTAAATAAAGATACCCTCTACTGCCATCTAGATTAGTGAACATATCATCAAGATGTAGTAAATTTAGATTAAAATAGTGAACATATCATCTAGATATAGTAAGCCTTTTTGGACAAATCATCTAGATGCAGTAAATGGATTTATCGTTTGGATTTAGTGTTTGGACATACCATCTATATCAATTTATCATTTACGACATATCATATAGATGTATCATCTAATTTGGCATATCATGTAAAAACAAATATATCATTTTACATATCTGTTGACATATCATCTAGATGTTGACTTAGTATATTCAAGTATTAAGCCTATCTGAATTTTCCCCAAAAGAATATAATAAATATTAATAGCGTCTGGACATTTGGTTCACATATAAATCACTGATGTCCTCTACAGATTGGCAAATGTATTGGTCCTATTAGACTCAATCCAAATCTACGAATGAGAATGATGTAAAAGAACAAATCCCAATTGATATTAAAGAGAACTTCTTAATTACTTCAGAAACAATAAGTACTTTAAGAAATTATGCACCTACGGTACATTCTACATCAGCACTAATGATTTGAAGATAAGTCTTAACAACAATAAGGTAGATTAGCTCTCATCTCCCCCCCCCCCAGTTTAATAGGCCCTACGTTTTGTCATTCATTTTTGGAAATTAACTGGCAAATATATTTTTGTCATTAGAATTCTTGCCAAGACAAAATTACAAACATGCCACATTTAGATTTTTGCTATGCTTTTCTACTTAATCCAATCACTGGCGCCTTTGCTTGATGAAAAGACAATAGAAAAAAAAAAAGAAACATAAATATAAGCATCTTATTTAAAGATATATTACATATAGGAGTAAAATAAAGTTCCACTTTCAGACTTTGCAATCTATAGGGCAGATGATGTTAAGGTCATCTGTTTCTTGTGGCCGACGGTTAATTGGCAGGGTGTCATGTGGCCAGCAAAACGACCAACCACCATTATTTTCTCCAGCTAAAGTCAGCGTACCCTTTAGAGCTGGATAGATACAGGGACGCACTGAAAATTCGAAAATTCAAAATCCCAGACTTCACCGAGATTCGAACCCGGGACGGTTTCCAACTGGTCCAGACAAGTGCTATGAGCATGGAATTGCGTTCAACAAAAACAATTGTTAACTCTCTACCTCCTAACAGACGATACCAACGTTGGTTCCACCAGAATGTGGTAAATAATTACGGAGAGAAAGAGTTAAAAATATTTGTCATCGCACAGATTTACTATCGTTAGTCTAGATCTATATCTATATTTAATCACGTGATTGATCTAAACTAATTAATACAACCACGCTTAATAAAAGCATTTTTTTATAGTTTTTTTTTTTTTATTCTTGATAAATAACCTAATCAGCCATAACTATTAAGTTTAAATTTTTAAGCCTTAAAAAAAAACGCATTGTGACTTATGCATACCCCCTCCCTCCATTCTAATGGAGTAGGGTACATTACATGGCAGACAAGATGGTAACTTCTGATGAAGGTTATTTAAATTCGACTGTGTTTGTCTGTTTTAGATGTGTATGAATGTTTATAAAGTAAAGTTCCCCCCCCCCCCCTTTCAGACCTTGCGATCTATGGGAGCAGACGATGTTAAGGTCATCTGTTTCTTTGGCAACGGTTAACGAGCAGGGTGTTATGTGGCAAGCACAACAACAAACCGCCTTTACTTTCCCCAACTAAAGTCAATAGAGTTGGGTGGACTCAGGGGCGCCCTAAAAACCCGAAATTCAAATCATTGTCTTCACCAAGACTTGAACCCAGGACCTCAGATTCAGAAGCCAAGCGCTTAACCATTCGACCACAGCGCCCCTTATGTATGTATATAGAGTTGTATTAAATGATTTTTGTGAATAAATATATTTGAATGTTTAGATTATGCATTCTCGTATGAATGACTGGATAATTTGCTGTGTAATGAAATGGATGTAAAATAAAGGAACTCTTAATTTTTGAAAAAATAATAATTTTTCCTTAGGCAATACATCTATTTCTGTGATCTTATATCACCTGCCAATGGTCGGGGTGTAAGCTTTTCTTTCATCAAGATATAGATTACATTCCAATAAATAATTTAGATAGAGGCTGCGGTGATAGACATTTCTGAATAAACAATTAGGTTGCTTGTTATGCTTTCTCTTTTACTTTGTCCTTTTTCTCCATTTGAAAGTGACCTCTTGTAGGCCTACATTTCGGACACAGACTTTGTAAGTTAATTGCCCAAATTCTTTTGTAGAAAAAGATATTTAACATTTACTGCTTCAAATACATCAAGAAGATATGGTCAAGGGGATGACACAGTTCAATAATTGGGGCAGCACCCTTATCTCACACCCGGGGCGCCGGATTCCTGTCGTCACGGACAGTCTACCGTCGTCGCTACTTATTGTTTGGACATCAAGGAGTGATAAAAGATGGCGTCCTCTAATCCCTCAGTAAACCCGTGCGTCGGTTTGTGTCGTGGCGCGTGTATGGACCTCGAGGATCCGTACCCGCCAGACACGATCTGAGCCTCCCGACTACGACAGCAGCATAAAAGTGAAGATTAACTTGACCACCAAGTAAAGGGCTTTCGTCATCACCCCTTTCCCTCTCCAGTTGACCTGGAAGCACTTGACCCTAAAGTAGGTACAGACATTGGTAAGGCCTCCGTCGAAAGTGTCCAACTAAAATAATACCAGCCCCGTCAAATCCTAAATAAAACTGATGTCAAGTGTCGACGACTGACCCTGACGTGCCAGCTACCCGTCTCAACAAAGCAACGTGACAACTTTATGTTTCCTAATTTAAATTACTTAATATAACATAACGCTTAGGCCTACAAGGTCTTCAGGGCACTCTATAATATAATGTTGTCTGACCACTGTCCGTTTCAAAGAACTCGTGTTAACTAACAAAGTCATTGATTTAATAATAATAATAAAAACCGATAATGTGATGTATGTAGAGTTACTTGAAATAGATACATGATTCAATCAATACTGGACACGTTTCAAAGACGCTGATGGCCAAAGATGGGGAATGTTAATATCAGGTGTAGAAAAAAAAAGTAGACCTTAAGAAGTAGACCTTGAGAAGTAGACCTTGAGAAGTAGGAGAAGTAGACCTTGAGAAGTAGACCTTGAGAAGTAGACCTTGAGAAGTAGATTCATAATCCACGTTTCATATTAGCATTTTTTTATCCACGTTTTTTTTTTTTGGTGTAGCCTATCTGTGGTATAAAATTGTGGAAGTGTTGAAAAGCTAAGTTTTGTAAAAAGTGCATATTATTTTTTTACTAATGCAGAATCCAATTTCCTAAATCTTTCTCTTTGTGGCTCATTTTTTTTTTCTTTTTTTTTTCTAGTTGGCGCCTCTGGAATTGTTTTGTTTATCATAAAAAGCCACAATAGATATAGCCTATTTGAGTTGTATTCTAGGGCAGTGAAGGCCTACAATATAGCTATCAACTCAAAGACTTGGTCTAGGACTCAAGTTAGTGACCATTATTCTTAGACCTACTGAATGCGAATAATCGGCTTTCATTAGGCTAAAATAGAATTTAAACAAAACTGAGGCAGAGTGAGCTATCCATTGCATTCCATAAGATAATTGTAATTAAAATAAGATTTAGGAATTATTTTTTTTCTAATGGTATATTTCACGTACACACAAACAAACACTCCTTTTGTGTTTGAGAATTACTTGGAGGCCTACACACACAACTCTGAAGAGAGTTTAATTAGCTCTAGAAACTCTAGATTTAGTTGGTGGGTCATTCAAATGGACTGCACATCTTGGCGCTTTGTGTAAGGTGTTGTTTTTTTTTGGCGTGCTGTCCACACATTTGAATTCAATTGCGCTCCTCAAAGTTATTTGATAACTTTGTCAGATAGGAATGTTGTTTGACATTAATACAATACCCAGGACTGGATATGGAGTTAATCAGGCCTTAAGTGATTTGGGGGATATTTGTATCAACAAAAGGGAGTTTTGATTTGCTCTTCCTTCAAAATAATCTGCAACTATCTCAAGATAAATTATTGGGGTAGGGGCGTCTTTCTTATAGCTTATGTTGCCTACAGGTAGGCCACAACACCCCCTCGCACCTTAATGTTGACCAAATTAAGGGCAGGAGTTCACTCTTTTGCAGCCTGGGGCCCTAAATGTAGCAACAAAGCCATTGAATGGTTTAAAGGTTCAATACCTAAAATTACCACAAATGAAAAAGGTTGGGGGAAAACCTAATATTGTTAATGTAACTAATCCTCTTAAAAATAATTTACTTTTCTTGCAAACATTTTGAGTTGAAATTTGAAAAACGCCCCATGAACTGTTTAATTTAGACCTTTTTATAAAATAAAAAAAAAGAGAATATACACTTTTATTATTTTTTTTTGTATCTGTCAGGTTTTAAATGTCTAAACAAGAAGGTGTATAGGGGTCGTGACCCCGGACGTTATATCATCAACTTGGTGTTTTATTTATTTATTATTTACTTTGAAATGAGTCTGAGCCCGATTGAATATTTTCTGTCTTTCATTTAAATCCTAGAACAAATGTTTGGATAGCCTACTAGCAATTGAGTAAGCTTTAAAGACGAAAATTGACAATTGACGAAGCTGATAGACAAACTCGGTGTGGAGAAATATTTTGATTTTATTTCTGGCTTAAAGAGCCTAATGTGTTGCAAGACAAAATATGTAGGCCATATGCCATGGTCGGTAATTATTGACGATCATCTATAGAGAAGGGAAATAAAGAGATGTATAGAGACCTACCAGTATTAACTCAAAGACTCGAGATTATCCTCCAGGATACCACAACGTGTAAGAAATTGATGATAAGTCTAACTTGAAAACATGTTGGAGATAGGCTGGAATAAGTGCTGTTGTATTCCAAGATCTTTCAAATATATTTTGTTATGCAGCTTTGTAATGTCTGTACATGCTAACTTTATAAGCCATTAGCCCACTATATGTACAAATATAGGACAGTATATCAATACGGAATACAATTGTGTCAGCAAATAGAACAGGAGCGAGGGATGATGTTTAGAATGTCAGTTTTGCATTTTATTCAACTTATTAACTTTTTACTAAAAAAATAATTTTCTGCACCACTATACCCGAGGACATTTACAAAACACACATACACAACCTTAAAATCAGACACTTTCTAATCTCCCCTTATTCCACAGAATGTTTACTCATTTACACGCTGGTATTATCCCCCTGTTACAACAATGAAGAGTATACAATTAGATCTACATCTAGTTGGTGGTCATTTAGATGGACTGGACATCTTGACGAGTCAGGCAGTGTTATTGCTTACTGTCCACACAGTAGAGTTCGATCGCGCCCTCCAAGACAAAGTTATTGTACAACTTGTGAACACATTGAAGAGATAACAATTAGATCTACATCTAGTTGGTGGTCATTCGAATGGACTGCAAACCTTGGCGAGTCAGCCAGTATTATGTTGCTTGTCTTCACGAATGAATTGTGGGGTGGGACAAGGCTCAGAGGACACAAGAGAAGGGTGGGGCAGTGCGTCGGAGACGCCTCTCTGTTTTGTCTTGACTCTACTGTTTCCTCCCTATTGTTTGAAATGCTCCTATTTCCTCCGCCCTCCATCTCGTTACTTACCGGTACTTTACTTTTACCACCTGTGACACTGAGAGTGTATATCAAACGTACAGGGGAGGGGGCGATAACATGAGGAGGTAGTACAAACGAACGAGGTAAGAGGGACTGTCGCGTCGAGGCGTCGTAAACGGATTAAGCGCTACGACATTGTCACCTCCTCTCGAGGAGCCACGGAGGACTTGACGGTCAAGTTGTTCACGCCTCATTGAGTTTAGATATTGAGTGTGTCCCACCTTTGGGCGGGCGCCGTCTTCAACACTTAGCCAGGATCCCATCTGGGAGGATTAAAGACGCTCTTTTTGTGTGTGTGCGTGTGTGTTTGTTTATCCATTTCTTTGTCTACGG
Source organism: Biomphalaria sudanica (assembly GCA_036873155.1). Lineage (NCBI taxonomy): Eukaryota > Metazoa > Mollusca > Gastropoda > Planorbidae > Biomphalaria > Biomphalaria sudanica. The sequence goes on from JAZGLO010001495.1 coordinate 1,078,268, forward strand.
CGTAAAAAAAAAGTTGAATGGCCACAGCGATTAGTGAGACTATAAGCTCATCGCCGATCCTCCACTTACCTTACCAATGTGATGTCTCCTTCTTTATCGCCAAGTGTTCTTCTTGATAGAAGCCAGGATCCCATCTGGGAGGATTAAAGACGCTCTTTTTTGTGTGTGCGTGTGTGTTTGTATATCCATTTCTTTGTTTACGGCGTAAAAAAAAAAGTTGAATGGCCACAGCGATTAGTGAGACTATAAGCTCATCGCCGATCCTCCACTTACCAACTTACCACTTACCTTCTTTATCTCCAAGTGTTCTTCTTTATAGATGACAATTTTAACATTAGTATTAGTACTACCTTGGTCTGAGGTTACTGACCACTGATGTAGGCATTGTAGGCCTGCTATATATATATATATATATATATATATATATATATATATATATATATATATATATATATATATATATATATATATATATATATCATGGGCGTAGCCAGGATTTTTTTCGGGGGGGGGGGATTTCCCCACTCAGCCCCTCCCCCCCCCCCCCGAGAAAAAAATTTATATTATGAATGTGTACATAATCTTTATTACATTCTGACCCTTCATTCTTTTGAAAGATTTTTATTATGCCCTACAATGTTTCTTCCTGCAGTTAGTGGAAACATTGTAGACTCCCCGCCATTGACAGCAATGGGGTCTGGGGGAGCGCTTGGAGCTCCCCCAGCGCGGGGCTAAGCCCCGCCGCCAAGCACTATTTCTGGTATTGAAAGCCTACAAAATGAATGTTCTGAGGTATCTACAATAAATTTTCCTGCTATTAAAAAGTTTTATTTCAAAAACCTCAAATGCTATTCTCACTGCCTTACTGGCGCTAAGTTGTACTAAGATGTCATCGCAACCCTTAAGTATGCGTAATTCATTTTGTCGGAGAACAAGTCCCGCAAACGTAATGCGACGCTCTGTCACAACCTTACTAAAGGGTCGACTCCCAATTCGGCATATTATTTCCTTGATTTAGACCCGATCTCTATAACTGACTCCTAAAATCTATCTTAGCCATCTTTGTGTTTAGTGTTTTTCAATTTCGACAGATGACTTTTCAAAGCACTTTATTAATGGAGCCCCGCCACTGGTGGAAATGTGTAACCTCTCTTGAATAAGCTCTTGGAATTAGGTGACTGTAGATTGCTTTAGATTTTATATCGAAAAGGGAAGTTTTATCGTCAAAATCATCTGTTGTGGATTTTAAACTAAAAAATCTCTGGAGTTGTTGGGTTTTTTAAAACTGAAAACCCCATTTAGCTACGGTCATAGTATTTGGTAACTGTAGTTTGCTTTAGAATTATTTTTTTAAACTCAAAACCATCTGGAGGGGTTTTAAACTTTAAAAAAAAGCAAACTGTAGGAGAGGGGTTTAAACTCAAAACCCCCAATTGGCTTAGCTACGCTCAAATAATTTTTGTGTGTAATTTGCTTTTTTTATATTGAATAGGGGGTTATAAAATCAAAATCTTCCTTAACTGTGGAATTTGGGGATAGTCGTTTCCTTTTTTTCTTGTTTTGTTTTTAGAAGAGAGGGATTTATCTTCCAAAAAAAAAAACCCTGGTAGGGGGTTTTAAACTCAAAACCCGCTGATAGGGAGTTTTAAACTCAAAACACCCTGATTGGGGTTTTAAGCTCAAAACCCCTTGGCTGCGCTGGTGCAAGTGATGGTATAGTTTTAAAATGTCTCCCAAAATAAACAAAATCATAGCAAAAAATCAATTACTGAATTCCGACCCCCCTTCCCCCTTCGGGGGGGGATTTCATTTCATGGGGGTTGAACCCTAACCCCCCCCTCCATGGCTACGCCCATAATATATATATATATATATATATACCTAGACTGCAAAATGGAAACGAATTCTTATTTAATAATGACCAGATCACAGACATATATATTGTTATTTACGCAACTCTTTCTCAAGCAGTAAGAAAAGTCGCACTAAATCTAATACAATCAATCTTTTCTGTCTGAAAAACGTAATGCTCTATGGTTTTGAAAGTTTTGAAATAGTGCAATACGATTTTGCAGATTTTAAATAGAATGGGCTATTATTAGTGTTAGGCTAATTACACAACTTTATAATTACGCCAACGTATGATATAAAGCCATGTCCCGTTAGTTTCCATTGAGATAATGTTTCAAAAATCTTATCTTATCTACAGACAAATCCATACGATTTTAGATTTTACATTTAAATAGATCTTTCTAGATCTGTATTATTTTACAAAAAGGTCAAAATAATTATTAGAATACGATAGTGCTTTTCTTTTCGATGTTCTTTTATATAGTTTAGTGTTCAAAAAACAATAACTATACGTCTCATAACTACTTGACAAAACAAAGCTCTCTTTCAGTTTATTGTTCACTATTTTTCATTGTAGAATCAAATGTTCTAAGCTCTTCGTTTTAAAAAAAAATTTAGTTGGCAACATTGACGTTAATAAATTAATAAAAAAATAGTCATTAAGTAATCAAGTCATTAAATAGTAATAGATCACACATGCTCAATTATGGGAATTATCTAAAGAAATTTAAATTGGAAGGTTACATAAAAATTAAGTTGGGAATATTTGTTTTTCCACCACAGTTTTACCAATCAACTTAAACTTTAAATAATGGCGTCCACGTGTATTCAAAATCATCTGTCACCTTAATCAACACCTTCCGTTGACTCCCTACATATAATCATATTTATGTGACACGGACTGTACAAGTGATTAGTAGTAGGTGAAGGGCTTCAAGAAAACTAAAGTGTTTGGAACTGGAAATATTATCTATCTATCTATCTATCTATCTTTCTCTCTCTCTCTCTATTTATATATATATATATATATATATGGTCAAGCAAACAATTAATAAATATCCACAGGGGGATGGTAGGGTAATTGATAAGCCAAATCACTACATCATCAATAATGGCCGACCAGCGCGAGCTCGGTCGCGTGTCACTGTGTCTTTGACCACTTCCTGTTGCCCCGCCCTCAGTCGACACGCCATTGGACCGACGCTAGCCATCGCGCGATTGGTCACCACCTGTGCGTTGTGGTCAAGCAGACCCAACTATAAGAACCCAGAAAAAAAGTGCGATCGTCTAATTCTCGAATTTAATTCGAGGACCCAAACCCCAAATTTCTTAGATATTCATGATGTTTTGGACTCTGTAAGCTTCTTTGTTGGGTAGGCTACACTCTGTGTTGGCGTCACCGCCGATTGTGTGTGGTGTTAGCCCAACACCCAAGTGATTCAGTGCATATATATTCTTCTATTGGATTTTACTGAGTGATTCGAACGGATTATTTGTTCAGTTTTTTTTCTTGTTTCTTACACACGGCCATCGTTGTTGCTAAGGTTATAGTATGCCTGTTTTTAAACTCTTCAGTTGTGGGAATAGGCCTAGAGTCTTGAACACCGAGCCACCAGACACAGAACATCTGGAGGAAAACAGGGACCCCGAACAACAGGATTTGAACACAGACCAGTCTGTAAGTAGGCCTACTAATTATCTTATAGAAATATTTATATGTCAACTCAATAAGCTGGTGATGAAACATTTTACTAAAAGGTTATATCTGTATTTTTTCACTTGCATTATGTAGATTTATGCCATGATTTCTGTTTACGTAACAACTTGTCTTGTCAGGCCAAATGGACCTCATTATAAAAATAAAACAATTCTATTTTGCATGGCCTAATAAACCAATATTCACATCTTGATTTTGAATTTATATATATATATATATATATATATATATATATATATATATATATATATATATATATATATATATATATATATATATATATATATATATATATATATATAAAATGTTGTGGGTGTCCTGTTTCCTGAGAATAAAGACACTCACACGCTGGTCACGTACTCTAATTTAAAAAAAAACTTCTGGGCCTCCAGAGAAAGCCTTTTGGTGTTAAAACACAAACTTATTTAAGGAAACATCTTCCATACCCCCTCCCGCTCCCTTCACGTTTAAACACATCATTCATATAGCTTCTTCAATCTAACAATCTTTCTTTTACCGTTTAACGCATTCAAGTTTCAACACGTGGATATATATTATTTACCCCCACCCAGGGCCGCCGCGTGGCTTTATGGCCGCCTGCGTGCAAAATAAAAAATCCCGCCCTCCCATCTTTTTTTAGAAAAAAAAAACTCAACTAAGACTGAGCTGGACACTTCCAAAATTGGCCTTTGATTTAAATCCATTTTTTTTTTGTAGACCATTTCATTTTTTTCCTTTCATATTCGCATCGTTGTCGTATCCCTTAAGTACAATTAGGAACCAAGCATTAGGAACAATATCGGATATACGTGCCTACAGACATCTGACATCTTGGTTCCTTGTGATAAACACGAGAAACAAATCTCATTCTGCCCACTCGCTTATTCTCCTGTATTTGGGACTATTATAATTGATGAGCAGAACAGCGTAAAGGATCACAAGTCATAAATAATAACATACATCGATAACTTTGACTGCTTAACAGTGTTATATGGTCTGGACGTGGATAGGTTCACTTGTTTGTTAATGTAAGTTAAAGTATAATTAAAATAAAAAAAACTCGTCATACAAAATACCATTGACAGTGCAACTTTTTCAACATTCCTTTAACTTAATAATTATCACGATTGTTATTTGAAGAGATGTACATTGTATACACAATGATCTGACATACAAATTTATACAACAAATAAAGCAACTCATCGTTGAATATTTTTCTTGGGTTTAATACAAAGTAAATAATCAGAAGCACAAGTCACTTATACAATGACTTGAAATAAAACTTAGTAAGGCAGTGTTTCTCACATTCCCGGGTGGCGACTCACTAGACATTTTCATTCGAACCCCCTTTAGAAGCTGGAGCCCAGAGGAGCGATGTAGGCTTCTACGGTGAGGTCCGTGAGATTTTTTTTTTTTAGAATTTAATAAAAAAGAACAGAAATTTTGTCACAATTTTTAGGTTCTTTTTCATTTAGCCTCTATTCATTGAACACTGTATATAAACTAAAGTAACGTCATGACATGTCACTCAAACGAGGTTTGTGTGTGTGTGTGTGTTTGTTTTTTTGGAGTGGGGACATTTGTTGCCTACATAATTTTTAAGCGTTGTAAAAAGTTCTTGGATGTAGAATGGAAGATATGTCAGGTTTTCGCCGCGCCCCCCCCCCCCTCCTCCCATGTTGTTGGTGTGTTGTTGGCTTGTAGCTCAAGACAGCTAGTACATCTGAACCGATGTAGGCATTTTATATTGTTATTATTCATGATTTTTGAGTTGAAATATATATCTAATAGTAAAGTAAAACCATTAAATTTAGAAACCCTTAAGGATGGAAGGGATCGTAGCTATTATACATAAAACATTAAACCATAATCTTCAAATACAAAATAGAAATACTGAGAAAGACATAAAGATAAAGGCACATTCCTTGTACCATACGCTAGGACAAATTGGTACAAAATTATTTTTTTTACTACGTTTTGACTTCCAAACCCCCGCTCCCACCATCTAAGTGGAAATCATCGTTCACACCTATTTTATGAACATGAACATGAAATATATATATATATATATATATATATATATATATATATATATATGTATTAAGGAAAACAAAGGAAAACATATACATTGATAACATTGTAATCTGTACTCAGACCTTATATTTGTAGCTCAGACTTAGAACTGTGCTGTCTTACAGGAAGCCAACACTCTGGTTTGAAAACCAATCTCCTAAATAAACCCTGATTAGACTTTAGGCTTCGCTTACATAGCCACATACGATTTGTTCTTTATCCTATCCTTTTTCCTGCATATATAAATAATAATTAATTAATAGTATTTATTTTAAATGGCGGCCATCACGTTCCAAAATTCTTGGGTTCATGATGTCTGTCTGTTATGTTTCGTTTAAAAGGTATGCACGGTACATTTAAGTCATAAAATGATCTCCCTTGATCAGGAAGCTCTCTTGCCTACCAAATTATGAAATGAAAAACATCTCGATGTAGACTATGCTACATCCTGCGCTTCTGGAAATCATCCCAACTGTAGCGTGTGTTCTGTGGCCTATTGGGTATAAAGTCATAGTGGCTGTATTTTAATACTGATAAATACAATGAAAAAAAAAGTTTTAACAGATGAAACAATGAAAGTGCTTGTGGCCGCACTGGGAACGATCATGAGCTGGTATTGGTTCCTTGAAGGACTATCTCTTTCATTTACCTCCATTGAGAACGCCATTTAGTGCGCTCGCCATAAAATATTGACATACCAAAGCGCAGTTACTACATTTTTTGTTTATGTAAACATTGAAAGCTACTTTTGCACATTAGTGTAACAGTAAATGAAATGTCTCAAGTATAAAATTTTGTACATTCAATTGGAGATTTTCAGAATTTAGGAGGCTGGTTTTAAACGTTTGTGGAGAATACGGACGTATTGATAAACTGTAGATTCTTGTATCCATATATATTTTATGTAGGCCTACATTTTTAGCACCGAAAATTCAAATTAACAAATCTACACGTAAACAAAGAGTACATTCCCTTGAAAACAAAATATATATTTTTATTAGTATGAGCTTAACCAATAATCTGAACAACTGTGTTTTTTTTTGGTTTTTTTTTTTTTTGTTTTTTTTTAATAAATATTTGAGTAATGATGCGATCTGACCTAACATCAAAACGTTAACAAAAGCTTCAAACATATCATGAAATTTCAAATGAAAAACAAATTGTAATCTCTTAACGCAAAATGCAAAACGAAATACATTTATAATTTGATTTATCTAGGCGTCCTCAGCATCGTCCAATGAACAAGGAGCATGTGGACCTCCCATCCAAGAACATGAGCCCGCGGAGCAACCAAGCCTAGAAAGAGCATATGAGAAACCAAGTCAAGATGAAAATGCAAATGAACAAGCTAGTTCTAAAGAAGCACACGAGCAAGCCAGTTCTAAAGAAGCACACGAGCAAGCCAGTTCTAAAGAAGCACACGAGCAAGCCAGTTCTAAAGAAGCACATGAACAAGCTAGTTCTAAAGAAGCACATGAACAAGCTAGTTCTAAAGAAGCACACGAGCAAGCCAGTTCTAAAGAAGCACACGAACAAGCTAGTTCTAAAGAAGCACATGAACAAGCTAGTTCTAAAGAAGCACATGAGCAAGCCAGTTCTAAAGAAGCACACGAGCAAGCTAGTTCTAAAGAAGCACACGAGCAAGCTAGTTCTAAAGAAGCACATGAACAAGCTAGTTCTAAAGAAGCACACGAGCAAGCTAGTTCTAAAGAAGCACATGAGCAAGCTAGTTCTAAAGAAGCACATGAACAAGCTAGTTCTAAAGAAGCACATGAACAAGCTAGTTCTAAAGAAGCACACGAGCAAGCTAGTTCTAAAGAAGCACATGAACAAGCTAGTTCTAAAGAAGCACATGAACAAGCTAGTTCTAAAGAAGCACATGAACAAGCTAGTTCTAAAGAAGCACACGAGCAAGCTAGTTCTAAAGAAGCACATGAGCAAGCTAGTTCTAAAGAAGCACATGAACAAGCTAGTTCTAAAGAAGCACATGAACAAGCTAGTTCTAAAGAAGCACATGAACAAGCTAGTTCTAAAGAAGCACATGAACAAGCTAGTTCTAAAGAAGCACACGAGCAAGCCAGTTCTAAAGAAGCACACGAGCAAGCCAGTTCTAAAGAAGCACACGAGCAAGCCAGTTCTAAAGAAGCACACGAGCAAGCCAGTTCTAAAGAAGCACAAGAGAAAGCCAGTGCCAAACAAAGAGAAGAAAAAAATCTTGCCAGTTTTGGTGTTAGCGTGTACCAGCAAGACAATGTTGATTATAGGCCAAATTGTCAACAAACAAGATTATTAGCTCAGGCATTAGAGGAATTCGATTTACAAGCTCCAGCACGTGAGCAAGCCAGATTATTAGCTGAGGCTCGCCAGAGAGCCGAAATGGAAGCTCGGGAACGTGAGCACGCCAGATTTTTAGATGAGGCTTACAAGAGAGCCGAATTACAAGCTCGGGCACGTAGGCAGGCCAGATTATCAGCCCAGGCTCTCCAGAGAGCCGATTTAGAAGCTGAGGCACACGAGCAAGCTGGATTCGAAGCTGATGATGAGTCAGTTGGGTCAGAAGCTGAGGAGAATGAGTCAGTTGGATCAGAGAATGAGTCAGTTGGATCAGAAAATGAGTCAGTTGGATCAGAAAATGAGTCAGTTGGATCAGAAAATGAGTCAGTTGGATCAGAAAATGGGTCAGTTGGATCAGAAAATGAGTCAGTTGGATCAGAAAATGAGTCAGTTGGATCAGAAAATGAGTCAGTTGGATCAGAAAATGAGTCAGTTGGATCAGAAAATGAGTCAGTTGGATCAGAAAATGAGTCAGGCGAATCAGAAAATGAGTCAGGCAATTCAGAAAATGAGTCAGTTGGATCAGAAAATGAGTCAGGCGATTCAGAAAATGGGTCAGGCAATTCAGAAAATGGGTCAGGCGATTCAGGAAATGAGTCACCTGAGCAAGCAAGATTAGTTGGGCAAGCCAGAGAGCAGGTCAGATTATTAGCCGAGCATTTCCAGAGAGCCGAATTAGAAGCTCGGGCACACGAGCAAGCTAGATTAGAAGCTGAGGAGAATGAGTCAGCCGAATCAGAAAATGAGCCAGTCGAATTAGAAAATTTGTCACCTGAGCAAGCAAGATTAGTTGAAGTAGATAGGCAAGCCAGATTAGAATTTGAGGCGTATGGGCGCGCCGCTAATGTAGTCATGGCACCTCCCGAATTAGGTTTTGAAGAAGAAGAAGAAGAAGAAGAAGAGGCAAACGAATTTCCCGATCTTGATGATGACTCTATCAACGAACTCTCCAACTTTGAGATGTCAAGTTTCGAAGAATCACTTGAGGAGGCCAATCTTGACATCCAGTCGGACTCCTTATATGAGTCCTCCACGGATATCAGCAGGTTGGTGTAGTAAACATTTCTTTTCAAAATTAAATCTATTTTGTTTATATGAATCCTAAAAAGATAAGGACTGTGAACTATTTTTTAAATAACTTTTTAAAACTTTATATTCTATATTTATTTGTAAAAAAAACCAACTATTGTCTTAAATAACCTAAAGATAATAGAAAGACACAAAGGTACATTTTATATTTCATACCCTAGGATAAACCGTAGTCCTTCTTCCCTAGTGTCATTAAGAGAATGGTCCTGGGTTACCTAAACCAGCCAGGAAAACAAACGAATTAGCTGATTGGTTAACATGCATGACTTGATTGACACATGAAATAAATAGTTTCTCTTTTGAAGTCACTTATCTAATCTTTAAGGTACGATACATTTACTGAGAGATCTGAAAAGGACACTGACCTCCAAACATCCTGTTAGATGAAAAGCAATTCGATCTATTTAGAACCCACAGCGCAGATATAGGAACAGATTCTATGAACTCTCCAACATGATAATAAGAACGTAGAGATATGAAATACATTTGAAAGCCAAAGAAGAGAAAAAAGCTTTTCTTGCATAGATTGTAATCTATTGTTTATTTAATAGCATTGAAAGTCATGCATGGATCTTTTCTTGGAATTACACCTAGCCTTTGGCAATCAAACATTTTCGATAATCCGATATTCCTCCTATCCCTTAACCTTCGGACTATCAAGGGTTGCCTGTAAATGAAACATGCACCATAATATAATAATACAAAGAAATAATATCATGCAATGATGATGCTGCAATAAAATAATTGATATGTTTACTGTTCGTAGTTATTTCCGCGCGCCCTGATTCTTTCCTTTAAAAAAAAAAGGTACACTTTTCGCTAAGTGATATCTCGGTCGACGGAGTTAAGCGATCCAGACGTCATAAGGCAGGATCCTATAACACAAAACATGGCGTCTCTCTTTATCTATGATAAATGTAGCCGATAATGCTTCTTCTGAATAGGGCTGCACGCCCCCTGTAGAAGCCGCTCTAAAAGAAGGTAGAAGGATCAGAGTGTCTGTGTCTCAATTATCCTGTTGACCGCAAGGAAGTATTTCTCTTAACGGATAGGCCTGTACCGGGTGCTCTTCACGGTATGGGGGCCAACAACAATGAATAAGAGTTGGGTGGGTCATCGTTGAAAACCCAATCACCGGTCCCCCAAAACTTTAGTTTTAGTAGAACAACAACAAATAAGCAGCTAATATTTTTGTTTCGTTGTCTTTCTTTTGATAGCTCGCACTCTATTCAAGACGATTTCGTGTTCGAAGCTCCAGACGCTAGGCCGCATGCGCAAGCTGTAGGAAGGGTCCGTCTTTATTATCGGTTAACTTTGCCAAGTGAGTGTTTTCTATTTGAACAATTAGTCTCCACCTAACATTTCGTGTGTATAATATGAATGTTTATAAACTACAATGAAATATATACATAGAATGCAAGCACGATTGTGGTTAGACAACTCTTCATTATCTAGAAAGTAATTATTAGATAATTAATCTGTAAAAATGTATTCAATATATAATGAATTATTATACAGATGGAAGAAGGGTGTACATTCGTCGGAGAGTGTGGGAGAATGATAATGTGAGTATTTGTTCTCTAACATTGTTGGCTATAGATCAGGTCATTTGTAGATCGCTAAGTTCTTCTGACACTTCTTTTTACCAATCTTATTTCCTCATTCACTCTGTCTGGGTGGATTCTTTTACACTATTTGTATGCCTTCATCCCATTTTCGCACAGTTAATCCTTATCGATGACAATACATTAAATCAATAAAAATGAACCAATTAGTTTAATAATCTGGTCTAATCTTTCTTGAGGTTGGGAAAATGGGTGGCGGGATATCTGGGAGGTTTTCGTGCAGCCTTTGGGTGCCCAGCATACACAAATACTCAACTCAGATCAATCCCTAGTCTGCATGGGATTCAAACCCGACCCCTCCTTTTTAGGTAGATGTCTTTAACGACTATCAACTAAACATAACACATTACAAATAAGATACAATACCTTGTTTTTATATCTACAATATAGGCTATCAGAGTGAATACGATTTTAGGAGAAATATTTTATTCCAGTTTCATCTGGGCTGCCATTGAATTAAACATTTTGAACTGCAGTCATAACGAAATCTCTTTTCTTTTTTTTTCTTTAAAGCCTGGGCCCGTATTTATAATGCGAGAGAGGATCAGAGATCGAGCTGCCTTGATCAGAAACTCAACACCACGACAGAGTCCAGTTGACGATCTTTTTTATTTAGATGAAAGCGAGGCTAGTAATGGATCCTCCGATGACGATGACACCACATCAGTGGTGTTAGATGAAGAGTAAGTGTCACTATCATTTTGTTGTAGTTTGCTGATTTTGTTGTGAAGTTGTGGTAGAATCTGATGTGGTAGAATCTGTTTAACCTTTACCTCTTTCTCTCCGTAATTATTTGTCCACGTTTCTACTGAATTCTTCATTTTGCTCATCACTATTTCACTCCCCTGTTATGATTAAGCTGGAATAGCTTTTTCGTTTATCAGAAAATGTTTTATTTGGTATAGAATTAAAGGGAAACGCATGCTCTTTTTACATAACAGAAAGTAATGTTTATAAAATAAATGTAAATTAATAAGGTCAAATCAACGATGATATCCTACGTTTGAGTAACACAATCTCGTCTAGTCTGTTCACTCTCAACCACCTCTCTCCCTCCTTCCTCCCATCTAAAACTCCCATATCACCAATCTCTGTTCTAAACATAAGTCGGTTCAAGTTTAATACTGTATGCATCTATCGAAATGGTAGCAACATTACATGACATTGGCAACAATAAAACTCTATACTGGTAATCAGAATAAGGACAAGAAATAAACATTTATATGTGAATTACAAGAGCCGCTCCACTTCTCCGACAAAAAAAAAAATATTTAGGTATAATTATTAGGTATTATTTTCATGCTTACATCTATTTAAGCATGTTTTTTTTAAACCTTTAGATTGAAATTATTAAGAAAATTATATGTCCATAGGTTCAATGTTTCGGATATCTCTAGTATTGAAGATATGGGAGACATCAGACAGGTCGAAGAAGCTGATCAAAATGAAATGAATGCTCAAGCGACTGGATATGCCAATAACAATTCTCAAGAACTGCCAGAAATGCTAGAATCCATGTCACTGAATGCTAGCCAAGGGGCTATCAGCAAAGTCATTCGAAAGCCGGTAAGGCGTTCATTGTTCGGACATGAGAATGATGGCCATATGGAACACCAAGCATCCAGTTCATTTCTTCAAGACCCGGTACACAGAAACACCTATTTCAACTCGGCTTCTGAAATAAGACCACCGGTACACAGAAACACCTATTTCAACTCGGCTTCGGAAATAAGATCCCCGGTACACAGAAACACCTATTTCAACTCGGCTTCTGAAATAAGACCACCGGTACACAGAAACACCTATTTCAACTCGGCTTCGGAAATAAGATCCCCGGTAAACAGAAACACCTATTTCAACTCGGCTTCAGAAATAAGACCCCCGGTACACAGAAACACCTATTTTAACTCGGCTTCAGAAATAAGACCCCCGGTACACAGAAACACCTATTTCAACTCGGCTTCAGAAATAAGACCCTCAATACCAGAACAGAGCCAAATGATAGATGAAGTTTTGTCTGACAGCTTTAATATACATGAGTTCATGTCATCCAGGGAGTCCACTCGAAATTCACGCGTCTTGACACGTCTTCAATCAGACAACAATCCACCCCAAGAGATAGATCCGTTCGACAGACCCATCTTATCTGTCAGAGGCCCATGGAAGATGGCACCAATTCTCCCTTACGTGAGCTCTCCTCTAGTGGAAACGTCAAATCTAGTGGATCACCAATCAGTTCAAATGGGCCATATGATTGGTGGAGTTGCAATAGGCATGCGCTCAACCAGATTGACTGAAAACCTCGAAGTTCCACAACCCGTCTCTTCTGAAAACTCGATTTGTCTTTCCCTGATACGACGCTTTTCGCGGAGTCCTGGCGGTAGAAGAAATCCATTTTTAGCAGCAAGTCAAGGGCAGGCTATAACCGAGGACGAGGAAGAAGATTTTTTTCCTATTTCCTACATGGATAGAATCCAACCTGTAGAGAGTAGGAATCAGATGTCAACACAGAACGACGTAGTAAGTCTTAGACCTCTTCACTTTTGGTATTCCTATAAAGACATAGTGAATATGACCCATACTATTTTATGACGTATCCTTTTTTTGATCAGACTTGTATACTAGCTTACCTTTTTAATCTTTTCACAGTCACCACCTGCAACCAGTCATCCACAAAACGCAGTCGAAATGTAAGTATTACATTACGAAATTTTCTTATAGAAATTATATTTGTTTTTAGCTCAGCCTTACATTATGTTTGGGGCGTGGTGTTTGAGTGGTTAAGCGCTTGGCTTCTGAGCCTGGGGTTCTGGGTTCCAATCTCGGTAAAGAACTTTTGATTTTGAATTTCGGGATTTTTCAACGCCCCTGAGTTGACCTAACTTCACTGAGTGCTTGACTTTAGAAAACGCCCCTGAGTTGACCTAACTTCACTGAGTGCTTGACTTTAGAAAACGCCCCTGAGTTGACCTAACTTCACTGAGTGCTTGACTTTAGAAAACGCCCCTGAGTTGACCTAACTTCACTGAGTGCTTGACTTTAGAAAACGCCCCTGAGTTGACCTAACTTCACTGAGTGCTTGACTTTAGAAAACGCCCCTGAGTTGACCTAACTTCACTGAGTGCTTGACTTTAGAAAACGCCCCTGAGTTGACCTAACTTCACTGAGTGCTTGACTTTAGAAAACGCCCCTGAGTTGACCTAACTTCACTGAGTGCTTGACTTTAGAAAACGCCCCTGAGTTGACCTAACTTCACTGAGTGCTTGACTTGAGTTGGGGAAAGTAAAGGTAGTCAGTCGTGCTGGCCACGTCACACCCTGCTCGTTAGCCGTTGGACAAGGAAACAGATAACCATAAATTCATCAGCCCTATAGAGCGCAAGGTCTGAAAGGGGAAGTTAACATTACTTTTACTTAAATTGTGTTAAATGGCAACTAGGAAACCGTGTTTCATGTTCAGACACTTTACGGTCTTTACAACTCTAAAATTTTAAGTGGAGGTCCTGGACAGAACCTTTGTCGATATCCCAACCCTCATAACGCTTCAATAAAAAAGGATATAACTAATATTAATAAGTGAATGTCATATTTATGGAAAATTTGTAAATCTTATGTTTTTCCCTTATTGCCTTTACACTTAATAGACATATTTTGTGTGCAGGCCCCCTTTAATAAATTTTAAATAAATTTCTACTAGGCCTTCTTACTTTGGAGCAGAATGCAGCGTGTTTCAGAGCTTGGAATTTGAACTAGCCCAAGAAAGAGATTTGCGTCAAGCAGCTGAGGTAAATTTTTTATTGGTTTCAAAATTATTAAGTATAGAGCCTTTTTAGATTACTTATATCCATTCGATAGAGTAAATATAAATAAATAAATAAATATAATATATATAAGAAAATAGTTTGTGCAGAACGTAGAACACTATTAATTCAAATAAATTATTGATAATTTTACAAACAGAGATGAGATCATTTTAAATCTCTCAGGTAATATCCATATAGATGTTAAAGATTATTATTATTATTATCACGCTTTATAATTAGGCCAAAGCTCAAACCTACTAGATTTGTTAGATTATAGATGTAATGGATTTCCTTTCAATCAATTTAACATTAGCTATGTCATTATGCTTTTTAATCGCCTTAATTGACGAAGCTTATTGCTCTATGTCCATAGAGGAGAAGTGTGGAGCTGCTGAAAAAGGAACGAAATGTGTGGTTGAAACAATTGAAAGAAAAAGTGGAAAAGGCTTTGCAAAGGTATTTATTGCACTAATGGAACTTGTTGTTTAGGCTCCTAGTTGTGTCGTTTTAGTATTCATTTAAATAATAATCGTATTCTATGGCTTCCTTCAGTCGCAAAGCGACTATGAATATTCTCATGGAAATGGGATGAATGCCTGGGCTTTGGCTGTGGTCAGAAGGATGTCGCCCACACATCACTTCCCCCCTCTCCACGCAGCTGATGTATCCAAACGAACGGCAGTGTCTATACAGTTTGGGGGTCAGCGGCAATAATCAATATTAACATTGTGGTAAAAACCATTGAAATCTGGGCCATATGGCCAGCAAACGACCAACCTCATTTACTGCACCACCTTCCTAAAAAATATGCCAGGTAGCCAAGGAAACTAGCTGGACAAAAAATATTAATTTAAAATCGCAGGCTCCTCAGTTTAGAAGAATATTAAGTTAATGTTAAAAATTTAGAATCTGATGTCGATCGCTGAATAATCGGTGAAACACTTCACTTATTCTGTTTCTATTTATTACAGTTCAATGAGAGACATGGACAGATCTAAATGGAATATATACAAGAGTCTTGTGGAGGCCTGCATCCAATGCAACGAGGTATTATTGATATTTAAATTTGTATATGTTATGCACGATATGTTGTAATTTACATTAACATTTACTACCTAAATCTGTCAAGATGTGTAATACAGATGTACGGATGATTCCATAATGAAGGGTTTAATTTAAGCTACTCCGCGTAGAATGTCTGTTTTAGTACGAAGTAATATTTAGGTTTTAACAACTTAATTGTTTTGTAGCCTAAATGTATTTTTTTTAATTTTTAGGCAGATTTAAGTACTTCTTTTTTTTTACTTCTATATTTATTTTTCTAAAAAAAATCTTACTACATATAGATGAGTTATAAGACACATAATGTTGCCTAAAGTTTGAGAACTCATGACTGCTTTTGAAGCAGGTTTTCTTTACCTTGTGTATCATTGCATTTAGATTTTTTTTTTCTTATTAGATATAAAATATAAAACTTATACCGTATTTTTTTTCCTGATAGTCACAGTCTCATTCCGAGAGTGAGTGGCTGCAACATTGGCAGGCCCTAACTGAGTTTGAGAGGGACCAACTACATGGAACTGAGGTATGGTGGTTTTCAAATTTGTTACCGCATTATTCGAAATGTAATACATATTAAATGTATATTTATTTTTATCATAATTCTCCTGATACAACATAGTGATTGACATTGCGAAGACTTAAAATTATTTAGTAATTATTACATTTTTGGATGGGTTATTGGCGAGATAGCAAGTTATTGCCATTAAATAATTGCATGGATTGCCTCCCTTTTTTTCCATACTGCCCTATATTTAATTGCATGGGCTGCCTCCCTTGTTCCACACTGTACAGTATACACCGTCGATTAAAAGCATGGGCTGCCTACCTTGTTCCACACTATACAGTATACATCGTCGTTTAAAAGCATGGGCTGCCTACCTTGTTCCACACTATACAGTATACATCGTCGTTTAAAAGCATGGGCTGCCTCCCTTTTTCCACACTATACAGTAAACACCGTCGTTTAAAATCATGGGTTGCCTCCTTTATAACACCCTGCTGATTGGACTAAAATTGTGCTTGTATCTTTATAAGGACCCATGGTGTCAATTATTACATCCCAATTACTGATGGTTCGTACCCCAAGATTAGCGGATTACAAGCAAGCTCAAAGTGAAAAAAAAACAACCCGAACCCTTCAGGAACAGTGTGAACAGTGACATGTTTGTTGGGGTTTTCTTTTCTTTCATCCCATGCAGTGCAATGGACTTAGTCATAAGACTAACTAGGGTTCCTTTCTGCTTCCCTATTTGCATACTCGTCTCCTGTATGAAGCAGAGAAGCACAGCCCGTAACACGCTACTATAAACGAGCAGTAATTGACTCGTGTATGTTAATTAGAAGGACGTGTAACCCTAGCCAGATGATCACTGAAAGGTTTCTTTCTATTTGCTATCTTCTAGGTCTCCAGACAAACCACACCCACCTTGGAAGCTAGCGCTGTTCCAAAACCAGATTCAAAGCTTGATCGCTAAAGCCTAGAAAAAGTAAAGACCAAAATTTTGTGAAAATAATTCGTGACAATGTTAACACCTTCAAAGACAAAGAAATGTAAAAATAATAATAATAAAATGTTTTGCTTGTAATGAAATAGATGTTTCATATATTTTTATGTGCTATATCGAAAGCTGTGTAAAGATAAACTGCAAATGTAGAATTCAACAAAAACGTTGACATCATGATATGGCATTATTAGTTATATTTTAATATCTCATTTTTAACTCAAACCACGAGTCCCTAATAATATTTTCTAGAATGTCTAAGCTTATATTATCTTTACTAGCCTATGCTTTCACATTTGTGAAGATGTAATTGACCAATTTTTTTTTAAATTTTTATCTTGAGTTGTTCATTTTCTAATGCTTTCCAGTTTACATGTTATGCATGCTACCAACTGGTATTAATGGAAGAAATGTTATCCTAGCTTGCAGTACTATTGTTGCAATGATTCAAGCTAATTGCTAATGATTGCTTACGACTATATTAATAGTTGCCTTCTTAAAATAATGGTAACTGCAGTTTTGAAATGAGAAAAGCTTTTAAATCTTATCCAATGTAGCTCTATACTGTTATCATCCATGTAAAAGTAACTATTGTTGCATTATTTAGCATTGAATTTCTGATAAATGTTAATAGTGTTTCTAATTGCGCAACTTCCTGACAAAATATTGTATTGACATTAATCATTAAAATGATTGTTGTAATACAGGTACTAATAGAAATGAACACTTCTTTTTTTTACTTTAAAATGTTTGTCCATTACTGAATTTTCTTTTTTTTTGGGTCCAATTTTGTTATACAAATGTGATTTTTTTTTCAAATATATTTTCTTTTGTGAAATGGAAATCTGGATTTTATTTTTAAAATTAAAGAAATAAATTTCTAAGTTATCTTTTAGTTGGCCAAAAATTAAAATTTCAACTTCTTTTCAGGAATTTTAAAAATTATGCTTAATAAAATAATGAGATGGACACTAAAAATATGTGTTGTTTTTCTTTATTAATATATTGGTTTGCTTAAGTATGTATTAATGTGGATCATCATCATCATCATCATCATCATAAAACTCCATTAGAGTGAAGGCTTGAAAGGCTTAAATCCTCTCTAGCAATAGCCCTGGACAGAAACCTGCTGTCTTGTCGATAATAATTCATTCTATAAACACCCTAGCTACGCCACTGCCATTACCAGTGCATTAAACAATGAAGTAACATCATGTAAGGCTTTTAAAAAAATGGGTTGCCTTTAGAGATTTAAACAAATCTGGTAAAAATTTAATTCAAGCTGGTCTACAGAATATAGAACATAACAAATTACACAAACAAATACATCGGTTTGTTTTTATTTATATAATTACATTGTGTTGTTTTATTGACAAAGTTTGTCCAGAGCTTGATGCCCCTTCCCCACCGCTTAATGGCCCGTGCGGCCCGCACCACCCGTACATTCCTAGCTACGCCACTGATAATCGAGTCGCCCCATCTCCTATTTTTTAAAGCCAAATGCAATCATTAGCAGAAATTATAAAACCTAGCGAGGATTAATCATTTTCAAACTACCGCTCCACATGACGTTTTAAAATAGAAAATTCAAATATGGCGACAGAGTTTATCTAATTGCACATGAATTTATCATAATTATTTTATGAAAGATTTCGTTTTGGAAATTTACAATTCATACTAAATTTTTCAGTATAACAGAACAATTGAGATGAGTTCTGAACTCAAATATTTTTCTCATAATTGTCTTTTACTCCTAATCTTTACTCATTCTGATATTTTTCTATTATATAAATAAATTTGGGGGTATAAATCACAATTTATACTTGAATCCTTAAAAATTAAAAATTCAGAGTAGACTCTAACTGGTACACTTAATGCCTATCGTCCACTTCGGACATTTTTTGTTTAGAGCTTTAAATTATAGTTCTGTAACAAAACAAAGTTACAAACAGGCCTATTGAACTAAATGTATTACTTACAAATTGAGCTTTTTAGCGCCCCCCGAAAGGGGAAAAGACGCAATTAGTTTTGTGTGAAAACCAGATTCAAAGCTTTAAAACTGAATGAAAGTAAAGAAATCCTAAAAAAAAATCTTATAAAAATAAAAAATAAAATGTTTGGCTGGTAATGAAATGGATGTTTCATATTTTTTGTGCTATATCGAAAGCTGTGTAAAGATAAACTGCAAATGTAGAACTAAACAAAAACTTATCATGATATGGCATTATTAGTTCTATTTTTAAATATCTCATTTTTAACTCAAACCACGAGTCCCTAATAATATTTTCTAGAATGTCTAAGCTTATATTATCTTTACTAGCCCATGCTTTCACATTTGTGAAGATGTAATTGACCTAATTTTTTAAAAATATTTTTATCTTAAGTTGTTCATTTTCTAATGCTTTCCAGTTTACATGTTATGCATGCTACCAACTGGTATTAATGGAAGAAATGCACTAAGCTTGCACTACTATGGTTGCAATGATTCATGCTAATTGCTAATGATTGCTTACGACTATATTAACTGCAGTTTTGAAATATGCAAAGTTTGAAACTGTTATCCAATGTAGCTCTAAACTGTTATCAGCCATGTAATAGTATCGGTGTTATGGCCATTTAGCATTGAATTTCTGATAAATAGCGAGTAAAATGGTTGTTGTAAAACAGGTACTAATAGAAATGAACACTTTTTTTTTTACTTTAAAATGTTTGTCCATTACTAAATTTTCTCATTTTTTGGTCAAATTATGTTATACAGAAGTGATTTTTTTTTCAAATATATTTTCTTTTGTGAAATTGAGATCTGGATTTTATATTTCAGGAATAAATTTCTAAGTTGTTATCTTTTAGTTGGCTAAAAATTAAAATTTCACATCTTTTCAGAATTTTTTTAATGCATTTATTATGCCAAATAAAATAATGAGATGGACACTAAAAAATACGTTGTTTTTCTTTATTAGTATGTTGGTTTGCTTAAGTATGTATTAATGTGGATCATCATCATCAAACTCTATTTGAGTGAGGGCTTGAAAGGCTCAAATCCTCTCTAGCAAAAGCCCTGGACAGAAACCCTGCTGTCTTGCATGGTGCAAAAATGTTACCATACAGGTCGAGAATTTTGGGTTTCACAGACGGAGATCAGCAAGTCTGGGGCAGTCAAACAGAATATGAGGCACGGTTTCCTCTTCTTCCCCGCAGCGGGACACCGTGAATCGAAATTTGGCCATAGCCGTGAGAAATATGAGCCAACAGGATAGTGACCTGTCCTGCACTGTGCTATAACAGCTTGCTCAGGCATGAACAGCCTCCACCACGAAGAAGTGCGGTCAGGAATGCCTCATGGGCTCCTAGACTCCACGAGATTTTTGGGACTTGTCCCAGCATTCAAACCACTTTTCCATTTCTGTTTTTCTTTTTAATTACAACCAGAGCATAATGAAAACTTACAGCCTGTTCAGTAGGTGGAATTTTACTCTCCCTGGTGGGCCAAGCAGTCTATAATAGTGTTGCCAGTCACACCTATTAATGTGGATAGATGTGCTTGAAAGCTTGATAATAGAGGATTTAAAAAAACTGAATAGGTCTATAGATTAGAGCAGGCATGTTAAACACGGCGTTCGGGGGCCACATGCGGCCCGCGACCACTTTGCATGCGGCCCGCTTGGCCTCCTCAAAAATTATCAAAATAATGTTAAACTATTACGCTGGACAATAAGAGATGACAAGCTACTTGAATTGAAAAATAGATTTTGTTACACCGAGATTGAGTCTGCAGTGAAAGCCAGCTACATTTTGTCAAACTTACTTGCAAGCCATAGCAAATTATTTAGTGAAGGGATTTTATGAAGGAGTTTGCCGAATTAATTTGTCCAGAAAAGGTGAAAGCATTCAAAGAAATAGCGTTAACTAGGAACACTGTGGCAGATTGAATAAATGACATGTCAGTCAGCTTGCGTGAACAATTAAAGTTCAAAATAGTTGATTTTGAATCCTTTTCGTTGGCTCTAGATGAGTCCACTGATGTAACGGGTGTAGCGAGGATGTTTTTGACAAATAACAGGAGGGGATATTCCAGTACAATTTACCTTTGGTAAAGCCAGCTAGTCTATCAACGGATGGCGCACCAACCATTATGAAATGGTTTTGATGCAAGACTACTTGCAAAAATAAGAGAGACTAATGCTAATTTTAAATTTGGTAATTTTCAGTGCATCATTCACCAAGAAACATTACGCACAAAGCAATTACAATTCCAACATGTCATAAGACTGGTTTCAGTCACTATCAATTTTATTCGTGTCCGTGGTTTAAATCATCGCCAATGTTCAATGTTTCTGTGAACCTGTTGAGTATTTCCAAACTGACGAATGGGTTCAGGATTTGGCATTTGCAGTTGATCTCAATGGTCACCTGCAAGACTTTAACTTGAAACTTCAAAGTATAGACAAAATTGTCACAACTGCGAGTGATCATGTGAAATGCTTTCAAGCAAAGTTACGAGAGTGTCTATAAATGAAATATGAAGGGAAAACCTTGTTCACTTCTCAACGTGTCAGGAATTAAATACGGCTACAACATTCGGTAAATATGTCCTACACCTGGAAATGTTAGTAGATGCTTTCAATGACCGTTTTCATGACTTCGTTTCATACGAGCAAGAATGTTCGTTGTTTTTATCTCCATTTTCATTTGCTTCTGAAAATGTTGCTGGTTAAGTGCAACTAGAGCTGATAGAATAGCAGTCAGATTCTTTGTTGAAAGCGAAGTATATAGACTTGGCTGTACCAAAGTTTTACAGTTATTTACCTGAATAGTATGTTGAATTGCGGAAATTTGCAGCCAGAAATCTAGCTAAGTTTGCAAGCACTGATCTCTGTGACCGTGAACAGTTCTTTTCTATAGTGAAAGCTACAGAAATTACCTTACCCTTCGAGATTATCTGATCAAAATTTGTCGTCAGTGACGATAGTGTCAGTGGTAAATAAACTTCAACTTTACATCAATAAGCTTGTATCCCAGAAAAGATGTCAAGCATCAGGACAAAGACAAAAGGCGTAATCAGTAACTTTTAATGACCAAATTGTACTACAAATTTAGCATTTTCTGAAAAATAATGTTGACCACATGGATTAAGTAAATATTATAGCCAACAATTAAATAGCTTTTATTTTGGTTCTTAAAACTTCCTGTACTCCTTTAGGCTCCATACACCGAAGCTAAAATAAAGTAAAGAACTTGCGATCTATGAAGAGATTATATAAAGGTCAACGAGGGTTTCATGTAACCAGCACAACGACTAACCGCCTTTACTTTTCCCCAACTAGTGTCAGGTAACCATTAGAGCTGGGTTGACTCGGAGGCGCCCTAAAATCCCAAAATTCAAACTCCCAGTCTTCACCAGGATTCAAACTTGGAACCCTCGGTGAAACGTTACCACGCAGTTACCGTGCCTCCATACACCTAAGCTATATTTGTTTATATTTCTGAACTCGACATATTCTAAATTTAAGCTCACTCATTTCTAGATATTAAGTAGATATTAAAATGTTAAGTAGATCAACCACCTTTTTCTCCCTTAAAATGTAATATGTCAGGTGTGCTTGCCAACAAAATACAGTCATTATAACTCTTCTAAGTATATCTTTTATGTAGTTTTCAAAAATGATTTATAAACTTTTCAACATTATAGATACACTTTCATTACACAACATTTCCATCTTCTTAATGGAAATTCTATATTCAATAAAGAATTTGTCGTTAATATGGTTACGAAATGTCAAATATTCTGATTTTATAGAAACAGTTCGTGCAATATATCCTGGCATTTTTTTTCTTCTTTACACCTACTATAGCGAAGACTTCCTTGTCAAATGTATCTGTAGCCGGATGTTCTTGTTGTCCAATGTTTCAATCCTGATGACTAGTTTATATACGACTTTTGATGTTCCGATTTCGGACTTTATTTCCAACCACTTATTAAGTGACTAATTTCTATTTCATTTCCATCGAATTAGTTGAAAATAGTTGACAACAAAAAACAAAAACAAAATACAATCGCTATTAAGTGACTAAATCATCCCTTATAGAAGGCATCAGAACCCTTCTTTTAGCAACTGGTGTACTTTTCCCTTTGCTCTGGATAACTTTCTGCGCCATTCTTGTGACATTGGTACACAACAAGAAGAAACTATTCCCTAAAATATAGAAGTCTATATCATTCAACTAATTCATTGTAACATTTCCTTCATCTTGGCTAGAGTTTCTTTTGCATTCATCTTCGGAAATAACATCATCATCTTCAGAAATATCAATTGCCACTAATTTACTTTCCAGCTCTACAAAGTTTACTTTAATTATATGTAAGGTTTCAATTAGATATTATGCCTAAAGAATGTCGTCATTTGTTAAACAGTGAAAATTGGTTGGCATTCTGATATTATGATGCTAGCTATTATTTCAATAGATTCGATAGAAACATTGTTAAAAATCAAAGCAGTGTTTATATACATGCAGCTAATATATAGCTGAGTGAAAGGTTTCACATCTGCATTTAATATAAAGTATGATGTAACGTCTAAACAATTTGTAGAATTTCATTAAAAAATGTTTTGCCGAAGTATTTTAAAAAATATTTATAGATCTATTTATCCAGTGTGGATAACATGTTCCAATATTTAGCCACTGACAATTTTTAAAAAAATTGTCAGTTATTCCAAAAGTGCATTTTTTTCACTTAGGTGTCACCCCCCTAACGGGTGTCACATGGTGCGGATCGCACCCCCTGACCCCCTAGTGACGCCACTGCTTTTGGTATGTCTGTGGATTAAACTGCAGCAAGCGTTCTTAAGGAAAGAACAATGTTGATGTCATAACAAACAAAAATATAAACTCTCCCTTTCTTGACACTTTTTGATAGTCTCCCTTGAGAAAGGGGACACTACGTCCTTATCGCCAAGGTGACAATCATGTTTGGTAGAGTCAGAATTTGGGGAGTTCTGCTTCCAACAATTTCCCTTTACTGACTTTAAGTCACATGGGTCTGTTAGAGTTGTACTCATAATAGTGTGTTTGTTATTAATAATTTTTTTTTCAATTTGATACAAGAAAGTAAAAGATGGCTTTTACTTAGTTGCATGATATATAAATATATGGTTTGTGTAACGACAAGTGGCTGAGGAAGTCATGACAACCTCCAGAAATGATTTCTAATGTGACAATCTTAATAGAGAATAGGTTTTTAGACTTTAAGTATGTACAAATGTTTGTTTCATATTTGGTCATTACTACCCAACTATTGTTTAGCAATTTCTATTTTTAAAATCCCATTGCTATCAAATTTAGTTGTGTAACAACAAGAAGCTAGGGGCGAGATACAAGAACATTATCTTACAAAAAATAATTGCCAAATCAATAAAATTTTGGCATAATACTGCAATAATTGTCAATAAGTTAACAGACTTGGTAGTACTGAGCAGAAAGCACTGCCCGCAGTTCCAACTACACAAGGAGGACAAGCATGACCCAGGTACGCTGTTCTGCCTCATCGTGGCACCTGGGTGGAAACGGCTACTTGAGGGGGTAGCTAGGCTAAATGAATGGCGAAACATAACTCCCGTGGGGGTGCCCACGGGTAGACGAGAGTCCACCCATTGCACGGGCGGGGTTGCAAAAAAGTCCCCACAAACCTGTCACACATCCATGCGCCGTTTCTCAAAGGACCGTTACATAAATGGCGAGTCCCCCACGGTTAGCTTGGTATAACGAAGGAAAATGACGGAGGCTCCCGATGTCCTCGGCCTTCGGCCATGAACTGCGAATCATGTGCATTGACTTGGGTCGCTCTCAAACAGAACTGTGCGTTCACACAGGTTTTTTTTTTTTACTGTTCGGCTGGACGACCAAACAGGTTTTTTTTCAAACTTAGGGCTCGAAGAGCCTTCCGCTCAGCCCTTGGACATCACAAGAAGGACAAGCATGAAGATATCCTTAAGTAGTTTTTCGGTCTATTTCTGATCTTTAATTATGAGAATATCATTGGCGTTCATTGTTTATGAGACAATTGATGGATCGAAACTCTTTCGGTAATTTGTATATTCTTGTAATCTCCCTTGGGACGAAGCGCTGGCGTTGTCTGAGTTTCTCCTTCATTTTGTAAGTTTGTAGTGGTGTGAGTTCCTTCGAACAACAACATTTCTTGTTGGTGATGTAAGACTCCGACTTCTGGTAACGGTGTGCTACTGATGAAATTCCTCTTGTAGAGGAGGACCATAAGCACTTGTGAGTTTGTTTGATGGGTGCACTAGCGATGGGGCACTCCTCTAAGTGACTTAGTTGTTGATAGTGTTTCAATTATAATTGAGCACACAACAGTTACCACATAGGTGTTTCTCTGGGTTTGGATTTCAGAACACCTTCCCCCTCTTTTTTTTCTTTTCTTTTTTTCTTCCTTCCCCTTTGGAACAAAAGCGTCTTTAAATGTATAAAGGGATCATTTGAAATATATATCTATTCACTCGCATACACACACGCATACACATATACATATATCTATATTCCCTATTCTTTAAGTTAATGGACAATCTTGTTACATTGATTTAGTGCTATATTGTTTCACTTTGCGTTCAGTGATCTTTTTATAAATATAATGTAACAATAGTTTATTGTACATTTTATTATGGTAGACAATTTGTTGGTAGGTATTCCAAATAAAGTTTCTATATTCTGATAAAATAATCACATTGATATCTCTTAGTTTTTTTTATTTATGGCTTTAGGTACTTTATTTTTTTTTTAAATAGCAGTATTTACATTTGCACAGGTTTGACTGTGTCAATAATATCTTCTAAAGTTTTTTTTGCTTCCTCAACCATCTCACATTCACTAAATAAGTGTCTCTCTGGGTTTGGGTTTTCTTTCTTACAAATTTCACAGGTATATTTGAAACCTGTTGTAGTTGAGTATTCCTTTTATTGGGGTCATCCCGAAGAGTAATCTGTAGGCCACTTCTCGTGCTTTGTGTGTTATGTATTTGTTGTGTAAATGCGTGAATGGGTCTGTCCAATTTGTTGGTTTAACCCCTAACTCCCTGACCCACTTTATTCTAACTTTAGGTTTTCTTTCAATTTGTCTCTAAGTGTAGTGTGTATTGTTTTTGAGTCGTGGTGTGTTAAGTTTTCATTGCTGGGTAGGTGACTTGTGAGTGATCTATAGAATGGATGTGTATGGTTACCAAAATGATGAGGTGTGTTGTTTTGAATGGGGAGGAGTTTGTTTAGTCTAAGTCCAAAATAATATGATACTAAGAGGAAGTTATTGGGAGACCTAACTACTTTCCCTACAAATTTTATTCTAGGCGTTTTGATTTTTGTGTGGATGTCTTGTAAACCTATCCCTCCTTCTTTTTTATCTTGTATGAGTGTTGTATGTTTTATATTCCTTATTTTGTTTTTGAATATGAAATTTCTGATAGTGGTATTGATGTTATTTAAGGAATTAGGAGGAGGTTCTACTATATTTGCTAAGTAGATTATCTTCGGGATGACCAAGTTGTTATTAATATAGCTAACCCAAAAATGGTTGACGCCATGTATTGAAACATTTACTTTCTTTGTGTGGGCCAGAATCACCGTACACTGTTTATCGCAATAGTGTGCTGGGTTGCTAGTCCACACGATGCCACATACAGATAAATGGGATTATTTTCCAACAGTTTATATCATTCAAATGATTGTTGTAAAACAGGTACTATGAGAAATGAACTTTTTTTTTTTTCACTTTTAAATTCTTGTCCATTACTGAATTTTCATTCTTTTGGCTACATTTTGTTATACGAAGGTTTTTTTTTCTTTTTTCTTTTGTGAAATGAAAATTAGAATTTTATATTTCAGGAATAAATTTCTAAGTTTTTATCTTATAGTTGGCCCAAAAATTAAACATTTCATTTTATTTTCTGAAATTTTTAAATTTATCACTCATGCTGAATAAAATAATGAAAAGTACACACAAAAGTATGTTGTTTTCTTTATTAATATATTGGTTTAGTAAACTTTAGTATGATACACTATTAATAGATGTGCCTGAAAGTTTGCTAATAGATGTTTCAAAAACTGTGCATTATTGACCTCCAAGACCTAGTTCTGAAATTGGAGTCCCAATACCCATAAATCCATCATTCAATATGAATTATTTAAGCGATACGTTTTTTTTTTATATTTTAGATTGAAATTATTAAGAAAAATATATGTCCACAGGTTCAATGTTTTGGATATTTCTAGTATTGAAGATATTGAACAGTTTGGAGACATCAGACAGGTCGTAGAAATTGGACAAGCTGATCCAAATGAACCTACTAAGACAGGGGTTCTCAACCTGTGGATCGCGACTCCCTTGGGGGTCGATTGATGATTTGCCAGGGGTCGCCTAAGACCATCGAAAATGTGGATTGGTATTGTCTACTCTTCTATTGCTGTATGTGTGTGTGTGTGGGGGGGTCGCGGCAGAGTGGTGGATTGTAAAAAGGGGTCGCCGAGTTTAAAAGGTTGAGAACCGCTGTACTAAGAGGAGACAGGTTGAAATGAAGGAAGATGCTCAAGCGACTGGGCATGCCAATAAGAATTCTCCAGAACGGTCGATTGCAATGCCAGAATCCATGTCACTGAATGCTAGCAAAGGGGCTTTAGCAAAGTCATTCAAAAGCCTTTCTACTCGCCTCCTGATAGTGTAGCCAATGGCAGTGGTCGGCAACCTTTTGAGTTGGAAGAGCCAAAACATACAATTTACAAAAATTCAACGTTTTTAAAGAGCCACAATATTTTTTTCTTCTAAACAGTAAATAGAACTTGCATGAATAAAGTTTTTTTTAATTTTAATTTAAAAAACGAATCTATTAATTCATAAAAAATAAATATAAAGTTTTCTTTATATAAACAGTGTTTATATATGTATGTATGTATGTATGTAAGATAATTACTTGTTATTAAAGTATAAAATTTAAACTATTAAACATTTACATACAATACTAACCTGTACGTCAATAGCAAACAATTGAACAAACAAATTCGATGGTAACTATGGCTTTGCATGGTTTTAGAAAGTTTGGATAAAATTGGCTCATAACTTGTTTTTAGTATCAAACACGACTCTTAATTTTCATTTGTTAGTTGACTTCTAACTTTACTTTCAATTATATTCATGCAAGAGAACGCTTGCTCGTACGAATATGTTGATCCGACTATAGTCAGCCTTCCAAATGCCAACTTTTTCACCTAACTGTAGCAATCTGTAAGACTATTCAATGCGTCGAATATAAGTGCCTAAATTCGCGGCGTTTCTTTTAAAGCTGTCCACTTTTGTGGCGTTACATACATTTCTGGACCTACAACTCTTCCAACTTGCTTTTCAAATCTTTAAATTGTCCACTCCACAAAGCTTTACATTTTAAATCAATCATTTGCATGTCTAGAGATACAGAATCAATTACAAATGGCTCAGTGTGGATTTCGTTACTATTTGTGTTGAGAGTATTAATTATGTTGTTTTATTGGGTGACTCAGCCCCAAGGATCACAATAAACGGACAGTCGCTTAACGTGGTAGGCCACTTCACATATCTAGGTAGTATAGTGTCAAATGACGCCTCACTTTCAAAGGGAAGTTGATAACCGTCTTGCCAGGGCCAGTAGCGCTTTTGGAAGCCTTCAGGCGAGAGATTGGCGGAACAAATCGCTCCGCCTGCCTACAAAAATCAATGCCTACAAGGCGGTGGTTCTCTCAACCCTTCTATATGACTCTGAGAAATGGACAGTATACAGAAAACAACTAAGACTTATTTAGCGCTTTCACCAAAGATGCTTGCGCTCCATCATGGATATACGGTGGCAAGGCCGCACTACAAACAGCGATGTCCTTGCGAACGCCGGTATGGACAGTATAGAGGGACTTCTTATGGTTCGACAGTTACTCTGGGCAGGGCACGTACCCCGTATGGTAGACGAACCTATTCCAAAGACAGTTTTTTTTTTGGGAGCTAAAAAGGTGGTCGACGTAACAGAGGCGCCCGACGGAAACGTTTCAAAGACCAGCTTAGGCGTCAACTTTACTTAGCTGACATAGAAGAGAGCACCTGGTTGCATGCGGCCTAAGAACCAGACAGCTGGAGGTCACTCACGTTTGACCTCTTTGGGGAAATAACCCTTGCATTTTGACATTCGACATATGACATGAGATAATGTACGAAAAAATATATAAGCCCAAAATCAAATTGGTTCAGTATATCAGTCAACTTAACAAAAAATAATCATTAAGACTCTTTTAATGAATAATACCCACGATTGGAAAGTGTAAACACATTTTGTTACGCTAACAATAATTAATTTGCTAATTGGTTAATTTATTATTATAATAATTTTTTAAATTGATTCGTGTCTTGTAAGGTATAATGAATAATTATGCGAAGTTTCAACTTGATCCGAGAATGGCAGACGGAAAAAAAAGAACTTTTTACTACATAGACAAACAAATAGATGGACAGAATGAGATGATATAAGCTTTGTAAAAATATCGCCATATTGGAATATCCTTTTTTAATTTATTTTTTTTGGCGTAAAGGGAAGGAGTAGTAAAAATAATCAGGTAAATATCCTTTCTCCATTTTGTAGTTATTAGCCTACTCATGATTTAATTTTACGTGATCGGAAAAAGGGGGGTGGGACTCGATAAAATAAGGTAAAATATAGCATATTGAATGATAGAGCTATAATAATAAGGCTTGTCTTCGAGTCCGAAGATCAGTAAGGAATGTAGTATTTCCCGTGGCTGTGCAGCACCAGCTGTGACCTACATATTTTGCCACATCCAGGGCAAGCATAACCATGTCCGCAGGTGGTCGATTTAGATTTTCTTTTCGCCGTCTGCGTCTGTCTTCGGCAACGGATTTTGTTTTGGTCTCAAATGTGTATCCCGTGGCCTTTGTGAATGACCTCCAGCTGTCTCGTTCTGAGGCCGCATGCAACCAGGTGCTCTCATCTATGTTAGCATACGTATCCCGTATGGGGGACTGTCGCAGTTATCTATGTAACTGTATAGTAGAATTATTTCTCTAATTGCTGGTGCGGCGTTGATCACTATATTGATGACGTCATTACACTATTAATATTTTACTTTGTAGACTAGGGGACTGAGCTTTTGTTGCTTGTCACAACTTCTAGTGACGTAAAGTTAGGTGTGTGTGGTTTGCGTCATTTATCGTCTAGTACAGTCTCTCCATTGTTTTGTACATTGGTACAGATAGACTTGTCTTGAGAGCTCTTGAATTTCTCCTTGGTTATTGTTACTGGATAGCCTTAACATTTGCCTTGGACACTTTCTTGTTGGATTATCTTGACCCCTGTTTAGGATGAGTTTTATTTTTCATTGTATAGTTTTTCTATTTGAATTCGTTCGTATTTGTAAGTCTATAATTAGACTAGATCTAGATGATTAGAAGAATCCTTTCTTTTATCTTCTATAGGGTTTTAACGACAAGTCTAAGTTTTGGTCGTAGTCTCAGTTCAGGACTCTATTTCAAGTTTTAGCGTCAAGTCTAAGTAGTGATCTTAGCTTGGTGTCAAATCTATGTGTTAGACTCAGTGTAAAGTCTTGGTGTCAAGACTTATTTATCTAGTCTCAATTTTCTATATTAAGAGTACAACTTTAGGTCTACAGTCTACAGGACTGAGGTCTTCATCTCACTAATCTCAGTTGGTCGTCTGGTGTTCAAGTTGGTTTTTTCATGAGTCTAAGGTTCATGATTCCAGACAGCGGGCTGCCTTGGTCAGACCTGATGTTATAGTATGAACTATAAACTTTTAGAATTGTCGTCAGTGAACATTATCGGATCTAGAGGCTAGATCTATGTGGATTACCAGTTGTTGTGTTGGAAGTCTAGTTGAACAACTTGTAATGAATTTATTAAGGTAATGATATTGTTCAAATAATGATCATTTATATGTCGCAAAGAGAATAACTGGATCATTTTAGATTACATATTATTACACATATATCTTTGATATTGATACTATTATTATCACTCATCATACATCAGTTCATTTGTAAATATATCACTGGAATAAATTTTTATTGTTATTTAACATCATACACTTAGTTTATTAATTTATATACATCTGTATGTGTATGGTGTGCTTGTCAGGCTGAACTTGGGCCAAAATATTACAAGTTCAGAAAATAATAACAATAACACACATTGAAATAATATTAATTTTAAATAAATATTCACATTTGAAATATCTAATAATAGTTTGATAAGTACAAGAAAACAAGAACCTGACAGGGACGAACGTATGCCAAAGGCAGTCTTTTTGGGTGAGCTAAAAGGTGGTCGACGTAACAGAGGCGCCCCATGGATACGCTTTAAAGACCAGATTAGGCGCCATTTTGCCTTAAATGATAGGACTATATGACTTATATTAGTGATATTTTTTTACACAAATTGTGTCATTTTCCACTAAAATTCATAATATACCAATAAGTTAAAATATCAATAAGTAGAATGCATTACACAGTTATTTGACTAATTCTGTTCACAAACTGTGATTTTTACACAAAAATTAAACTGAATGGCAGGCGCTATCGCCCCCCCCCCACTTGCCTACATACCATGTCTATGCATGTCAATAACGCGAACGATGCGAAACAGAATGCGAAAGTAACGCGGCATAACTCGAAAGCATTTAATACACTTCCGCTTCTGTATTATATACTTTATTTACGGTTTCTAATAGAACCGCTATTTTCTTTTTTTTTCTTAATTAGATATAGACTCTAGATCTAAAATCTAGATCTAGACTATAATCACTATATTTAATATTAATATAGATCTACTCGCTCTATATCTAGAGGCCTATCTACTTAGAGGCATATGTTGTTGATACATTAGATTTTTAGTAGATCTTGCAGATCATCATCTTCTTAATTGTCTTAAATTTAAAGTTAAAGACTTTTTACAATATTAAATTAATATTATTTATATAAATATATATAATTATAATAATTATATATACACTACAGTAATACAGTAACAGCTACGGTAAGTCTCTCTAATTACTAATTTGAGTCTAATAAACTCTAATTTTGGATCTATTCTAATTTTTTTCTTTAATATTAATAGAGTAGAGATATTACTCATTATTAGAGTGTACATACTTACATAGGGGTAGACTAATTAAATTACACACTAATCATAATGACATAATTGATAATTTTAATAACTTTTAACTATTAGATCTAGTTTTAATAAGATAATTTTTAATACTCAGTCTCAGTAATGTCTAATTCTAATATATTTAAATATATGTACTAATTTTAATTAGATCTTTTTATAAATTATATATAATATAATATCTAGAGACAGATTGTATTGTAAAAACTATCTATAATAGGCCTACTATAATTATAGATCTAGGCAAGGTTAGTATGTAGTTACTAGTTACCCAAAAAATTTAAATTCATCCTACACCAACAAATGTGTAATAGAATGAAAGAGGATGAAAAATGCTTTCAACACCAATGGGTCACCAAAATTATGATGCTAGCATTTGGTTCAAAAGTTATTGTGTTTTTAAGTTTGTCCTAAGCGTCCTGACATCCTATGGACTTAAAAATATAAAAAAATTGAAGACATTTTTTTTTAATGTGAATATTTCAGAAACTATTGTGAATACAAAAGTTTAATGTGAAATTGTACAGTTTCAATGGAAGAATTTTAATTTATAAATGGAAAATCAAAAATGAAATTAAAATTTAAAATATCATTAGTAAAATATGAAAAACTTAAATTTTTCTAATTTTCTTTAAATAGAGTCTATAAAAAGAAAAATGCTCCAGGCTGTTTGGGACACCTGACCCTGGCCACAAGAAAACATGAAGAAACTGGAACAAACACAAAATAGAGCAGTGAGATTCATAACAAATGAATATTCACATTTGACTAGAGTAAATTCACTAAATTTAGAAAGCCTTCAGGAGAGAACTCAAAATTAAAGTAGCAATTATACATAAAATACTGAACCATAATCTTTAAATACAAAACAAAATCTAATAAATTACTCAGAAAGACACAAAGATAAAGGCACATTACTTGTTCCATATATGCTAGGACAAATTTGTACTAATGCTCCTTCTTCCCTAGTGCTATTAAAGCATGGTATGGGTTGCCTGAGCCAGCCAGGAAAACCAGTGACTTGGCAGAATTTAAGTCATTGGTTAACTTTCATGACTAGATGGATGATGCGTTGGACGTAATCATCTTCTTTTTTGAAGTAACACACAAGTAACATCTGTATAATATAAGATTTTAGTAAGACATAGGTCTAGACTCAAAGACTTTGACTATTAGTACTATACAGTGACTTGATCTAGAATAGATCTAGATCTGCTATCATCTAGATCTAGAACAGTGATTCCCAAACTCACACTGTGTTCTGCTGAACCCTAGTCTTCCGCAAGACCTGACCAGGTGTTCCAAAATCTACTGGAATAAATAACTACACTCTAGTACAGGCTTTCACATGAATTAATCTCTTAGAAGTAAATGAAGGAACAAAAAAATAATTTTTCAATAGTTCTTCTTGGTAAAAAATAAATTGTAGAACATCACTATGAAATTTGAACTGATATTATATATATAGATTCTAATTCAAATGTGAAACAAAGATACAATAAAATATCAACCATAAAATGATTTCTGGTCGATTTTGCAGGGCCAATTTAGGGTCCAGATTGTATTAGAAAATAAATTTGTATTTACATTTTGCGAGTCTTGCATGTAACAAAGTTATACATAAATATTCTATTTCCTACACAGATCACGCTCAATAGTAAGAATTACCAAGTGTTTCAATCTGCTTATGAGAATTGTTGAACTGAAGTAATTCTTTATTAGTTTGAGGGGTGATTACCAGGACTTTTTCGTATATTTTTCAATTTCAGGATATTTCCAGGAGCTCCTGGTAAATCAAGAGGATGCAGGAAATCCCATATAAGTTATAAATAAAATGGTTTAATTAAATAATTAAACTTTCATATGAAAGTGCGGGGCCCACTGCGCTAGCATATGTTGCAGTGGCCTTAGGCCGGCCCTTGTCCGCATGCAAATAGCGGTATACACTAAGAAGTGGCTGAACTAGTATAAGATATTTAAAAAGTTATCTACTTGAAAGGTTTAATTTAAAATACGGCAATAGGGTTTAATTTTTGTTTACTTAAAAAAAAATGCTGGATGAAAAAAAATCCAATTTAAAAAATAAAGTGTTTCACCAAGTACCCATAATGTGCAAAGTGTTCCGTTAAAGAAAATATTTGGGAAACACTTATCTTAAATATATATTGACCTCTTTAGTCACACAAGAAGTTGTAAAGGGAGAAGAATTTGATGCAGAATTTTAGATATTAAAATTTAAATCATATACACAATGTATGAGTAACTACTGTGTAGTATTAATTAATTAAAATTTAATATACTGATATATACTTTGATTATAAATAGATCTAGATCATCATTTATAATCTAAATCTACATCTTTTATAATTATACTTTTTTTTTATAGAGGTAGTTAAGCACACTAGAAGAGATTAAATTAAATACAAAGTTACAGCACAGGTAATACTACTAGTACTAATGACTAAACTTCTTAACTCTTTCTCTCCCTAATTATTTACCACATTCTGGTGGAATCAACGTTGGTATTGTCAGTTAGGAGAGAAAGAGTTAAGACTAAAGTAAGCTTTAATCTAAATCTAAGTTCAGCTCAATTCTGAATGCAATGGCCATTGCAACTATTAATCTAACAAAACCTATTTGAACAACTAGAGTAGATATCTACATTTATCTTCATAAATCTAGATCTATTTGAGAAGATCATGAAATCCACAAGAAAGTTAAAAAGATTTTAAGATAAAGGAATACCTTTTAAAAGTCTTCAAGTCATGACTTTAAACATTTTATCATCAGAGAATATATGCCAGACCCAGATCATAAAAGCAATCACACTAACACTCCTTTGTTCACCTGCCTATCAAATCATTAAATACAATCCAACTTTCTGATGTAAAGTTCATATATATAATATATGTTTATTATGTAATTTCATATGTAATTTATTTATATTATGTAATGTTTGAGTGAAACTTGTGTGAACATCTATTGCATTGACTATAGTTTTTATATGTTTTGCTCTATAATGCACAAAATGTAATTGCTTCAGACTGTTGTCTCAGTGTTCCCTAATTAGAACTATGCCTACTTCTATCCCCTGTAGTCCTGGGTGTGGATTGGCTAAGATTGTCAAATAAAAAAAAAACAGTTACTGATTGTTTTATCAGGGAATAAAACTTAAAACTTAATTGAGGAAATAGCCATTTTAAGCTTATTATGTGAACTTTTTTATTTTTTTTTACTGAACAGCTCACTTTGAACCTTGTATTCTAATGGATTCTTGCTCAAATAACTGTGAAGCACACAAGTTGGCAGAGATGGATTATGCTCTCTGGACTGACTATTTGGGTATGATAATGTTTTATAATTTTGCCTAATTTATTGATCCCATCAAATAGAAATTCAGTTTGACTACAATTGACAACCTCAGCGATATTGATATTTTAAATTTATGAAGAATTTCAACTAACACCTGAGTTAGGTAAGGATGGAGCTTAGCTAAGTGAAGATCAGAAAATTTGAGGCCATTTATTTTTAATAGTGTTTGCATCAGTTCCCTTCCCTGTCAAGAATACCCGTTATTCATAAGGTTGTTCAGGGCTTCATTACACCTTGTATTATACCACAATTGGGTATCGGGTACATATATTATAAAATTGTCCATTTCCATATCTGAATTAGTTGGGGAAAGTAAAAGGTCATTAGGCTGACCACTTATATGGCATCCTTGTTAGCTGTCAACCAAAGAAACTGATGACCTTTGCATCATCTGCCCTATAGATTGCAATGTCTGAAAGAGGTACTTTACTTTATAAGTAATTCATCAAATGGAAATTTAAAAAGAGCAAAAGTTTATTTAAAATTCATAATTTCATCACAAACAAAAACCATAAGTACGCTAGTATGTCACTTTCATTGTGAACCTTTGCAAATGTCTGCCCCCATGAGATTATGGATTGACTTCAACAAAAAATTCAGACAATTAATGAAACTAGCATGTCAACAATAGGTCTAGGCTTTTCACTGCCCAGCAGTTGATCATTACTTTAGTTCTCGGGCTCTCAGTGGTCAAAATTTCATTAGGAATATCATATATATAAGTTATTTTAAGAATCTCAAACCATATAGATCTACAGCTAGAGCGATAAGTAAGAAAAGTATTCCTCATGTCCTCATGTAATAGAGGCAATAATGTTCTAAAAAAAAGTTTTTTATTATAATTTTGAAAAGCTATAAAAGGCAAATAAGATATCAAGGTTGTTGGTCTGTAGTTCTTAGTTATCTGTCATTGTTATTAGTTATAAGTCATTGTTATTAGTTATCTGTCATTGTTCTTAGTTATCTGACATTAGTTCTCAGCTCATGGTGAAATATTGATAGCACTTTGTCGGTCAAGCTACCTAAGTACTTTTACAGTTTGTACCAGTGATTCATGTTTGGTGTGAATTTGTGTTCATCGTTGGATTATTCATTTCATTTGAATGAGTTTGAGGATATACAGCTCTAATCAAATTAATTTTAACACAGCCTTTCTTCAATGTATTACAAAATTATCAACTCTGAATCTGCCTTTCTTACTCTGGGAGACCATAATAATCAATTAATGATAGTAATATATTCCTTGCTAATTGCTGATCTCTTTGCCTTGAAGTTATTAATAATAATAACAACACAACTCTCAAAATAAATAGTGATCCTCATTAAGTAAACTGTACACTGAGAATTTAACCTACAAGTTTTACTTGAATCAAATCCCCTTAGCCCTTTATGGGGGAAGGTTCCTTACATTTTTACATTCTTATAGTTATCTCTTACTTTTGTTATTTTTTTGGCATGAAATTTGCTTTTTTTTTTTTTTTTAAGGCGATTACATTGCTATGTGGCAGAGAAACTCAATTCAGTTCATACAGGAACAGCAGCAGAAAATGCTAGGCATGGCCATGTGTCCTTTTCTTTTTGGAGTCACTTTGAACCTGCCTGAGGCCTGGATCAAACTTCTCTATAACAATGGGATTGTTGAGAGAGACAGGTACATAAAAATCATTTATATTAGGCTAACTTTCTCTTTGTGGCTATAGTTTGTTGTGGATCATGTGGATATGATATCATCATATAGGATCATTCACAATTTTGTGCATACTTATGAACTTGAACAAAATCTAATTCTGACAAAAGCCACTACTTCTTACAAAATCTAATACTGACAAAAGCCACTACTTCTTACAAAATCTAATACTGACAAAAGCCACTACTTCTTACAAAATCCAATACTGACAAAAGCCACTACTTCTTACAAAGACACATTCTGTCTCTGTTGCTTAGTTTCCAAGTCTTGTCATCCATGTGCTCACATGGTTAAGATTGAACAAAAAATCTAAATCAAGCAAATATATGAGGACACGAAAGAATATTTATAGAACAAGCAAATTATTTTAAAAAATCCTTTTTAAAAAAACTAACAAAAAACCTAATCTTATAAGGGAAAGAACTCTGCACCTACAACTGTCTCTCAATAAAGTAGACGTTTTTTCCTTTATTCAATATCAAACAAAATAATTTATTACTAATAATTATTTTACTAATTAGTTAATTTTTAAATTGACATGTGTTTTGTTAGGTACAATAAATATATAAATAATTGCCAAAAGTTTTAACTTGATCTGATAATATTTGTGGAAGAAATAATGTCATCTCTGTGAATACTGAAGAATTTGTTTCAATTGTTGGTATCAAACAAAATAAGTTATACCAGTAATTAATTGACTAATTGTTGTTTTATTTTAATT
Organism: Biomphalaria sudanica; assembly: GCA_036873155.1. Taxonomy (NCBI): domain Eukaryota; kingdom Metazoa; phylum Mollusca; class Gastropoda; family Planorbidae; genus Biomphalaria; species Biomphalaria sudanica. The sequence goes on from JAZGLO010001495.1 coordinate 1,116,316, forward strand.
GATTCATGTCTTGTCTATTCCAATGAATAATTTTGCTAACTTTCAACTTGATCCAAGGATGGGTGTAGGAGAAATAACTTTTACAAACTTTTTACTTAATAAACAGACAGACAAAGTGAGTTGAAAAAGCTTTGTAAAAATGATACTCTTCAATCAGGAATGGAACAGTTTTCTTCTTCTTTAGTCCATCAGTAATATTGAAAAGGTTGAATAACTAGTTGTACTTCCGAAATGATCATCACAGTTCTCTGAAAATATTAAAATACTGAAATAAAACTTTTTTTGTTTTATCCCTGCAAAGCAGCTTCCATGTTAATACTCACTAAACATAATTGATTTGAACCTGCAGTGGCTATTCTTTTAACTGTAGTGCAGTGATTCCCAAAGTGGTCTATATAGACCCCCAGGGGTCTACGAAAGTGAAAAAATAAATAGGGGGTCTATGAGATGTCCACGGGGGATTAGGATAATAGATTTCATTTAAACAGGTCGTGACTTAAAATAATTTTTACATCCCATTAATGTAATTCTTTCATACATTAATCTATGATTTGTTCCTTCGTAAATCTTTTAAATATTTATCCTGATATTCAAACGAATAATTGTTGTATTTAACTTCAATACTTATTTAAAAAGCTTGATTTTGTCTACATGTAACTAATGTTTAACAAAAAGAAACGTAATTGTAAAGATTTGATTATTTAAAATTGTTCATTCCTTCCTTATCAAACAAACTTTTGCCTAAGGGAGCTTTTTATGACGACATGAAACCAATTACGCTATAGGATCATTCGAGACAATGCCACACAGACAGAAATAGATAAAGATTTGAAAAACTTTCAAACACTCAAAGATAAAGTTCAGAATTAGACCCATCTCTTCGACATCCTATAGAGCGTCTTACAAGATCTCTTTGATCATCATCATCTCTTTACTTATAGCCAAATACGGAAAACACAATAGGTAAAACATTGATTTTACCAGCCATTGTTGTTTGAAACACTGTTTTACACAAACCTACATCTGATATTATTTTAAAAAGTTCTTTTAGCAACAGCAAATTTCAAGGTCACTTTGTGTTATGAGTTATAACAATAAAAGCTTCTATATAACTCTTTGGAAAACGACATATCTACAGTTTGGGAACTGAGGCGTCATAGGTTCTGACAGGGTGTAGCACTGACTGCTGTAAACTGCCTAAGGGTCGTCTGCTCCTTAGTTTTCCTCAGGGTTGACCCACAAAACCTTTCCCATGTTTAGGTATAGTTGCAAGGCAGCAGAGGTTTGAATTCAGTTTTCTTTTTGCTAGGCGAGTAGCTAGCCAAGGCTAATGAGCCTTTCCTGTTCGAAGCTTACTTGTGAATGTTACTCGCCTTCGCCCCTTCTCCTGTTAGTGAAAAAAAGCTCCCCCGACCCTTATCTGAGCCACATGTTAAAGATCAAGAAATAGACTTGAAAGTGATCTTTGCGAAAACTTTTACAAATTGATTAATGAATTACTTAATATTTAATTTTTGAAAGATTTATTCATAGAACAACAAAGTCCTATATGAAACATATTATCCATAGCAACGGATTATACACCCGCAAAAAAAAAAGAAAAAAATATTTTAATTTGTTTAAATTTGATTTTTTTTTTCAATAAAAAACATATATCTCTATAACTACATATGTAGCTTTAAATTACTTTTCACTATAAACTCACTACTGTTAGAAATTTCTTTAAAAAAAATGTTGATGAATTTGCAAAAATTTGCAAGTTAAGATGGGGGTCTACCAAAAACTAGAAAACATGTAAAGGGGTCTACGAGTCAAAAAAGTTTGGGAACCACTGCTCTAGTGCTTTTTTTAAAAATGCTTTTGTATAGCGCAATGATTTCATGCTTGTAGCATCTCAGAGAATTATGGTCCAATCTCATTTGTTTACTAGTAGGGGAAAGGGTGCATGTGAGAAGGTTTATTTGCTGCCTTCATTTGACGCTCTTGTCAAACACAATTCAGCTCAATTTGGGATTCGAACTTGAGCTCCTTTGATAGGTAGCCAAATGTTTTTGCCACACTCTCACACATCTTCTCAAAAATTAAATATGTTTAAAACATATGTTACCACCTGCGACAATGTGTTGGCCGGCAGTTGTAATTTGTGGCACTCTTTCTTGTGTAAGGTTCTCTTCTGAACATACACACAAAGAAATTCGAATTTTCCAACTGCAATTAAAGAAAATTAGTTTTTTCACCAACAAATCCTTTTTTATCTGTCATCCTCTCTGTCTATTTTGAAGTGTCTTTTGTTGTGATTTTCTTTCTTTTTTTTTACTAGTTGATCATAGAAGTTTCAGTGTGTTTCTTTTTCTGTCTTTTACAGGGCCAACATGAGAACATCTTTGACTGAGTCTGAAATGGAAATGTCAGAAATGGCAGAAGTTATCTTCAGACGTTGTTATCAATTAGTAGTAAGTCCTATTTTCCAAATCAAGTTTTCAAAACTACAAAAAAATAAATTCTGTAATAAAAATGTGTGGTGTCCCAACAGTTTAACAGACTGAGGATAGGTGATGGGGAGGGTAAATAAGAATTTCCTGATGGGATACTTTTTAATAGTGTATTTAAACACTGTGTCTATATTACCATCCCCTTGGACAAAGTTTAAATGTAAAATGCTCTTTAACAGAAGCAAGTTTAAAAGATTGATGATCTATGTGGCAGGCAAAGAACACTTAAGATATATGAAAAAAATCCAACCAATCTATTGTCAAAAGCTACAAGTATGGCTTATAGCTCAGTATATCATTTATATTTTAGCTGGACATAGAGTGCATGGATATTTTGAATCTAGGTTTAGTTAAGCTCTTTAGTAGCCTGATTCTAAGATTCAAGAGTAAAAAGTTGTTTCCCTTTTTTAGTATAGTCATTTCTTTGTACCCTGGTTAAAGAAAAAACAACAGTGTAGACACAGAAACAATGAAGATCTGACCTTTTCATAAACACTTTTGATAACTGACACATCTAAATTTTTATTAATGGTTCTAAAGGACAATGACATTTCATATATAACTTTTTTTTTCATTTTCTTCATTTTAGTAATTAAAAATAGTATTTCTTGAGTTAGCTTGTTAAGACACAAATGTAAAAAAATCTGGGTGAAAAACTGGCTAATGTTTTTTTCAGAACAGTCATCCCTTTTAGTAAAAAATGTAACCCTTTTAAAGCTTGCAATTTATAGGGTAGGTGCTGTAAAGGTCATCCGATTATATTGCTGGCATTTATCTAGGGTGTTATATGACCAACCCCTTTTGTTTTCTCCAACTTTTATCAGGTACCTATTAGAGTTGGGTGGGCTCAGGGGCATTCTAAAACTCCTGAAATTCAAAATACCAGTCTTCACTGAGATTTATAACCTGCAACCTTTCAGTTCAGAAGGCAAGTGCTTTACCACTCAGCATCTAAAAAAAAAAAACTAGAAAAAATTGTAACTGCAAATGATGCCAGTGCATTGGCAAATCTTATTGGAGAACGTCATGCTTAAAGTTATCATATATTTTTTGCCCTCTGATGTTTTAAGATCAGGTTTAAATGCTACTAAAACAATAAAATACAATAATAGAGAAAGAAGATATAGCTATATGGAGAAATATATATGAACCTAAAAAAATACATAAGAAAATAAAAATTAGATTTTGAGAGATTTTGCAATAAAAAAGATCAACAATGTCCAGGATGTTAGGTGAAGATCAATGCTGTCAACTAAATAATATTAATGACTTTGTTTAGTGAAGATCAGTGCTGTCAACTAAATAATATTAATGACTTTGATTAGTGAAGATCAGTGCTGTCAACTAAATAATATTAATGACTTTGATTAGTGAAGATCAGTGCTGTCAACTAAATAATATTAATGACTTTGTTTAGTGAAGATCAGTGCTGTCAACTAAATAATATTAATGACTTTGATTAGTGAAGATCAGTGCTGTCAACTAAATAATATTAATGACTTTGATTAGTGAAGATCAGTGCTGTCAACTAAATAATATTAATGACTTTGCACTCCCAGTGGAATAGCTTTGTAATAAGATTCTGCTGTGTTATAAAGTGCTTACAAAAACTATTTTACCTTTACATATCCTTTAGTCTGTTGAACCATTGGGCACTATGCAAGATCTGTTGACTGTCTTTTTCCATTCCTCTCTGTCTTTTGCCTCTTTCAGTGGCAGGCCTGTCCATTCTTTTATTTTGTCTTCCCATCACTTTCTCTGTCTGCCTCTTCTTCTTTTTCTTGGTACTGTTCCCTGAAGGAAGGTCTTTGGAAGCCCCGAAGATCTTGTAATATGGCCATAGATTTTTTAGCTTGCGTTTTTTTTTTTTTTTTACGTAAGTTAACAGTTAACTATATAATTCATTTTATAATATTCAATACTCATCAATACTCCTGTATTTGTACACCAGAGATTCCAGTTGTGAAAATATCCTATGGCAGGTGTTGGATTGGTCTCAAAATATGCTCTTATGTAGGCCTGTAATCTTAAATTATTTATATATTCTTTTGGAGTGTGGCTTCATGTACATTCAGTACCTCTGTTGTGTGTCCATTTTCAGGAAAATAAAAGTGACTTGAAAACAATCTTAAACTACATTTATGAAGTGGAGGAAAGGTCCAAGCAAGGCTCCATAGACTTGAATTTTGCACTTGATGAAATTGGTAACAAGGAAATTTTTAAAAGCATGTGGTGAGTATTGCCTTTTTTTTTTTCTGTTGGGGAAAGATCTACACATTGTCCATTTGCAGTTGAGTTATTGATGGTTACTATGTTTTCTTTTGGTCTTGGCATTTTCATTAGTTAAATCTGATGACCCACTGTCCAGTTGTATGCTGGATATATTGTTCTGTTTTCAATCATGTTCAAGTATGTGTTATACACTCAGTGTATACAGCAAATAGTTGTGTTTTCTCATAATCCACTAAGTGTCTTACATGTTTTGGAAAGAGAACTTATTATTAATAATTGTTAAACTAGTTATATGTATATATACATTTTTTGTTTCACTACCTATAAAATTTAAGTTCATGCAAAGTTGTTAATACAACACAATATCAAATATGTGGATATCATTTAATCTTCCCATGCACTCTTTTCTCTTGCACCAATTGAAAGATAAAAAAATTAATGGATAGTTTCACAAGTAATTACTATTTGGCAGCCAAAACAAGTTAAGCTTTGTATTTACTTTTTATAAATTGAAATATATTTGTGATGATTATTTTTATTATTTAAAAAAATTACCTGTATATAAAGTGAATAAATTGTACAACACTAATAACAGTATGGGGACTAAAGGACTAATGAATTCACTATTCTTTCTGTTGTTAATATGCATGTCCTCTCAGGTAGACAATAAACATACACCAAAGCTCAAGGTTTGATCTGTTTTGTTACTTTGATGACACTCCTCTGTTGCTTGATTTCGTTTATAAAGAATGTTTAGATTACAAGCCATTATTCTTAGGTCTTTGGAGTGTGAAGATAGTGGGAAGTATTGGTCTCACTCTGTTGTGCCTTTCTTGATGTAGCAAGTGTAAAGAATGTAATATTTCTCATCGTTACAAACTTTGGAAGATTAAACCATTTTAGCTTATATTTATATATCTATATGTGGAGGCACAGTGGCTGAGAGGTAATTGCTTAGCTTCAGATCGGGGGATTCCAGGTTCAAATCCTAGGATTTTTTATTTTGGTATCTTTAGTGCGCCTTTGAGTCTTCGAGTCCACACAGCTCTAATGGGTTCCTGATATAAGTTAGGGAAAAAAAAGGCGATTGGTCAGTGTGCAGGGCACATGGCACACTTGTTAACTATGGGCCATAGAAACAAATGACCTTTACATCATCTGCCTTTTATAAGTGTATATATATGTTAAAGTAATGACAGCATCAAATAATCATATTAATACTAGAGGTGCATCGGACAGTACTTTTTGACTTTCAGCCGGAGCAGGATCTGGCAGGATAGTAAAATATGCTATTCGGCCGGAGCCAAATACTTACATGACTTTTAAATAACTCATGTTACTGAACATTTTGCAAATCTTCAAATAACACTTACCTATATTCTTATTAATTTATTCTTATTACTTTTATTGACCTTATTGTTTTAAAATCTATTATTGAATGATAAATTAAAGTTTAACATCATTTATTAACAGATATGTTTATCACAAACTAGTCATCAAGATTGTTTTATAAATGCCATCTCTGACCGTCTCTGGTCCTGGCGTCTAGAGCTTGTAAGTGGCTGGTAGCTTACAGTTAGAACCTGAAGTGCTGTAGGTCAATATTTAGTGGTTTAGGTTTATTCATTTGCGGCAAACAATATTTTATTAAAAGCAAGGACATGCAACTACACCTATTTATAGCTTCAACCTTAGATAGTGCAGAAGCATTGATCAAATTTAGTCTGTAGGCCTATTATTGAGATCTATGTTTAGATCTACAGTAATATAGATGTAAGAGCATTAGGAAAACCAACATTAGAAGGAAAAAAAACATCCACACCTTCCATGTTAACTAGCCAACTCAAAGGTCAAGTGAAAGTTTAAAAAAAAAGGGCCCACAATAGCTGCTCTGTATGTAAAGCGCATTTACAAAGTTTTATTTCTAATTATATTAACACTTTGACTTTGTAATGAAAATAAGTTTGGTGAATATTCTTATATTTTTAAGCACTTTATTATGTTTTAAATATAAACGTTAATAATTTCAACAAGAGACATTAAAGGAACGATGTCCAATTTACACATATTAATTGAAATGTAGGTACAAGGTGTACTTTTTACTATCCTGCCAACTATCCTGCAGTGATATTCGGCGGGAGCCGAATATGGCCAGATAGTGAAAAATTGCCAACTGGAGCCGGAGCTACTATCCGGTGCACCCTAATTAATACACATGAACTCCAGTTTACTAACTAGAAGCGTGGTCGAGAGGCTAAGTGTGCTTGAACTTGGCTACCTAGAAGGGGCTCGAGGTTCGACACCCGACTCGGGCAGAGTTGCGTTTACTGAGCGCCTAAAGGCAGCATGGAATACCAACTCCTAGATACCCCCTCCCCCCCACTGGTCCACAAATGAGATTGGACCAAAGCGCTCTGAGCATGCTATAAGCATGAAAGTAGCGCTATATAAAAGCTATTATTAATTAATTAATATTTAATATCCTTTATGGGCTTTTATCACCAATATAAAATAATAATTGATCATTAAGATATAATTAATTAAATACAAATTCTTAAATTCATAGACAGTTAAACTATTGTTTTCTTTCTCATACACATGAATCCTTAATACAATGTAGTAATATAACTTACAAAGGCAGCATCACAAATGAAGAAATTAGAAACAGTAATTAATACATCAATTGAACTCCAAAGTAACCTGCTAATTACTGTAAAAAAAACAACAACTTAAACTGTATGGCCATATCACAAAGTCCTCAGGCTTGAAAAGACCTTCCTACAGGAAACAGCACCAGGAAAAAGAAATAGAGGCAGAAAGAGAAAGTGATGGTCCTAGGGGTATTGAGTCTCTCTATAACATAAAAATTCAATTGCTCATTCTGTTTGACAAAAAACTTTATCAACTGTCAATGGACTGTGAAGCACACTATCAAAATATTCCACCTGTCCTGTCATTTGTTATCATTGAACATGATTACTTGGAATACAAATTAATTAGATGGAAAGCTGTCTAGTGTGTAACTTGCAACAGAAAATGTAATTTTTCATCTACTGAAAGTAGCCAGCCATGATTGTTTATTGATTTTTTTCGTTGTCTCTTTCTGACATACACTTAAATTTTTTTTCACAATTTAGACTTAAGGGATGTTGCTTTATTAAACTCTATGTGTGTGATCTGGTCACAATTGACATCTGTTACATGATTTAAACTTATGTACTGTGCTGGTTATACTACTTAGTTGTTGGCCATCATTAACTTTGGTAGACCTATTCTGAAGGAGGAGCATATGTTTTGTATTCTTGACTTATTAAGTAAAAACATGTGATGTATGCTAATGATTAGACATGCATGTATCTGTAAGCCTTTGGTATTTTATATTTATTCAAATAAAGTAAGGTGTTATATTCAGTATCAGAAAATTGTTTTTGCAGCATAGACATGTGCACTTAGTCAGAGAAATCATGTCTGAAGGGGATACATATGGAGATAACATCTCCCTCTACCTGCCCCGTCTCCAACCAAAAGCAGAACTTAAATCATTATAAAAAAATTTTTTTGTCTGTTCGTTAAATATTTAATAAGTTTGATTTGCTCTTCCTTAACACTTCTGGTTTACCTTGTATTTAATACATTGAGCTGTTGTTGTACATGACATTTTGTTTTCTTTTTTTACTACAAGGACTTTTTGTATAGTCTGCATATTTTAAATTACTAATGAAGTTATCTATTTATTTTGTTCACCATTCATTTTCTCCTCTCTGTGGCAATTAGGCTTTTTTCTTCTGTGCTGTTTTTTTAAGCACAAAAGTTTCTTGTGGTTATTTTTTTTCTGTGCAGTTTTTTTAAGCACAAAAGTTTCTTGTGGTCTTTGTTTTTTTCTGTGCTGTTTTTTTAAGCACAAAAGTTTCTTGTGGTTATTTTTTCTGTGCTGTTTTTTTAAGCACAAAAGTTTCTTGTGGTCCTTTTTTTCTGTGCAGTTTTTTTTTAAAAGCACAAAAGTTTCTTGTCTTTTTTTTTTTCTGTGCTTTTTTTTTTAAGCACAAAAGTTTCTTGTGGTAATTTTTTTCAGTGTGTGTTTTTTTTGTATATACAATCAAATCGGTTTATTTATACCATGCTGGGACATGATCATGTTTGTCCTAATAACTGGCTATCACAAACCCTCCAGGCCTTTGGTTGTGACGATCGTTGTCTGGGGGGGGTTGTCGCTGGCAAGCAACTCCAAGCCCTAATTCAGTCGTTTAGACGACAGGAGCATCTTAACATCCAACAGTGGAACATAAGCACTTTGTCCAAAGAAACTCAACTCACTTGTATAGTTAATAAAACACTTTATCAAACTATTTATCATATCTACAAAAGCAATGCAAACAAAAATAGTTAATTATATAATCCAACACAATCTAACCCCAATCTTGATTAACTCAAACTCCAGTCTCCGACTGACTAACTCTCTCAGAGCCCTTTCACTAACTCTCTCAGAGCCCTGTCACTAACTCTCTCAGAGCCTTGTCACTTACTCTCTCAGAGAGCTGTCACTAACTCTATCAGAGCCCTGTCACTAACTCTCTCAGAGCCCTGTCACTAACTCTCTCAGAGCCCTGTCACTAACTCTCTCAGAGCCCTGTCACTAACTCTCTCAGAGCCCTGTCACTAACTCTCACAGAGCCCTGTCACTAACTCTCTCAGAGCCCTGTCACTAACTCTCTCAGAGCCCTGTCACTAACTCTGACACTCACTTCAACTCTTACACACCTCATTTACCGCTACACAAATTCATGTGTACCTCTTGACCAGGATCTCATCATCTTGTGCCAGCTAGGGTTAACCTTCCGAAACCCGCAATAAACTCTAAATTTAGCCCTCCCGTTACACTAAACAAACACGATTTGTAACACTGGCTGGCCCATATTACTGTATAATAGTTTTTTTTGTTTTTATTTTACTTAAAAAGTTGGTCCAAATAAGTGGCTAGACTAATTAACTTGTAGTCCCATTAACCAGATTGAACTTTGAATTAATGAATTAACCCAGACCGTAAATGTTTTAAATACTTCTTTGCAATTGTTTTATGCAGGATCCAATACACTTAAGCCTGACTTGTAATAATTTATTTCATTTCATAATTTCACCTTTATAATTAAATGAATGAAAAGTTTCAAGCTACAATCATTAATCATATTTATTATAGTACAAGCATATACAAGTACATTCTAAACAGTCTTTAGAGAGTTTTATAATCAACATTTACATGAAGAAATACTAAACTAAGCACACTAATGTTTATATGCAAATTAAAAAAAAAAATTTTTCTTATATTTGTATGCATTTCTCTGTAATTAAAAGTTAAGGTAAAGGGACTTCTTTCAGACCTTATAAACAATTTGGGTAGATGATGTAAAGCTCATCTGTTTCTTGGCTGACAATTAACAATGGTGTCATGAGGCCAGCATAACAACCCACTGCTTTTACTTTCCCAGCGTATGTCTGGTACCCGTCTATTTTAGAGACTCATCTTTGTGGAAGCCAATTGCTTTACCACTTGACCACAAAACCTCTACCCTGTGATTACAAGCATTGAAATCCTATACTTTTTTTTTAGTACTTGTTTTTTCCTTTTTGGTGTGCATGCGTGTGTGTTTTGCTTTGCTGAAGAATCATCTTAAAATGAGTCCTTTGAATCAGGAAATTGATAAAATAGTGTAGATATTAACTAGCGGGAGAAGTGTCAGATATATCAAATGCAGTCTTGCTTGTTAAATTTTACATTCTTCTTTTATGTATTTCTGGAAACAGGTTGGTGTTTGGAAACTTCCAATTCTCACATGTTTGAGGGGATTCCCCTTTAGCCACTGGTCCTTTAGATTATACTTTTTTTCTTTTTACATGTCATTTCTATTTTTAACAATTTGTGTGAATGAAAACTTTTTGAGAGTACTGTTTTAAGCATTATATCTCTTGATTACTCAGAAAGGTAGAGGAAGCTTTTTTTTTTCTGTCTTAACTGTTTTGTTAGTAAAATCTTTCAAAAAGTAGTTTTTTCAAATCTAGCAATTATTATTTATTAAAAGCTAAATTATCTCTCTCTATTCCTTATAAGATGTATAAAGGAGATATTGTCTTTAAAAAAATAATTTTTTAATGTTTTTCTTGTTTCTGTTTTATTTCTGACTAAGATAAATAATATAAATAAATAGTCCCACTCTAAACCTTACAGCAATAGGTTTTCAACCAGCCAGGGCCATCTCTTGCTTATTTCTGACTCCAGTGGTGTAGCGGGGGAGGGGGGGGCAAATTTGAAAATCTCCCTGGGCCCTACTTGAGGGAAGCCCCCAAATGAGTGTCCACATTTTTTTTACATTAAATATAAGGAAAGCCCAATGGCATGTCCTCTTTATTCATGTTCTTATGTAAATAAGTGACCATGTTGCACGTATTTCACACATTAGATTTATATATTTATTAAGTACATTATCTCATGTCATGATGTCGAATGTCAAAATGCAGGGGCCCCTGATTCCCTTTCTATGCCACTGTCTGACTCACAACTTTGCTATTCAAATTTCAGGGGTATACCAAGAGTAAATCTAGTCTTTGTACTGAATCGGTAGATCTAGCTAACTCAGTACAAATAGAATGACTGATGTGTCAAAACTTATCATCAATAAAAGAGCAATTAGTTGTCATTTGCTACCTACACTACCATTCATGTGACTATTGATTATTTGAAACTTTTCTTTGTTCTAGCTTTAATATTGACTTTTTCTTTTAATTGCTTGAGTTTTTTTTCTTTTCAACTATCTGATCAGTGATGTTGTTCAGGTGTGGATTAGCCCAGCTGTTTTAATGAACATTATTTTCTTTGTGTGATGTTCAGGCTGAAAAGACCCAACTCTTCTTTTTTGCTTATAGTAACTAGACAGGGATATTTCAGGATAGAGATATTTCAGCTCAGGACATAAAGTGTATTTTAGCCTTCTGTTTTTTTTTCGTCAGGTAATATTGGTGCATATTATATAATGTCCATTTTCCTTTACTTATTTTAAATGGACATTGATTTTTTTTTCAAAGTGGATTTTTTATGCTATAAGTTGGGGTGTGAGGAATCAATTTACTTGCACACACACACACATGCATGCTTACACATCACACAGAATTTAGTTTTGATTTTGTTCTTTTTTAAAAAGAAAGTACAAGGGGTGGAGAGTTCATTGCAGTCTATTGTCTGCCTTGTACAACATATTTCATTAAGGACACTTGTTAGGATCGTTGTGTAGACATCACCATTACTTGAGAATCTATTCTGTCCTAAAGCTTTCACTGGAATTCTGTCAACATCGTTGTTTAAATGGGTCATAACATTAAGAGATGAAGATGCGGTGGCTGAGCGGTATAGTGATTGGTTTCTGAACTGGAAGTCCCAGGTTCAAATCCTGGTGAAGACTGGGATTTTGATTTTCAGGATCTATAGGAACCTAGCTATAATGGGTACCTGAAATTAGTTGGGGAAAGTAAAGACGGTTGGTCGTTGTGCTGGCCACATGACACCCTCATTAACAGTAGGCCACAGAAACAGATGACCGTAACATCTTTTGCCCTATAGACCATAATGCAGCGGTTCTTACCTTTTTACCTCAGCAACCCTTTTTACTATTACCCACTATGCAGCAACCAACCCCCCCCCCCCCCCCCCCCCCCCCAGCGTACTTTCATATTTATGGGACAATTTGAAAAGCATGGCAGAACAGTACTAAAATGTATTGTCTCAATAGAGTTGGGACAGTCCAATGGCCTTAGGCGACCCTGACGAATGGTTATTCGATCCCCAAAAGGGGTCACAACCCACAGGTTGAGAACCCCTGCCATAAGGTCTGAAAGTGGAACTTTACTTTAACATTTTGAGTTGAGGACAAAGTGTGGAAGAAAGCTCTACCCATGCACAATGCTTATAACAGTTGTCTTCTGTCAGGAGTGGCTATCTGAATAGGATGCAACAACTCATCATAAAAAAACTGTGACTGAAGTTGTTACAAGACCAGAATCTACCCATAGTCTTCTTGTCATTCTTATCACTAAATCATGTGTGTTTGCTTCACAAAGTCACATGTCATATCTTCTTGAAATCATCTTAACTCCACAAAGTCATGTATTATCTTGGCAAAGTCATGTCTTATCTTCACAAAATAATGTATTATCCTCACAAATTCATGTGTCTTACGTTCATAAAGTCATATGTCTTATCTTCACAAATTCATAATTCTTAGCTTCACAAAGTCATATCCTTATCTTCAAAAAGTCTTGACTTTTCTTAAAAGTCATATGTCTTATATTCATAAAGCCAAGCTGTATCGTCACAAATTCATAAGTCTTAGCTTGACTTGACTTGTAAGTTTCAGACATCCTTTAGAACTGAAAATAATTAGATCCAAGCCCAAACCTCTTTCTGTACGGCAGGCAAAGGTCGAAGTAAGAACTATTGTAATAACAGTCAAAGTGCATATCAGATGACAATGCAGATATGTTGTAGAGACAACATTCTGACCAGTCTTAGAACAGTCTACCCTAACCTCACACATTCTTCTCTATTGAAAGCAGAATCTCCACAGTCTATTGTCTGCCTTGACTGTCAGGATATACATTTTTTTTCTAGCCTAAAAGCATTGTTTAATGGTGTACAGTAAAAATATATGGTTTGGTAGGTAAGATAGGCTATGAGACAAAGTTGAGATAGTTTGGTAGGTGACATAGGCTTTGAGTCAAAGTTGAGATAGTTTGGTAGGTGACATAGGCTTTGATAAAAAAATGGAAACAACAGGCATAGCTCCATTAAAAGATGAACATAACATAATACATAATGATAATGAAACTAAAGCAAACATTCTCAGCCCCTGGAGACAAAGACATCTTTCTTAATTTGAACCAAGTAGACAACATAGAAGATATAGTAGTACAAGAAAATGGAATTAAAAAACTATTAGCCAACACCAAACCAAATAAAGCGTCTGGACCTGATGGTATTCCAGCTAGATTACTCAAAGAACTAAGCAATGAGCTAGCCCCAGTGTTCAAAATACTCTTTCAGGCATCGCTTAACCAGGGCAGAGTACCGAAGGACTGGAAAGAAGCTAATGTCACCCCCTATTTAAAAAAGGAGAAAAATCTGACCCAGGAAACTACAGACCAGTATCACTTACCAGCATCACATGTAAAATACTAGAACACATAATATGTAGCAACATCATAAACCACTTAGACAAACATAATGTCCTCACCCCATACCAACATGGCTTTAGGAAATATAGATCATGTGAAACACAACTAATAGGACTAATTGATGATTTTTCAAAAGGTTTAGATAATAGTGAACAAATAGATGCTATCTTACTAGATTTTTCCAAGGCTTTTGACAAAGTTCACCACCATAGTTTGCTTAAAAAATTAAAATATTTCGGCATTAATGGTCCACTGCATCAGTGGATTAAAGATTTTCTGATAGGGAGAGAACCAACTGTAATAATAAATGGCTCTAAATCAACACCAATAACAGTAAACTCAGGTGTACCTCAAGGAACAGTCTTGGGTCCACTACTATTTTTAATTTACATAAATGATTTACCAAATTGCATTAGTTCAGGAACAAAAGTCAGATTATTTGCAGACGATTGCATAATATATAGAACAATAAAAATAAAACAAGACACAGACATTTTACAAAGAGAATTATAGGAATTACAGAAATGGGAATCAAATTGGACCATGTCTTTCCACCCAGAAAAATGTCAGTTGTTAAGAGTAACAAAAAAACTAAAACAAATTAATTCCACTTATCTTATTCATGGCAAACCAGTAACACAGACTAAAAATGCAAAATACCTAGGTGTTATAATAAATGAAAAACTGACATGGAATCCACATATTGATGAAACTATAAAAAAATCCAACAAAGCATTAGGGTTTATTAAAAGAAATTTCTATAAATCAAATAAGAACTTAAAACTAAAATGTTATTTAACCTTGGTTAGGCCAATAATAGAATATGCATCCACCGTGTGGGACCCCTCAACTCAAGAAAACATTAAGAAACTGGAACAAACACAAAATAGAGCAGTGAGATTCATAATAAACGAATATTCACATTTGACTAGGGTAACACCATTAGTAAAATCACTAAATTTAGAAAGCCTTCAGGACAGAAGACTCAAAAGTAAAGTAGCAATTATACATAAAACACTGAACCATAATCTTCAAATACAAAAACAAAATTTAATAAAATACTCTGAAAGACACAAAAATAAAGGCACATTCCTCGTCCCATATGCTAGGACAAATTTGTACAAATACTCCTTCTTCCCTAGTGCTATTAGAGCATGGAATGGGTTGCCTGAGCTAGCCAGAAAAACCAGTGACTTGGCAGAATTTAAGTCATTGGTTAATATGCATGACTAAATGCATGACGCGTAGGACGTAATCATCTTCTTTTTTGAAGTAACGTCTGTATTATATAAGATAAGATAAGAGATTGATACAAAGTTGAGATAGTTTGGCAGGTGAGATAGGCTTTGAGACAAAGTTTAGATAGTTTGGTAGGTAAGATAGGCTTTGAGACAAAGTTGAGATAGTTTGGTAGGTGAGATAGGCTTTGAGACAAAGTTTAGATAGTTTGGTAGGTGATATAGGCTTTGAGACAAAGTTTAGATAGTTTGGTAGGTGAGATAGGCTTTGAGACAAAGTTAAGAGTTTGGTAGGTGAGATAGGCTTTGAGACAAAGTTGAGATAGTTTGGTAGGTGAGATAGGCTTTGAGACAAAGTTAAGAGTTTGGTAGGTGAGATAGGCTTTGAGACAAAGTTAAGAGTTTGGTAGGTGAGATAGGCTTTGAGACAAAGTTAAGAGTTTGGTAGGTGAGATAGGCTTTGAGACAAAGTTAAGAGTTTGGTAGGTGAGATAGGCTTTGAGACAAAGTTAAGAGTTTTTTAGGTGAGATAGGCTTTGAGACAAAGTTGAGATAGTTAAGAAGGTAAGATAGGCTTTGAGACAAAGTTGAGAAACATATGTATAACTTTTTTATTCCAGCAGCAGCAAAAAGTTTTACAAAGCTTTTATCATCTTACTCTGTCATCTGTATGATAAAAAGTTAGTACATGTTATTTCTCTCACACTCAATCTCAAATTAAGTTGAAAATTTTGCACAATTATTTCTTTAACCAGACGACACATGAATCAATAAAAAAAACAAATAACCAAATAGTTTATTAACTATTGGTAATTTATTATTTTGTTTGGTATCTTGAAAACTGGAAAGTAATTGGGATGTGTTGAAGTTGAATTATTCCCCTTAGTACTCAAGCCCTGAGTGAACATTTTGTGTGCTTTTAAAATATGATGATGTTAACATTCACCCAGATACCCCCTTCTTCCCTCCCCCTTTCCCAACTGGTCCAGACAAGTGATAGGATCCTAGCGCATTGACGATGCTTAAAGTTAAACAAAAACAATTGGTAAAAATATCTTTTATCGCACTGATCTATTATGTCTAATTGATACAATTAGACTTCATGTAAGCTTTTTTTTTAAAAAAAGATTTTATTTTTATTTTTCTTGTTCTTTTTTGCATTTTGTGTGTGTAGTTCTTACATCCTAGTATTTAAGTCAAGAAATTGTTATCATTCTTTATTATGCTAACCTGTTTTGTACGGGGTCTTTTTTGTGTGTGTGTAGTTCTAGCATCCTAGTATTTTAGTCAAGAAATTGTTATCATTCTTTTTTATGCTAACCTGTTTTGTACGGGGTCTTTTTTGTGTGTGTGTAGTTCTAGCATCCTAGTATTTAAGTCAAGAAATTGTTATCATTCTTTATTATGCTAACCTGTTTTGTACGTGGTCTTTTTTGTGTGTGTGATTCAACAAACATTTCTTTATAACATTTATCGTAGTCTAGGTTTGCTTTATTACCTCATACTCAGTTGTATCAAACACCCAATTATATTGAAGAGTGTTTTAATCCTGGTAGAGTCCTCATAGCATAGTTCTTATAGTTTTATAGAGATCCTTATAAAGGAATACCTACAACCAGTTGTACAACAGTAGCAAATCTTTACATTGATTGTCATGGCTCATTGATTATTAGAAGCCCTTTATATCGATTGATTGGTTTTGCAGACATTATTACTCTACAATGAAATATATAACACATTCATTTTAGCAATGTAAACTGAGAAGGAATGACGCATCCACAAATTTTTTTTTATAATTGCCAAATCTACATAAGTGATTTTAGCTGAACTCTTTGTATGTCACTGTTTTTAACTCATCCCTATGTGCGTCAGGGATATCAGCTCAACCCTAAACATGTCAAGGATTTGAGCCCAACCAATTATAAGTCAAAAAAAAAAAAAGCAACAATGGTTAAATAGTAAAAACTTTTATTTTCCTATAGTTTAGTACATTTTCTATACAAAAAAACAAAATTAATTTATTATGCCAGATTGATTAACTAATTGGTTGATTTTTTTAAATTGATTCATGTGTTGTCACCAAACATAAGCTTGTATGCAAAATATGATGATGAAGTGGTCGAAAAGAGTGGTCCAAACTTACAAGAAAGATTCAGAGTGAGCTAATATTAGTATTGTAATGAAAAGGACCACTCTGTTCACAAAATAGTTATTTGAAATAAACCCAGAATAACCCAGAAAGAGAAGCTGAATGTGCAACCCATTACTCCCTCAGCCTGTAACAAGTAATGACATAGAAGATAGTTCCAGTCAGGAGATAAATGTAATACATTGGTTTCCAATGTCATATTTATTTCATGCTTTTTCATTGAAGAGTGTATATGTTTATGCACAGTGAATGAAAACATTGAAAGAAGTAGAAGCTAAAACAAGGACTCTTTGTATGTTTTATATCCTTTGCTTATCAGCTTGAATGTCTCTTTGACCTCAAAACTTGGTGCTCTCATCTACACATTTTCACTCAGTCACAGTTAACTCATACTCTTGAAGAACTATTTAACTCATAGTCTCTTCATAACTATTTAACTCATAATAGTCTCTTAAAGAACTATTTAACTCATAGTCTCTTCAAGAACTATTTAACTCATAGTCTCTAGAAGAACTATTTAACTCATGATAGTCTCTTGAAGAACTATTTAACTCATAGTCTCTTGAAGAACTATTTAACTCATAGTCTCTTCAAGAACTATTTAACTCATAGTCTCTTCAAGAACTATTTAACCCATAGTCTCTTCAAGAACTATTTAACTCATAATAGTCTCTTCAAGAACTATTTAACTCATAATAGTCTCTTCAAGAACTATTTAACTCATAGTCTCTTCAAGAACTATTTAGCTCATGGTCTCTTCAAGAACTATTTAACTCATAGTCTCTTCAAGAAAAGGCCTTTCCACAACCTATAAAAACCTTCAAGACAATCAGCACCCATTACTCCCCCAAGGGCTTGAATCTCAACTAAGGCTAGAAAGAGAGATTTAAACATTTTATTGCACTGTCAGTCAGGGTGTTTCAGGGTCAATCATCGTCAACAAGAAAAGCATAGGAGCCCTATTCCTCAATCGCTGGTTGTGTTTGTGAGTTTGTTGTTTTTTGTTTTTTTTGCATCATTACAATCTTTTTCTCCTTGTATAATGTTTATGTGTTTGCATCTATATCGTTTTTTGTTATAGTACTAATGCTGTAGTCAAACTGAATTTTCATTTGTTTGGATCAATAAAATAATCTTATCTTACATCTACGGCTGTAGTTAACAGTTTCAATGCTACCGCTATAAGCATTTTTACTTTCACTCTAAGTTCATACTATCCAATCACAGACAGCACCTTATGTTTGTTATTTGTTACTACATTGCATGGCATTGAATTTTGTTTCTCCTTAAGTTTGTCAGTTGTTTTTTAACGCCTGTATTTTTTTTCTTTGCTGTTATCAGGAATTCCTTTACCTTTGAATACTGGGGAAAACACCATTAATCTCCCCCTCGCTCCTGTCCATTGGAGCCTAGAATTTTTCAGTGAATGGGTCTAGTGCCTGTGTCATTATTCAATCCAGTTCAATTGAATGCTGACTGAATATAGTTATAGTTTTCCATTAGATTTTTTTTTTTTAAGTTCCAGTGCTAATGGTTAGTAGTGATATTGTATGCTTGAATGTAGAAAACATCATAAAAATGGCATCAAGAATTACACTCAACATTACCATATTTAAAGGAACTTTTTGAATAAAAGTGTCTACGAAAAATCGAAAAATCTTGGAAGATAAGGGCCACCCGCTCCATCAGAACCATGTCAGGTCTTCACAAAGTGGGCTACTGCTGTCAATCTAAACAAGAACAGAGCAGTACAAAAACTTGTTCGTACCTAACTCGGTCAGACTATATCAACACCACTCGTTGATCAAGAAACATGAAAAGGACCAAGATGCCTGTGTGTAGTCGCTGAATGAACTCTTTATGTTGTTTCTGTTCTATGTATGTGTATGTTTCTGTTGTGTTGTCTTTATATGAGAAAAGAGTACTTGTAATCAAAACAAATTTCCATAAGGATCAATAAAGCAGTCTAAGTCTTAGTCTTAAATGCTGACAGATTCACAGATTCATTTATAGTGATTTTTTTGTTGTATGCATATAAGAAAAAAATTCTTGTATTAGTTCAAATAATTAGTAAAAGAGTTATATTTCACACGTTTCTCTTATAGACACATACAAATTTAGGCAATGCAATAGTATACTCATCAAATGCATGGTGTCTACAAAAAAAAATAAAAAAAACAATTATAATGTAAGCTTGATTGTAATTCTGGAAGATGAGAAACATGATTGTACAAATCTAAATCTAAATGATCCTATTTGGAATATAGTAAATATAATATAGCATGAGGAGGAGGAAATGTGATTAATATATTTCCTGTAAGAATATATATTATTTCAAATGTGCTGCAGTTGTATCATTTAAGGTCAATCTTACAAGCAGGTTTCTATCTCTTGTTTTGTGCTGCAATTGTGTAACTTTAGGTCAATCGATCACACTAGCAGGTCTCTGTTCTTTCATATTGCAATAGTATGGTTTAAAGTCAATCACTCACACAGTCTTTTTTTTTTTTGTATTGCAATAGTATGGTTTAAAGTCAATCACTGACACAATCAGGTCTCTGTTGTTTTGCATTGTTGTCCTGGATGGACTATTTTGTACTTGGTGTAAAAGTAGAAAGCTTTGCCTTATGATTGTTTTTTCTCTAAATAGATCAGCCACATTTTTTTTATTTCACAATCATAATTTTGTTTTTCTATTCCCCCCCCCCCCCCAACAGGGCACCTCTGAGGAAAACTTATGAACACAAGAAAAAAAAAGCTAGCATTTGTTTTATCTACTTCTTTAAAACTAGTAAGTTCCTTGAATTCAGTTATGTTATGTGAACAATAAAGCAATAACACATTCCTTGTAGGCCTCACAGTCTTTTAGATTAAATGTGTTCTGCTTATGTTAATATGAGTGTTAAGTACCAACTAAATGGCAGTCTCCCATACACTGTCAAGCATTAAAACTAGCTGAACTTGGTAAAGTGTTTTGGGTGCACCAGGAATTGAATTCAAGAACAATCTCACCTGAGACCTAAGGTCTTAAAATAAAACATCTTCTTGTTGGTCCAGTTTACTTTGTTCAATTTCATTCCATTAAGCTAATCATTTCCCCCATATATTATTCTAAGAAGGTTCATAGTGGCTGAGCAGTAAAGTGTTTGGTTTCCATACAGAGAGGACTCCAGTTCAAACCCCTCTGAACACTTAGGTTTTTGAAATTTGGGATTTTTATAACATGCTTCAGCCCACCTCACTAATGGGTACGCGACATTTCTTGGGGAAAAAAAGGTGGTTAGTATTTATGATCACTGCATGACACCCTCATCTACCATCAGCCATAGAAACAAATAAGCTTCATATCACCTATAGATAGCAGGGTCTGGAAGGGATACTTTTTTAAAAATTATTATTATTCTAAGAAAACTTCTGGACATTTATATTTAGTTTTGATGATTTGTTCAATTACAGTAAGATCAGATTAGTGATTTGTTATTTGCTTGATATTAATTGATGGGACAATTTTAGGGATTAAAACTCTTTTAATTAGGGCTGCCTGGACTTCTATCATGATGGTCCCATGTTTAAACCTTGCCTGACGCTAACGCCTGATGTCCCGCTGGATGTTTTTAGGCTAGGATGTAATAAGCTTCAGTTCTGAAGGAAAATGCAAAACGTGTAAAACAAACAAGCATGCTGGAGACATGAAGCCTATGATGACCTTTAATTAGTTACAGAAATATGAACTTTATTTCTATTACACCATGGACATTAATAGACTATCATTCCTACTGTTGAAATTGAAAGTAAATCAACTTATAATGATTTTTTTGTTCCACAGTTCACCAACATTTAGTTTTTTATGGTAGAGACGGTGTGGACAAAGCAGAGTTTACAAAGAAATTAATAGCTGATAGAAATGTAAGCTTTCATTCATAGATATATATATATAAATATTCCTTCAGTGAAATATTTTGGGGGAAAGCATTCGCCCTTGAGAATTACTTGAGCTTTACTGGCTTTTCTCCAGTGATTATGTTGGGCAGAAAATTTTTCCCAAAAGAAAACAACATGTTCACTAGACCAGTGGTTCTCAAACGTTTCTGACCTGGGGACCCCTTTATATAGTCAAAACTTGCCCACAGACCCCGAAGTGAAAAGCTGCATAAATGCATGCTTTACAAATTACAAATGCAAAAGAAAACATTTTGTTTAAGGAATCTTTGTTGAAATTATAACTTTAAAATAATAAGTCTTTGACGAGGTTGATGAGATTGTATTAGTGAATGTATGTCCAGCTAAATGTTTTTGAGTAGCAATTGAAAATCTCAACCAACACAAATTTCTAGTAGGTTTATTTTAGTTGTGATGAGACTCATTACTGCAAAAAATGTACGCTGTACCAAATAAGATGTGAAAGAAGTCATAACTTCTCTACAATGACCCATTATGCAGGATATAAAATTGGGATCAGGTTGTGTAACCACAATTTCTAGTATCATTGTTCAAACATGGGCTTAAGTTTCTCATTTGTAGATTCAATAAGCTACTCCTGTATTAGTGTAGATTTATCTGCTGCTTGCCATCTGACTTTGCCTATGTGCAAAAAAAAGTTCAATACCCAGTCAGGAATATCCAAATGAAAGCATATTAAACAGCAGTGAGTTTTGAGATAATTGTTATTTAAATTATCTGATCAGATAAACTCTTAGCAAAGAAGTAATTTTAATTATATACAATTTTCATCTTTCTGCTGACCCCTTACGATCATCTTGAGGATGCCTGTGGGTTCGGGGACCAAAGTTTGAGACTGTACTAGACCATTCGTACATAAAGGGTATCTCTTAAGAGAATTCTCCCCAAATATGACCAAATCTCTGGTGCAGTAAACTTGCATTTACTGGGAACTGTTTGAGAAGAAAAGCAATGAAAACCTTTTCTCACATATTAAACTGGCATTGAACTTTTTTTTTTCATAAAATGTTTCATGTAGGTCAGTGTTTCCCAAGGCGGGGTATGGGAAGACTTTGGAGGGGATATGCGTTGCACCTCATTAACCATGCTTGTTGTTTTAAATACCCATTTATTATGTTCTGTTAATAAATTTAAGTGTGGTGGGGGAGGATGAGGGGAACTCGGCATTACTTCTTCTTCTTCTTCTTGAAACTGTCAGGTAGAGTTGAGCCTTCGGCTCTTGGAACTCTAGGCCAGCAAAAGTGAACAAGAGCTCCCTCTCATCAGCCTGTATGAAATGTTTGAGAAATACTGATGTAGGTCTTAGTGTAGATGAAAACATGTCAGAATAAAATAGTCTTCTTCTGCAGTGCACAATTAATGGCAAGCAAGAAGTAAAGTTACATAGGCTAGTGCTTACAGTTAGATTAAAAAAACAACAACAATGTACTTGTCATTACCTATTCAAACCTGTTATATATACTTTTTTTTTCTACTTGCCTCTATATGTCAAGGCAACATTGTTTTATTGGTTTGACAGGGTTTCCCTATTGATCCGTCCTATTTTTAATGGATCTGACCTAAAAAAAAAATTCATTTTATATCATTACAGAGTCATAAAAAAGAAGTCTCCATTGACAAAGAGATAACATTTAAACAAGGTAACACTGCATTAAAGGAGGGAAACAGTAAGAGAGCTTTGGAATTATTTACTGCACTTGTAGAGACTGAGTGAGTATATATTAACTAATTCAACATAGCAAAAAATACAAAAAAAAAGCATGCATTTTAAGCATAACAAATTATGTATTTGTTATTTAAAAGCTCATTCGAGCACTTAAATCATGACCAAAACACTAATATGCAAACAGAATAGTTACATATTTATTTCACTCTCTTCATATTAAACAAAACTTTTTTAGTGGACCTTTTAGAGATTTGGGCTGTTATGGCTGAATAGTTAACCACTTGGCTTCTGTACTGAGAGGTTTCAAGTTTTATTACTGGGTTTTGATTCTTGGACTTTTAGCATACCCCTTAGTTCATCTAACTCTAAATGATACCTGACATTTGTTGGTTGTTGAGCTGGTTACATGACACCCTTGTTAACCATCAGCCATAGAAACGCCAGAGCTTAACATCGTCTGCCCCCTTAGGTCACTAGGTGTGATAGGGGAACTACCTTACATTGAGATTTGCAATAGTGTTTCAACGTCTTTCTGGCACTTTTATATCTTGGAAATGAAATGGGATACTAAAAATCTGATTTAACCTTTATCTTCATCAGACTCCTAAATAGAACCAACAGCTGTTTGTGCTTTATAAAACAAAAGCTTTGTATATAAAACAAAAAACATATGGAAATATATGCATAATTATTAACCATTTTTAAATGTACCAACTGTGGAAATTTACACTCACTAGTAGTGCAGTAATACTCACACACACTAGTAGTGCCATAATACTCACACACACTAGTAGTGCAGTAATACTCACACACACACACACACACTAGTAGTGCAGTAATACTTACACACACACACACTAGTAGTGCAGTAATACACACACACATACTAGTAGTGCAGTAATACTCACACACACACACACTAGTAGTGCGGCAATACCCACACACACACACTAGTAGTGCAGTAATACTCTTTTTTTTATGAAAATAAAATGTTTCTTTCTTTGTAATCATTTTATTTGATAGCTATAAAACTGATTAATTGCTTTGGATCTCCCTTCTCTTATTTCTCTCATCATTCATGCTGTAACCTATATGACATGTACTCTGCTAAAGTGTTTTTATACTGTTGACTCATGACACTTGAAACTCTCCCAACAGTCCATTAAACAGTCAACATTATAGCAACAGGGCACAGGCTAATCTGCAGCTCAAGAATTATTGGTAAGAAGTTGTTGTTGTTTTTTTTTGTTTGTACAGTGGTTATAACATTTTTTAAATTTTGGCATTTTATCCCTTTTGAAATCGTAACCTGTTCTAAAACGGAAAAAAGTCTTATTTATGCTTAAACTCCCTGAAATAGAATAGACATCCTATAATACAAATTAAATTTATATATCACATCTTTCATGCTTGTAGCATGCTCAGTGCGCCATAAACTCCAATTTCTTTTATGTGGCAGGGGGTGTCTGGGAGGTTTCCATGAGCCTGTAGGTACTCAGCAAAAACAGCTCTGCTCGAGTCTAGATTTGAACTTGAGCCCCCATGTTAGGTTGCCAAACCAAGCCATAGTCAAGCAGTTGTGAACGCATCTAATCCACATTAAAAACCTGATACTTTGCAAAATAGAATTGGACTCCCATAGTTACCAGAGAAAATATAAAACATACAATACAATTTATCCAACCTATGTTGACTTTTATTGATTGGATTGGGGGCAAAGTTGACACTGACACTATGAAGGAGTGACTGTGGTGGCTGTTGGTCTGGAGGTCAACAAAACATGTTGTTGGCAATAGAATGTGACATGAGTTTGTAATGGAAGCACTGAAGCACAGGCAATAATTGATTGAACATGAAAATCTTACCCTTTGGGCTGGTGTTTGGCAGCTGTTTCTTTGAAGGAAACTAAAAGTATCACAAAGATGTGAACAGTGACCATTTGTATCAGAATCAAGCTAACTCGACAGTACTACTCTAGACTTTAGCCTCTATCTATGCTGAGTCTGGTGTCTTAAGAACCATTCGTTTGTAAGGAATAACATGTAAAAATATGTTCCTCTTTCTATGCTTCCAATTTTCCTTGTATGATAATGTCCTCTTTCTATGCTTCCAATTCTCATTGTATGATTATGTCCTCTTTCTATGCTGCCAATTTTCCTTGTATGATTATGTTCCTCTTTCTATGCTTCCAATTTTCCCTTGGATGATTATGTCCTCTTTCTATGTTTCCAATGTTTCCTGTATGTTTATGTTCCTCTTTCTATGCTTCCAATTTTCCCTTGTATGATTATGTCCTCTTTCTATACTTCCAATGTTTCCTGTATATTTATATTCTCTTTCAGGGAAGCTTATTGTGATAATAAAAGAGCTTTGTTATTAGACCGCTCATCTTATAAAGTAAGTTCTTCTCTTAATAAAACATGTGTAAACAATTACAATTAGACAGATTAAAAAAAAATTTGCTATTTTATTTAATCGATTTTATTTCATAATCTCTCTTTATATATGATTATATATACGTATGTGTGTGTGCTCATTGTTTGTAGTTTAAAAAAAATATTTTGTTTGTATCTAGAATTATTATCAAGCTGCCAAACTCTACATAGAATTTGGTCAGTTTGATAAAGCTGAGGAAATGAATAAACTAGCTCTGAGATTTGTGAAAGATCATCGTCGGGAACACATCTTGAAACAGGCTCAGGAAATAGATGAAGGTAAGATAAGGTTGTGAATGTATGTGCAGCAGGAAAGCACTCAGGTTGAAAATTTGAAACAAAAATTGTTGAATTTAAAACAAACTTGAGCCTGTAAAGTTTTGGTATATAAACAATCACTTAGTCTGAAAATATTGCTAGGACTAACTCAAGAGTTAACTCAATAACTTGATCCGAGAATGGATGTGGGAACAATTATCTAAGAAGACAAAACCCTACATCTTTTGCTGTATCTGTGAATACTGATGAATTGATTACCATTGTTGGTATTAAACAAAATAATTAATTATCAGTACTTAATTGACTAATCACTTAATTTTAGATTGATTTATGTCTTCTTTGTGCCAATGAATAATTGTGCAAAGTTTAAAATTGATCCAAGAATAGGTGTTGGAGAAATAACATGTACAATCTTTTACCAGGTTGATATAACCTTTATAAAAATAATCTTATTTACTGTTTTAAAAAAAAATTATGGAGAAATGAGTTTAAAAGTTTATACAATTTTACAAAAGCTTCAGTTTACTCAATGATAAGTACCCAGAGCTATTAGTTATAATTCCTTTTTGAAATTAGCCTAAAACTATTAAATTTGAACAACTAAACCTTGTTAGATTCTTACATTTGTAAATGTACTGATATACATTCATAGTTGTCATCCAAAGTTTTGATGATTTGTGTTGATTTTGTTTTCTGAATTCATGCATCACATGGTAAATTACTTTAAATGTTGGTAAAGGCAATTTTTCATGCTCTAACAGTGTCTTTGTAAAGCAGCTTCTATAGTCTTGAACTCAATGGTTTCTTCATCTCTTATAAACATTTGTTTTGCTCATTTATATATCTTAACATTTTTTTTTCAACAGCTAAGAAGAAGATGAGTAATGCCAGGTAGGTTTTTTTTTTTGAGTAAATTAAAAGAGTTGCTTATTATAATAGATTATAGAACACTATCAGCATAAATATTGATCTAATTAATATCAAGTCCAACATTTCAAGAGACCAAGTAAAGTTGAGGATATGCTAAAATTAGTCTTTTAGTGACAGATGAAAGCCACACTAAATTCAGCTTTTAACATTTGTTACAATGGTCAAAAGGTCTCGTTTGATGAGTCGAAATCACATATTTTGGTCACTGTGTTACCTCTTGACAATCTGTGCATTAAAATACATGAATGAATGCCAAGATGTCACCGAACCATGGCACTTGGAATAAAATATAGTCATGATGTTGGTTATTCCTTTTTTTTTTTTATTTCTTTTACATAGCGCAACTTTCAGCTTTTGGTGACCAGTTGGAGGGGGGTATCTGGGAGAAGGTTTTTCATGATACTCTGCTCAAGTCGGGTGTTGAGCTGGAGCTCCCTTGATAGTTTAAGCATCTCAGCCAAGCATCCAATCTTATTTTGTATGTCATTTTGTAAAATAATTAAATATGTGGAGCATTTTTATTTATTAGGGGATGGGGGCAGTAAAAAAGTAAAGTTCCCCTTCTTCTTCTTCTTCTTCTTCTAGCCAGCTTTATTGCTGCTGAGCTGTGAGCTCTTTTGCAGACCGTGCCAAGGCAAAAAAGTGTGCTGTTTTCTTCAGTTGTTCAGCACTGCCGTACAGGGTGTTGGTTATGTTGGGCTGTAGTGGAAGTAGGGTCTGCCTAAGGTGGATTAGGGAGGGGCATTCAAAGAGGATATGGTTTATGGTTTCAAAGGGGTGGGCCCAGTGTCTGCAAAGGGGGAGTTGTGTGGAGTTTATTTTGTTCAGGTGGTATTTTAATAGTGGTGTGTGTCCTGTTCTTAGTTGGAAGATTGTAGATTGTTCTTTGCGGGGGAGGAAGTTAATACTGTCCAGTTTGTTAGGTGTAGTCATTTCTTTGTACATGGCTCTGCCTGTGTTTCCTGATGCCCATTGGTTGAGCCACTCCTCTTTGTGATTGTTGACTAACATTGACCTTAGGGTGAGGTAGTTAGCAGGTCTATCTGGTTGTTCCATAGATGAACCTGCATTTGATAGCTTATCTGCCTTTTCATTTCCCATGATGCCAATGTGTCCAGGGATCCACTGTAGTATGATATTGATATTTAATTTTGATATCATCTGATGGATTATCACAATGAGTGTTGCCAACTCTCTTGGGCTGTTTGAGGTGCTACTGTTAAGTGCTTGCAGAGTAGATTGGGAGTCTGTAAAGACAACAATATCTGATGGTGGTTGCACTCCTTCATATAATTTGTTTTCCACTGTCTGTAGTGCTATGGTGATTGCCTCAAGTTCCCCTTACAGACCTTGTGGTCTACAGGGCAGATGATGTAAAGGTCATCTGTTTCTTTGGCCTATGGTTAACGAGGGTGTCATGTGGCCAGCACAACGACCAACCGCCTTTACTTTTCCCCAACTAATGTCAGGTATCCATTAGAGATGGGTGGACTCAGAGGCGCCAGAAGAACCCAAAATTAAAAATCCCGGTCTTCACCAGGATTTGAACCTTGGTCTCTGGTTCGGAAGCCAAGCGCTTTACCGCTCAGCCACTACACCTCCTGTGGGGTGGGGGGCAGTCAGCCCATGAAAATTTAGGGTTAGGATTATTGGTTTAATTTTTGTGAAACCTCTATTGGAACCCTATATTTGAGGATCTATTGTAAATCTGTTTATAACGAACTATATTTTCTGTAGATAACTTTTGTGTAGTTTCATTTTTGTTAATTATCTACAGACTAGGAGATATGCTTAGTTCAAAGAAGGAGAAAGGAAAAGAAAATGAGGTATATGTACATTGTTGAAGTAATTGATATCAGTGACTGATTATATTACATCAAATTGATATCAGTGACTGATAATATTACATCAAACTGAAATCAGTGACTGATAATATTACATCAAACTGAAATCAGTGACTGATAATATTACATCAAACTGAAATCAGTGACTGATTATATTACATCAAACTGATATCAGTGACTAATAATATTACATCAAACTGAAATCAGTGACTGATTATATTACATCAAACTGATATCAGTGACTGATTATATTACATAAAAATTACATTAGTGACTGATATTATTACATCACACTAACATCAGTGACTGATTATTACATCAAACTTAAATAAATAGTTTATGAAAAAAAAAGTTCATTTGAAATGGGAAAAAAATAATATTCCATTTTTGGCAACACAAAAAGGGAACTTTTTATTTTAAAATAATTTAACCAGTTAACATTGTAGTATAGCTATATACATCAATCATTTTATTATTTATATTAAGACAACCATGTTTTGAACCCCATTAGCATACTTATATATTGTTTTGCTTCTTTTTTTTTTTTTTCAAATTATCTGTACAGCCACCAGAAGTAGTTCCAGCTGATGAGTTTCATAATGTCTTACAACATATTATAGAGGCGTATAATTCCTCCAGATATAATAAATCATTAAACCTTTGTAATACAGCATTATCATTAATATCTTTGAATGGATTAGAGGTAATGTTTGAACACTTATTACACTTAAGGTTAATTTAGATCACTTTTCTTTCAGATTAAAAGTAATTTTATAATACTTCTCTATTACATTTCTTCATGATCATAATATCATCATAATCATAATATCATAATTTTTTGGTCGATGTTGCATACTTCTTGCTTGGACGTTCTTCAGTGTCACAATTTATAACTTTAATGTTATAACAGATTAAAACAATATGCAATATGAATGGGTGATATGAGGCGGCTACAGAGGAGGGTTGAAGTCAGTGTTTATTTGAAGAAATAAAACTGTATATCAAGGTAAAAAACAGATGTGCCCATATTCATGAAAGAACTATTGACACATACAGATAAAGTGAAGAAATGGCAGTCAGGAGAAAAGTTATCAGTGACATGATCATAATTATTCAAATCTTTCTTCTATCTCTCAAATGATTTTCCCTACTTCCACCACACCTTGGCCTTTGATCGTTACTTATTCAATATGTGCAGAATAATATTGACATCCCTACATCAAATAGATACAAACCCCCGCATCACCGTATATCCATTTATTTACATATATTATTAGATTTCTCAATGAAACAACCAAAAAAAAAACATGATTTAGTGTACTTACTGGTGATATTTAATATATATATATATATAACATGACTGACCATCTCAGCATGTATGGGGCTGAGATTAAGTGATTTGTGGTGTGTCCAATCTAATTTGAAATTAATGATGAGGCAGACTGGTCTTTAATATTGAAGAAACAAATAAAACATTAGGCTGTCTAGCTTGTGATAGAACATTAGGCTGTCTAGCTTGTGATAGAACATTAGGCTGTCTAGCTTGTGATAGAACATTAGGTTGTCTAGCTTGTGATAAAACATTAGGCTGTCTAGCTTGTGATAAAACATTAGGTTGTGTAGCTTGTGGCAAAGCTTCGAATTCATTCTTATTACTTGCATCCACTTGCAGTAAATTATAGCTTTAATTATTTGCATCTAATTGGTTAAGCTTAATAAAGTAAGACAAAGAAAAAAAAATCATTCATTTAAAAGAAATAGAACATTTTGAACATTTTTTTACTGTGATTTTTGTTTTATTCCTACAGATAAACAGGGCTAATAAAGATGATCTACTTATGTTAAATTATGTTCATGCTATGTCTTCTATATACACATCTCTTGTAAGTATTGTTTGAACAGATGAAAATATATTTATAAACTGTTGATCCTTTCTTAGTACGTATGTTTTAGAACTATAAGGATGGCACTTGTTTTTTGTTAATTACAATTAGCTATGCCTTGGTATATTCATAATTGTTTAGTTGCAATAATTCAGCAAGTTCTTTGTCCATTCAATATAAAATTATTTTTTTTAAACAAGGTTCAATGTTAGGTCACCTACACAGTACCTACTTGGCTTGTGACAAGGGTAATCAGTTTACAGTTTGTTTGTTTTTTTCTGGCCCTCCCAATGACTGCTTCTTCCCCCCCTATCCTTTTCCCCATTGCTCTTTTTTTGTTTTTCTTTTTTAGCAAGTCTAAAATCTTAAACCATTAATTCTAGCTTGCAAGGTGCTTAGAACTCAATCACTTGATTGTCATATTAGCTATGTTAGTAATCTTAGTAGCTGTGTGTACTATTTTGTTTTGTCCCATAGTTAATTAGTTTTTTTCCCAGACATTCTTTGAATAATCAGGTCAGGTCATCAATAGACGATCAAAAAAAAATTCTTAAAGGAAGTGCTAAATTACTGTTTTAGATTTGGACCCTTTCAGACCTTGTGACATATAGGGCAGATAATGTAAAGGTTAGGGTCATATGTTTCTAGGGCCAAGAGTTAACAAGGGTTTCATATGGCCAGCACAACGATCAATCCTGAAATTTAAAAAAAAAAAAAAAAAACTATACTGAGATTTCAACCTAGGACCCCTCAGCTCATAAACCAAGTGCTTTAGCACTCTGCCACATTGCCCCCATCATATGTGGTTGTAAGTAATAGTGAGTAAAAGGAGTCTCTTTCCTTGTGATAGAAAATAAACCATGATGAAAAACTTCACCCTAGACCTGAATCTCTGACACAGCAGGCACTTGTTAATTTTACATTTAGTCTTTCTTTTTTTTTTCTCCAGAACATTCCATCTGCTATTGAACGTTTAAAATGTATCAAAGAAACAGATAGATGCATTGCTGCATATTATGGTTTAGGAGTTGGCTATCTAATGCTGCATAGGTAAGATCTCTCTTATGATTGGTTGACTAGGAATGCTAGCCAGAAGAGTGACCAATCACATTTAATTGACTGAAGTAAGAGACCAAATAGAGCTGTGGTGGGTGCAGGAACATTTTCAGAGCAACAGCTTAGGCAAAGACCTAACTTGTTACATTTGGCTTTACAGGCAGAAGACTGAGCAGCCTTGCTTCATCGACAGCATGGACTATCTGCAAATGATATTTTTATTAGACCAAAATAGACTTAAGAACTATCAAGTTTCAAAATAACAAACTGTTTAGATTATACGAGAGTGGTCTGAAACGTTTCCAACCAAACAATGAAACATGTAGTTTATTTTTATATTATTTTTTATTTCTTTGCATGAACTCCTTGAACATCCATGCACTTCTAGCAATGCCCTCATCTCTCCAAATAGTAGGCATGTATAGTGTCTATTCTAAACTCTAAGTTGTGCTTGGAGGCTTTAATCTCACAAATGGCTATCACTTTTGTAAACAATTATGTAGAAAGTGGCTATAAGGATTATGTAGAGAAATACAAATAACTTTGAAGAATAAAAACTACACATTTCATTGTTAGGGTCAGAAAATTTTCAGACCACTCTCATATATCTTCTCTTTCTATTACATTTATTGAAGCTATTAATTAATAGTATATTTTAAATTAGCTAAATTGTGTATACTTTCTAACATATTTCAAAATGCTATCCAATTTATTT
Organism: Biomphalaria sudanica; assembly: GCA_036873155.1. NCBI lineage: Eukaryota > Metazoa > Mollusca > Gastropoda > Planorbidae > Biomphalaria > Biomphalaria sudanica. Next base: position 1,148,411 of record JAZGLO010001495.1, read on the forward strand.
ATTTTTTCTGACAGCTTTAACGAAGCCCAGAATTATCTAACTTGTGGGCTAGACATTCTACGAAATGAAAGTAAATATGCTATATGGCCCATGGCACTTCAAAGTCTTAATGAAACGGAGCCTAATCGTTTAGATGTAAGTCTCTCTTCAGTTGGATTCTGTACCAGGACTGAACAAAAAAATCTTTTCAATTGTGCTTTCTCTCCCTGCACATTCATTCTTTTAATAGTAAAAAATAGAAGAGTATGTAAGAAGCAAAGTAATTGTAAGAAATAGTTTGTATCTATATATTTTATATTCTTTAATGTGGCTTAGCAAGATACTAGTGGGCCTGGTTTCAAGAATATGAAGTGGGCCCTACAAATACATCAAGAAACTAGAACTTTGGGTGGGATTGAAAACTAATTGTGTCTTATTGTATGTATCAGTACATTAACTCTTTCTCTTCGTAATTATTTTCCACGTTCCGATGGAACTATTCATTTTGCTCATTAGTATTTCACTACCGTGTTTTAATTAAGCTTCAATAACTTAATGTTTGTTATCAGAAAATGTTTTAATATATATAGAGTTAGAAAAGCATGCTCTTTTTATATAACACAATGTAAAGTTTATAAAATCAAACATTAATTTAATTTAATGAGGTCAAATCAACCATGGTATCATCAATTAGGAGAGAAAGAGTTAAAAAGAAAAAACACAACATTGCTATTTATGTACAACCTTTTACAAGTAATAGTGTCCTCACATTCAATTCAATAACTATTTCTTACAACAAATGGTGTCCTTACACTCATTTCAGTAACTACTTCATACAAGTAAAAGGTTAAAAGTAATAATTAAGTATCATTAAATGTTGCCTGTGGACACCTATTAGTCATGGTCTGGGGACAATGAACCACTTTGCGCCATGGTTGCTGCGCCATTGTCTGTTATAGAATAGTTATTGTAAAAAAAATGTTCATATGAACATAGTTCTGAACATTTCTTTGTTATCCTCAGAAATTAATAAATGAAAAATTAAAAGAATGTTTGCCTCCTAAACCTGATGGAGTCTGTCGCTATCATGTTGATCAAGATAAGAAATCTATTGAAATTTATAAACAAGCACCAGATTATAAGGTAAGCTTTTTTAAAAAAAATATTTGATTATTCAAGATATAGATTTATTGATGGGTCTTATTGAAAGCAAATATTTTATTGTGACAATTCTAATCAAACCTTTGCCTTTAAAATAAAAACATTATAGTAAAGTTGTTCATTGAAAATTAATCTTATGCATTTTTTGAGAAGGTGAGATATATTTAAAAAAAAAAAAAACTCCGTCACATTGCAGTTTATCACTGGTGATTCATGTGAAGACATGAGAACCTTGGTTGTTTCCATCTTTAGATATAGTAGAGAACCTTGGTTGCTTGCATCCTTAGATATAGTAGAGAACCTTGGTTGTTTACATCCTTAGATATAGTAGAGAACCTTGGTTGTTTGCATCTTTAGATATAGTAGAGAACCTTGGTTGTTTCCATCTTTAGATATAGTAGAGAACCTTGGTTGTTTCCATCTTTAGATATAGTAGAGAACCTTGGTTGTTTCCATCTTTAGATATAGTAGAGAACCTTGGTTGTTTCCATCTTTAGATATAGTAGAGAACCTTGGTTGTTTCCATCTTTAGATATAGTAGAGAACCTTGGTTGTTTCCATCTTTAGATATAGTAGAGAACCTTGGTTGTTTCCATCTTTAGATATAGTAGAGAACCTTGGTAGCTTCCATCTTTAGATATAGTAGAGAACCTTGGTTGTTTGCATCCTTAGATATAGTAGAGAACCTTGGTTGTTTGCATCCTTAGATATAGTAGAGAACCTTGGTTGTTTCCATCTTTAGATATAGTAGAAAACCTTGGTTGTTTACATCCTTAGATATAGTAGAGAACCTTGGTTGTTTCCATCTTTAGATATAGTAGAGAACCTTGGTTGTTTCCATCTTTAGATATAGTAGAGAACCTTGGTTATTTCCATCTTTAGATATAGTAGAGAACCTTGGTTGTTTGCATCTTTAGATATAGTAGAGAACCTTGGTTGTTTCCATCTTTAGATATAGTAGAGAACCTTGGTTGTTTCCATCTTTAGATATAGTAGAGAACCTTGGTTGTTTGCATCTTTAGATATAGTAGAGAACCTTGGTTGTTTACATCCTTAGATATAGTAGAGAACCTTGGTTGTTTCCATCTTTAGATATAGTAGAGAACCTTGGTTGTTTGCATCCTTAGATATAGTAGAGAACCTTGGTTGTTTGCATCTTTAGATATAGTAGAGAACCTTGGTTGTTTTCATCTTTAGATATAGCAGAGAACCTTGGTTGTTTGCATCTTTAGATATAGTCGAGAACCTTGGTTGTTTACATCCTTAGATATAGTAGAGAACCTTGGTTGTTTACATCTTTAGATATAGTAGAGAACCTTGGTAGCTTGCATCTTTAGATATAGTAGAGAAACTTGGTAGCTTGCATCCTTAGATATAGTAGAGAACCTTGGTTGTTTTCATCTTTAGATATAGTAGAGAACCTTGGTTGTTTCCATCTTTAGATATAGTAGAGAACCTTGGTTGTTTCCATCTTTAGATATAGTAAAGAACCTTGGTTGTTTACATCTTTAGATATTGTAGAGAAACTTGGTAGCTTGCATCCTTAGATATAGTAGAGAACCTTGGTTGCTTGCATCCTTAGATATAGTAGAGAACCTTGGTTGTTTCCATCTTTAGATATAGTAGAGAACCTTGGTTGTTTGCATCTTTAGATATAGTAAAGAACCTTGGTTGTTTCCATCTTTAGATATAGTAGAGAACCTTGGTTGTTTGCATCCTTAGATATAGTAGAGAACCTTGGTTGTTTGCATCCTTAGATATAGTAGAGAACCTTGGTTGTTTCCATCTTTAGATATAGTAGAGAACCTTGGTTGTTTCCATCTTTAGATATTGTAGAAAAACTTGGTAGCTTGCATCCTTAGATATAGTAGAGAAACTTGGTAGCTTGCATCCTTAGATATAGTAAAGAACCTTGGTTGTTTCCATCTTTAGATATAGTAGAGAACCTTGGTTGTTTCCATCTTTAGATATTGTAGAGAAACTTGGTAGCTTGCATCCTTAGATATAGTAGAGAACCTTGGTTGCTTGCATCCTTAGATATAGTAGAAAACCTTGGTTGTTTGCATCCTTAGATATAGTAGAAAACCTTGGTTGTTTCCATCTTTAGATATAGTAGAGAACCTTGGTTGTTTCCATCTTTAGATATAGTAGAGAACCTTGGTTGTTTGCATCTTTAGATATAGTAGAGAACCTTGGTTGTTTCCATCTTTAGATATAGTAGAGAACCTTGGTTGTTTGCATCTTTAGATATAGTAGAGAACCTTGGTTGTTTCCATCTTTAGATATAGTAGAAAACCTTGGTTGTTTGCATCCTTAGATATAGTAGAGAACCTTGTTTGCTTGCATCCTTAGATATAGTAGAAAACCTTGGTTGTTTGCATCCTTAGATATAGTAGAGAACCTTGGTTGTTTGCATCCTTAGATATAGTAGAGAACCTTGGTTGTTTGCATCCTTAGATATAGTAGAGAACCTTGGTTGTTTGCATCCTTAGATATAGTAGAGAACCTTGGTTGTTTGCATCCTTAGATATAGTAGAGAACCTTGGTTGTTTCCATCCTTAGATATAGTAGAAAACCTTGGTTGTTTCCATCTTTAGATATAGTAGAGAACCTTGGTTGTTTGCATCCTTAGATATAGTAGAGAACCTTGGTTGTTTGCATCCTTAGATATAGTAGAGAACCTTGGTTGTTTGCATCCTTAGATATAGTAGAGAACCTTGGTTGTTTGCATCCTTAGATATAGTAGAGAACCTTGGTTGCTTGCATCCTTAGATATAGTAGAGAACCTTGGTTGTTTGCATCCTTAGATATAGTAGAGAACCTTGGTTGCTTCCATCTTTAGATATAGTAGAGAACCTTGGTTGCTTGCATCCTTAGATATAGTAGAAAACCTTGGTTGTTTCCATCTTTAGATATAGTAGAGAACCTTGGTTGCTTGCATCTTTAGATATAGTAGAGAACCTTGGTTGCTTGCATCCTTAGATATAGTAAAGAACCTTGGTTGCTTGCATCCTTAGATATAGTAGAAAACCTTGGTTGTTTCCATCTTTAGATATAGTAGAGAACCTTGGTTGTTTGCATCCTTAGATATAGTAGAGAACCTTGGTTGTTTCCATCTTTAGATATAGTAGAGAACCTTGGTTGTTTCCATCCTTAGATATAGTAGAAAACCTTGGTTGTTTGCATCCTTAGATATAGTAGAAAACCTTGGTTGCTTGCATCCTTAGATATAGTAGAGAACCTTGGTTGTTTCCATCTTTAGATATAGTAGAGAACCTTGGTTGTTTGCATCTTTAGATATAGTAGAGAACCTTGGTTGTTTCCATCTTTAGATATAGTAAAGAACCTTGGTTGCTTGCATCCTTAGATATAGTAGAAAACCTTGGTTGTTTCCATCTTTAGATATAGTAGAGAACCTTGGTTGCTTGCATCCTTAGATATAGTAGAGAACCTTGGTTGTTTGCATCCTTAGATATAGTAGAGAACCTTGGTTGTTTGCATCCTTAGATATAGTAGAGAACCTTGGTTGTTTGCATCCTTAGATATAGTAGAGAACCTTGGTTGTTTGCATCCTTAGATATAGTAGAGAACCTTGGTTGTTTCCATCTTTAGATATAGTAGAGAACCTTGGTTGTTTCCATCTTTAGATATTGTAGAAAAACTTGGTAGCTTGCATCCTTAGATATAGTAGAGAAACTTGGTAGCTTGCATCCTTAGATATAGTAAAGAACCTTGGTTGTTTCCATCTTTAGATATAGTAGAGAACCTTGGTTGTTTCCATCTTTAGATATTGTAGAGAAACTTGGTAGCTTGCATCCTTAGATATAGTAGAGAACCTTGGTTGCTTGCATCCTTAGATATAGTAGAAAACCTTGGTTGTTTGCATCCTTAGATATAGTAGAAAACCTTGGTTGTTTCCATCTTTAGATATAGTAGAGAACCTTGGTTGTTTCCATCTTTAGATATAGTAGAGAACCTTGGTTGTTTGCATCTTTAGATATAGTAGAGAACCTTGGTTGTTTCCATCTTTAGATATAGTAGAGAACCTTGGTTGTTTGCATCTTTAGATATAGTAGAGAACCTTGGTTGTTTCCATCTTTAGATATAGTAGAAAACCTTGGTTGTTTGCATCCTTAGATATAGTAGAGAACCTTGTTTGCTTGCATCCTTAGATATAGTAGAAAACCTTGGTTGTTTGCATCCTTAGATATAGTAGAGAACCTTGGTTGTTTGCATCCTTAGATATAGTAGAGAACCTTGGTTGTTTCCATCTTTAGATATAGTAGAGAACCTTGGTTGTTTGCATCTTTAGATATAGTAGAGAACCTTGGTTGTTTCCATCTTTAGATATAGTAAAGAACCTTGGTTGCTTGCATCCTTAGATATAGTAGAAAACCTTGGTTGTTTCCATCTTTAGATATAGTAGAGAACCTTGGTTGCTTGCATCCTTAGATATAGTAGAGAACCTTGGTTGTTTGCATCCTTAGATATAGTAGAGAACCTTGGTTGTTTGCATCCTTAGATATAGTAGAGAACCTTGGTTGTTTCCATCTTTAGATATAGTAGAGAACCTTGGTTGTTTCCATCTTTAGATATAGTAAAGAACCTTGGTTGCTTGCATCCTTAGATATAGTAGAGAACCTTGGTTGTTTCCATCTTTAGATATAGTAGAGAACCTTGGTTGCTTGCATCCTTAGATATAGTAGAGAACCTTGGTTGTTTGCATCCTTAGATATAGTAGAGAACCTTGGTTGTTTCCATCTTTAGATATAGTAGAGAACCTTGGTTGTTTCCATCTTTAGATATAGTAGAAAACCTTGGTTGCTTGCATCCTTAGATATAGTAGAAAACCTTGGTTGTTTCCATCTTTAGATATAGTAGAGAACCTTGGTTGCTTGCATCTTTAGATATAGTAGAGAACCTTGGTTGCTTGCATCTTTAGATATAGTAGAGAACCTTGGTTGCTTGCATCCTTAGATATAGTAGAGAACCTTGGTTGTTTGCATCTTTAGATATAGTAGAGAACCTTGGTTGCTTGCATCCTTAGATATAGTAGAGAACCTTGGTTGTTTGCATCTTTAGATATAGTAGAGAACCTTGGTTGCTTGCATCCTTAGATATAGTAGAGAACCTTGGTTGCTTGCATCCTTAGATATAGTAGAGAACCTTGGTGGCTTGCATCCTTAGATATAGTAGAGAACCTTGGTTGTTTCCATCTTTAGATATAGTAGAGAAACTTGGTAGCTTGCATCCTTAGATATAGTAGAGAACCTTGGTTGTTTGCATCTTTAGATATAGTAAAGAACCTTGGTTGTTTCCATCTTTAGATATAGTAGAGAACCTTGGTTGTTTCCATCTTTAGATATTGTAGAGAAACTTGGTAGCTTGCATCCTTAGATATAGTAGAGAACCTTGGTTGCTTGCATCCTTAGATATAGTAGAAAACCTTGGTTGTTTGCATTCTTAGATATAGTAGAAAACCTTGGTTGTTTCCATCTTTAGATATAGTAGAGAACCTTGGTTGTTTCCATCTTTAGATATAGTAGAGAACCTTGGTTGTTTGCATCTTTAGATATAGTAGAGAACCTTGGTTGTTGCCATCTTTAGATATAGTAGAGAACCTTGGTTGTTTGCATCTTTAGATATAGTAGAGAACCTTGGTTGCTTGCATCTTTAGATATAGTAGAAAACCTTGGTTGTTTGCATCCTTAGATATAGTAGAGAACCTTGTTTGCTTGCATCCTTAGATATAGTAGAAAACCTTGGTTGTTTGCATCCTTAGATATAGTAGAGAACCTTGGTTGTTTGCATCCTTAGATATAGTAGAGAACCTTGGTTGTTTGCATCCTTAGATATAGTAGAGAACCTTGGTTGTTTGCATCCTTAGATATAGTAGAGAACCTTGGTTGTTTGCATCCTTAGATATAGTAGAGAACCTTGGTTGTTTCCATCCTTAGATATAGTAGAAAACCTTGGTTGTTTCCATCTTTAGATATAGTAGAGAACCTTGGTTGTTTGCATCCTTAGATATAGTAGAGAACCTTGGTTGTTTGCATCCTTAGATATAGTAGAGAACCTTGGTTGTTTGCATCCTTAGATATAGTAGAGAACCTTGGTTGTTTGCATCCTTAGATATAGTAGAGAACCTTGGTTGTTTGCATCCTTAGATATAGTAGAGAACCTTGGTTGCTTGCATCCTTAGATATAGTAGAGAACCTTGGTTGTTTGCATCCTTAGATATAGTAGAGAACCTTGGTTGTTTCCATCTTTAGATATAGTAGAGAACCTTGGTTGCTTGCATCCTTAGATATAGTAGAAAACCTTGGTTGTTTCCATCTTTAGATATAGTAGAGAACCTTGGTTGCTTGCATCTTTAGATATAGTAGAGAACCTTGGTTGCTTGCATCCTTAGATATAGTAAAGAACCTTGGTTGTTTGCATCCTTAGATATAGTAGAAAACCTTGGTTGTTTCCATCTTTAGATATAGTAGAGAACCTTGGTTGTTTGCATCCTTAGATATAGTAGAGAACCTTGGTTGTTTCCATCTTTAGATATAGTAGAGAACCTTGGTTGTTTCCATCCTTAGATATAGTAGAAAACCTTGGTTGTTTGCATCCTTAGATATAGTAGAAAACCTTGGTTGCTTGCATCCTTAGATATAGTAGAGAACCTTGGTTGTTTCCATCTTTAGATATAGTAGAGAACCTTGGTTGTTTGCATCTTTAGATATAGTAGAGAACCTTGGTTGTTTCCATCTTTAGATATAGTAAAGAACCTTGGTTGCTTGCATCCTTAGATATAGTAGAAAACCTTGGTTGTTTCCATCTTTAGATATAGTAGAGAACCTTGGTTGCTTGCATCCTTAGATATAGTAGAGAACCTTGGTTGTTTGCATCCTTAGATATAGTAGAGAACCTTGGTTGTTTGCATCCTTAGATATAGTAGAGAACCTTGGTTGTTTCCATCTTTAGATATAGTAGAGAACCTTGGTTGTTTCCATCTTTAGATATAGTAGAAAACCTTGGTTGCTTGCATCCTTAGATATAGTAGAGAACCTTGGTTGTTTCCATCTTTAGATATAGTAGAGAACCTTGGTTGTTTGCATCTTTAGATATAGTAGAGAACCTTGGTTGTTTCCATCTTTAGATATAGTAAAGAACCTTGGTTGCTTGCATCCTTAGATATAGTAGAAAACCTTGGTTGTTTCCATCTTTAGATATAGTAGAGAACCTTGGTTGCTTGCATCCTTAGATATAGTAGAGAACCTTGGTTGTTTGCATCCTTAGATATAGTAGAGAACCTTGGTTGTTTCCATCTTTAGATATAGTAGAGAACCTTGGTTGTTTCCATCTTTAGATATAGTAGAAAACCTTGGTTGCTTGCATCCTTAGATATAGTAGAAAACCTTGGTTGTTTCCATCTTTAGATATAGTAGAGAACCTTGGTTGCTTGCATCTTTAGATATAGTAGAGAACCTTGGTTGCTTGCATCTTTAGATATAGTAGAGAACCTTGGTTGCTTGCATCCTTAGATATAGTAGAGAACCTTGGTTGTTTGCATCTTTAGATATAGTAGAGAACCTTGGTTGCTTGCATCCTTAGATATAGTAGAGAACCTTGGTTGCTTGCATCCTTAGATATAGTAGAGAACCTTGGTGGCTTGCATCCTTAGATATAGTAGAGAACCTTGGTTGTTTCCATCTTTAGATATAGTAGAGAAACTTGGTAGCTTGCATCCTTAGATATAGTAGAGAACCTTGGTTGTTTGCATCTTTAGATATAGTAGAGAACCTTGGTTGCTTGCATCTTTAGATATAGTAGAGAACCTTGGTTGTTTACATCCTTAGATATAGTAGAGAACCTTGGTTGTTTGCATCCTTAGATATAGTAGAGAACCTTGGTTGCTTGCATCCTTAGATATAGTAGAGAACCTTGGTAGCTTGCATCTTTAGATATAGTAGAGAACCTTGGTTGTTTACATCCTTAGATATAGTAGAGAACCTTGGTTGCTTGCATCCTTAGATATAGTAGAGAATCTTGGTTGTTTACATCCTTAGATATAGTAGAGAACCTTGGTTGCTTACATCTTTAGATATAGTAGAGAACCTTGGTTGTTTCCATCTTTAGATATAGTAGAAAACCTTGGTTGCTTGCATCCTTAGATATAGTAGAAAACCTTGGTTGTTTCCATCTTTAGATATAGTAGAGAACCTTGGTTGCTTGCATCTTTAGATATAGTAGAGAACCTTGGTTGCTTGCATCTTTAGATATAGTAGAGAACCTTGGTTGCTTGCATCCTTAGATATAGTAGAGAACCTTGGTTGTTTGCATCTTTAGATATAGTAGAGAACCTTGGTTGCTTGCATCCTTAGATATAGTAGAGAACCTTGGTTGCTTGCATCCTTAGATATAGTAGAGAACCTTGGTGGCTTGCATCCTTAGATATAGTAGAGAACCTTGGTTGTTTCCATCTTTAGATATAGTAGAGAAACTTGGTAGCTTGCATCCTTAGATATAGTAGAGAACCTTGGTTGTTTGCATCCTTAGATATAGTAGAGAACCTTGGTTGCTTGCATCCTTAGATATAGTAGAGAACCTTGGTAGCTTGCATCTTTAGATATAGTAGAGAACCTTGGTTGTTTACATCCTTAGATATAGTAGAGAACCTTGGTTGCTTGCATCCTTAGATATAGTAGAGAATCTTGGTTGTTTACATCCTTAGATATAGTAGAGAACCTTGGTTGCTTGCATCTTTAGATATAGTAGAGAACCTTGGTTGTTTACATCCTTAGATATAGTAGAGAACCTTGGTTGCTTGCATCTTTAGATATAGTAGAGAACCTTGGTTGCTTACATCCTTAGATATAGTAGAGAACCTTGGTTGTTTACATCTTTAGATATAGTAGAGAACCTTGGTTGTTTACATCCTTAGATATAGTAGAGAACCTTGGTTGCTTGCATCTTTAGATATAGTAGAGAACCTTGGTTGTTTACATCCTTAGATATAGTAGAGAACCTTGGTTGCTTGCATCCTTAGATATAGTAGAGAACCTTGGTTGTTTCCATCTTTAGATATAGTAGAGAAACTTGGTAGCTTGCATCCTTAGATATAGTAGAGAACCTTGGTTGTTTGCATCTTTAGATATAGCAGAGAACCTTGGTTGCTTGCATCTTTAGATATAGTAGAGAACCTTGGTTGTTTCCATCTTTAGATATAGTAGAGAACCTTGGTTGCTTGCATCTTTAGATATAGTAGAGAACCTTGGTTGCTTGCATCCTTAGATATAGTAGAGAACCTTGGTTGTTTGCATCTTTAGATATAGTAGAGAACCTTGGTTGCTTGCATCCTTAGATATAGTAGAGAACCTTGGTTGTTTGCATCTTTAGATATAGTAGAGAACCTTGGTTGCTTGCATCCTTAGATATAGTAGAGAACCTTGGTTGCTTGCATCCTTAGATATAGTAGAGAACCTTGGTGGCTTGCATCCTTAGATATAGTAGAGAACCTTGGTTGTTTCCATCTTTAGATATAGTAGAGAAACTTGGTAGCTTGCATCCTTAGATATAGTAGAGAACCTTGGTTGCTTGCATCCTTAGATATAGTAGAGAACCTTGGTGGCTTGCATCCTTAGATATAGTAGAGAACCTTGGTTGTTTCCATCTTTAGATATAGTAGAGAAACTTGGTAGCTTGCATCCTTAGATATAGTAGAGAACCTTGGTTGTTTGCATCTTTAGATATAGTAGAGAACCTTGGTTGCTTGCATCTTTAGATATAGTAGAGAACCTTGGTTGTTTACATCCTTAGATATAGTAGAGAACCTTGGTTGTTTGCATCCTTAGATATAGTAGAGAACCTTGGTTGCTTGCATCCTTAGATATAGTAGAGAACCTTGGTAGCTTGCATCTTTAGATATAGTAGAGAACCTTGGTTGTTTACATCCTTAGATATAGTAGAGAACCTTGGTTGCTTGCATCCTTAGATATAGTAGAGAATCTTGGTTGTTTACATCCTTAGATATAGTAGAGAACCTTGGTTGCTTGCATCTTTAGATATAGTAGAGAACCTTGGTTGTTTACATCCTTAGATATAGTAGAGAACCTTGGTTGCTTGCATCTTTAGATATAGTAGAGAACCTTGGTTGCTTACATCCTTAGATATAGTAGAGAACCTTGGTTGTTTACATCTTTAGATATAGTAGAGAACCTTGGTTGTTTACATCCTTAGATATAGTAGAGAACCTTGGTTGCTTGCATCTTTAGATATAGTAGAGAACCTTGGTTGTTTACATCCTTAGATATAGTAGAGAACCTTGGTTGCTTGCATCCTTAGATATAGTAGAGAACCTTGGTTGTTTCCATCTTTAGATATAGTAGAGAAACTTGGTAGCTTGCATCCTTAGATATAGTAGAGAACCTTGGTTGTTTGCATCTTTAGATATAGCAGAGAACCTTGGTTGCTTGCATCTTTAGATATAGTAGAGAACCTTGGTTGTTTCCATCTTTAGATATAGTAGAGAACCTTGGTTGTTTCCATCTTTAGATATAGTAGAGAACCTTGGTTGCTTGCATCCTTAGATATAGTAGAGAACCTTGGTTGTTTCCATCTTTAGATATAGTAGAGAACCTTGGTTGTTTCCATCTTTAGATATAGTAGAGAACCTTGGTTGTTTCCATCTTTAGATATAGTAGAGAACCTTGGTTGCTTGCATCCTTAGATATAGTAGAGAACCTTGGTTGCTTCCATCTTTAGATATAGTAGAGAACCTTGGTTGTTTGCATCCTTAGATATAGTAGAGAACCTTGGTTGCTTGCATCCTTAGATATAGTAGAGAACCTTGGTTGTTTGCATCTTTAGATATAGTAGAGAACCTTGGTTGTTTGCATCCTTAGATATAGTAGAGAACCTTGGTTGTTTCCATCTTTAGATATAGTAGAGAACCTTGGTTGCTTGCATCCTTAGATATAGTAGAAAACCTTGGTTGTTTGCATCCTTAGATATAGTAGAGAACCTTGGTTGTTTGCATCCTTCGATATAGTAGAAAACCTTGGTTGTTTCCATCTTTAGATATAGTAGAGAACCTTGGTTGTTTGCATCCTTAGATATAGTAGAAAACCTTGGTTGTTTCCATCTTTAGATATAGTAGAAAACATTGGTTGTTTGCATCCTTAGATATAGTAGAAAACCTTGGTTGTTTCCATCTTTAGATATAGTAGAGAACCTTGGTTGTTTCCATCTTTAGATATAGTAGAGAACCTTGGTTGTTTACATCCTTAGATATAGTAGAGAACCTTGGTTGTTTCCATCTTTAGATATAGTAGAGAACCTTGGTTGTTTGCATCTTTAGATATTGTAGAGAACCTTGGTTGCTTGCATCCTTAGATATAGTAGAGAACCTTGGTTGCTTGCATCCTTAGATATAGTAGAGAACCTTGGTTGTTTGCATCTTTAGATATTGTAGAAAACCTTGGTTGCTTGCATCCTTAGATATAGTAGAAAACCTTGGTTGTTTCCATCTTTAGATATAGTAGAGAACCTTGGTTGTTTCCATCTTTAGATATAGTAGAGAACCTTGGTTGCTTGCATCCTTAGATATAGTAGAGAACCTTGGTTGTTTGCATCTTTAGATATTGTAGAAAACCTTGGTTGCTTGCATCCTTAGATATAGTAGAAAACCTTGGTTGTTTCCATCTTTAGATATAGTAGAAAACCTTGGTTGTTTCCATCTTTAGATATAGTAGAGAACCTTGGTTGTTTACATCTTTAGATATAGTAGAGAACCTTGGTTGCTTGCATCTTTAGATATAGTAGAGAACCTTGATTGTTTCCATCTTTAGATATAGTAGAGAACCTTGGTTGTTTCCATCTTTAGATATAGTAGAGAACCTTGGTTGCTTGCATCTTTAGATATAGTAGAGAACCTTGGTTGTTTACATCTTTAGATATAGTAGAGAACCTTGGTTGCTTGCATCCTTAGATATAGTAGAAAACCTTGGTTGCTTGCATCCTTAGATATAGTAGAGAACCTGGTTGCTTGCATCTTCAGATAAACTAGAGAACCTTGGTAGCTTGCATCCTTAGATCTCCTTGTCACCTTCTGTTAACCTCCTGTAGTCTCTGAAATGAAATGTGTCATGTATATATTTGTCAACAATCATAAGTCAGTACCAGAAATTTGGTGTATATTTATTTACAGACAATTGTGAAAACTGTTAACCAGTCTGCTTGTTTTATTTCTGATCAACAGGGTTTTATTAGACTACAATGTACAGCTAATTGCGTTATAGACTTTCACAAATCTTGTTGGAAAACATATAAACAAAATTTTAGGGACAAGATAACTGATAAGGTTTGTTGATGTACTTTAATTTCTTCTTCTTTTTTAAAATATTTTTTAAAGCCAAGTCTTCAAATAGATTTAGTTAAAAAGTGATAGCCAAATATATCTTAATAGATTTAGGTACAAAGTGGCTGTGCTATGGTAGTCAAATATTTAAAGATTCAGGTGCAAACTGATCATGTTATTGAAGCAGCCAAGTTGTGATTGCCAAATATATTAATAGACCAGCATTATGCACCAGCGACACCTGTTGATTTGTTCCCAAGCTTTATATTGCTTCTTTTGGTCATAACTTCCTTTCCTTCTTTTTTTGCACTTCCAATAAAACAGCTTGCACTTAAACAACCCTCCTTCCAATAAAACAGTTTGCACATAAACAACCCTCCCACCCACTCCCCAGTAAACTTTATAGCTCACAAATTCTACTAGCTGTAATGCTGAATTGGAAAAGCTTTATAATGCCCTTTCACACACACACATACCTTTGGCCAGTGAATTCTACTATCACCTTTCTATCCCCCTCCCTGCATACCCCCCTCCTAATCCACCTTAGGCAGACCCTACTTCCACTACAGCCCAACATAACCAACACCCTGTACGGCAGTGCTGAACAACTGAAGAAAACAGCACACTTTTTTGCCTTCGCACAGTCTGCAAAAGAGCTCAGCAGCAATAAAGAAGAAGAAGAACCCTGCTTCTGCCAAAAAGAAAATTCTACATTTAATCTCAGACTATTCTTCAATTAGACAATTCTATATTGAAATATTTGATGACTCAATGTGGCTTTTTAGCCAGATTCCCCAAGCCTCCTTTTAATACGCCTTGTACATCGTAATACTCTCCAAAATACACTTTTTACCCATGAATTATCATTTCACCTTTTCTCCTCCTGTGGAACAGTTTGAAAGGGACACTCCTTGTCATAGTATATTAAATTCCCCCCTTTTTTTTTATACCTTTTACCTATCCCTTAGTCTGTTAGACCGTTGGGGCACCAAGCAAGACTTGTCGACCATCGTTTTCCATTCCTCCCTGTCTTTTGCCTTAATTAAAACCTCTTTCAATGGTAGGCCCATCCATTCTTTTATGTTGTCCTCCCATCGCTTTCTCTGTCTGCCTCTTCTTCTTTTTCCTGGTATTTTTCCCTGAAAGAAGGTCTTTGCAAGCCCTGTAGATCTTGTAATATGGCCATAGATTTTAAGCTTGCGTTTTTTTTTACATAGTTAGCAGGTCATCATGGGGTCCTATTGCTGCAGTAACCCTGTCTCTAATCTCTTGGTTTGTGATGCGGTCTTTGAATGTGATACCTAGGATCCTTCTGTAGCATCTCAGTTCCATTGCTAGGATCCTCCTCTCTAACTCTGCAGTCAGCGTCCAAGACTCGCAAGCATATAAAAATGTGGCCATGACCAGAGAGCGCATCAGTCTGATTTTGGTGACGAGGGCTAAGCCCTTGTCTTTCCATATTATTTTAAGTTTTGAAAGGGCTGCTGTGGACTGTGCTGTTTGGGCCAATATTTCGGATTTCGATCTCTTATCTGAGGCAATAGCTCTGAGGTATTTGAAACTGCTGACACAAGTCAGCTTTTCACCTCCAATGCTGATGCCCCTTTTAAAGCCCTGTTGGCTATTGGTCATAATTTGAGTTTTTTCAGCATTTATTTGCATACCATATGCTGCAGAAGTCCTGTCAATGCGCATCACCATGTCAGCTAGTTCTTCTTCTGTCCCTGCTAGGCCATCAATGTCATCTGCAAAGCACAAGTTAGTAATTCTTCTTCCTCCAATGCTAACAGTACCTTCATAGCCCTTGTGAGCATCTTCCATTATCCTTTCAAGAAAGATATTGAAGAGTGTTGGTGAAAGTAGGCAGCCTTGTCTTACTCCAACTGTGGTTTTGAGCCAGTCCCCAGTATTATTGTACACCGCACTGGTGGCATCCTTGTAGAGGTTCTGGATAACTTTGATTATGTTTTTATTAACGTTGTACTTTTCCATTGTCGCCCAGAGTGCCCCTACCCCTAGAAAAAAACAATAAATAAAATAGTGCTTCAAATGCTAAAAATCCTTCATACAAATATTTTACTTTCTCAAAAAAAAATATAAAAAAATATCAATTTTTTAAAAAAATTGCTATTGCTTATTTCGACAGCATTTACTTGGTATTTAAAATAGGACATATAAAATTGAACATTAAAAGTTGGAGGGAAAGAAAATTCACACCAATGTCAATAAAAAGCTTTAAAAAAAGGAAATAAAATTATTTGCTATTAAATATCAGTATGTTGGCTATATAAAAAGCGTATTAGGACAAAGCTCCAAATAACAAAATTGTTTTTGGGAAAATTAACAGCTGCCATTTTAATCATGAAAGGTGCTCAGTTGTTTTAGGCATATAGTATGTAATAACAGGTTTAATTTTTCTTATTTTATTTCATCCAGCCCAAGTTGAAGAATAGAAGATTTCAGGGCTTTTGAATATATATTTATAGATTTAGGTATAAAGTGGCATTGTTTTGATAGCCATGTGTATTGCATATATATTAATAGATTTAGGTATAAAGTGGCATCGTTTTGATAGCCATGTGTATTGCATATATATTAATAGATTTAGGTATAAAGTGGCATTGTTTTGATAGCCAAGTGTACTGACAGATTGAGATACAAGAGATTAAGGGGCCATGTTGTGGAACTTTGATAAGCTGATACCAATATATCAAGTTAAAATTAAATCTCAATTGATTTTCTTGTACTTAATTCTAAACTAACCAATGTGTTCATTATGTCCTCAGGAAATGTTAGATATAAAATGTCCTACACCGGAGTGTTGGGGTTTCATCTGTAATATATGTATATCATTACCATCCACTGATGTCAAACAGTTTGTAAGTATTTTTTTGTTTTTTTTTTCTTTAAAAGAAAAGCTTATTGATGTAGACAGCAGAGGAACTTAAAAACAAAAGAGGACAGCAACTTTTAATCATTGTTGTGATACAGTAAAATTTTGGGAATGACAGGGTCTGTCCAGGTAATCGAGTGTCTGAATAACCGAATGGGGCCCCAAAACATCCCTATAGAAAGAAAATTATATGGAGATCTCCCTGATTAGGAAACCACTGCACAGTTCATCTCATAAATTGGTCTAACAAGTCATCTGAACGTTCCAACAGTTCATCTCATATATTGTTCTAGTCATCTGAACGCTCCAACATAATAATGAAAACGAGGAAGAAATAGAAGAAACGAATAGGGAAATGGTCCATTTCACCAACAATATAAAGAAAATCCATATGGGGGTATCACGCTCAAGTAAAATATACAGGGAACAAAATGTTATATGTAATAGCCTACCTTTATTGAGCCTAATAATCGCTGTTCTTTTGCTGCACATCAGCAAGACTGTACTGTTTAAAAAATAGGTAGTCTGGATATTTGACATCCGGATAAACAACGGTCTCCTGTCTATTTAATAAAATAAAATACCTTATATCTTAGCAGGGGATGTAACTGGTCTAATAGATGAAGGGTCACCAGTTGTTTCCCTTCAAGGACTAGCAGTTCAGTTATTTATTTCTTCCATGTAAATAGAATGTCTAAAATGACTTCTTAAGCAAACTAAAAATAAAAAGGGACAAACTTTTTGTGTCTAGCTCTAAACTCTATTTCTACTAACTATCATGTTCAACTTAAAACTGAGGTGTCGTCACTTTTCATCTTTAAAACAACTTTCTGGTTGCTACATTTTTCTTCTTAATAAAAGTATATACATACATGACTGGTATAATTGCTTCACATAACTCAAGAGTTGTCTGAGTCTATGTGTCAGGCTGTGAGGCTTGAAAGACATGGATGCCTCCAGATGAATCGCTGGTTTTGGTTTAGTATTGAATTGGCGTAGAGCCTTCTGTGACAAAAACAAAAGCCCATTCTAAGAGCAGCAAATGTAGCCACAGTTTATGCAGGCCAACACAATGAGCAACTGAGAGTCATTTTATTGACTTTTAGCGCTTACCTCTAATAGAACTCTTGAGTTTTAAAAAAATGCTACTATTCAATATTTAGGGACAGGTTGGGTAGCTAAGCTAGCTCCTGGTCTGGAGGTGTCAGCTTTGTGTGTGTGTGTGTTCAGCAATAGAACGCCTTGATTTAAGTTTCCAAATAGCTACCTCCCCTTAGCTTTTCTTTTTTATCCTAGTTGATTAAGATGGTTAATCATTGTACTGGCCACATGACACCCTGTTAAATCCTTGATCAAATCAAAGGGAACATTGATCTAATCTCCTTGTTTAACTTTAGTATGGAATGACAAAAACGTTCATTCTGTCCATCTTCCTACCTCCCCTCTTTGTCCCCCCAGTTTGTTTTTATTGCTTAAAACACTGGACATCATTCTAGGTATTGATTTTTAGCGGCCCCTGAAAGGGGAAAAGACGCTATTAGTTTTGTGTTGCCTGTCTGTCCGTCCATCAGTCCCATTTCAATCTCAGAAACTAGAAGAGAAAATGAAAATCGGACATCATGATATTTTAGTTCATTCAAAGTTATTTTTTCTTTTCTGAAAGCGAAAAATCTAATTTTGTTAAATAAATTATGCAAGCAGTTTTTTTTTCATAAAAATACACCATTTTTACAACTATCCACTATTAATAGTAACAAACACCGGAGGCTTTTTAGTAAGGAAGATCACTAATTATTTACCATTTTTTAACACATTTATTATGCAAACGGTTTTAGATTTTTGGTCAAAAAATATTTTTTTTTACAATTTTATTGCTAAGTTATGTAAGTTCTGTCATACTAAATACTACATTAACTAAAAAATGTTAACTTTTTTTTAAGGGAAAAAAATCTATTTACTATGAAAATAAGTTGAATATAATTTAAAACAATAATTAATTAGTTGTTTTTCATATTATTGTGTGAACTGCAGAGAACACTAACTGTCATAGAACACAAAACTAAAGGATTTTTTTTTAATTACGGAAATGTTTAGAAGAGATTGACCCTTTACAAAACAATTAGATCAATTAGATACTCATTATAAGGCATCAGTTAAGCCATGTTCACATCAAACTTCACATTCACTTTCACCTACCCCTTGGTCTGCTGGACCTTTGGGGCACCACACAGAATCTGTCAACCTTCTTTATCCATTCTTCTCTGTCATTTGCTTTTAATAGAATTTTATTCTGATAAACTTTCTAAAAATATTAATACCTGCTTTTTTACCTGGCTGGGTGGACTACTTCTGACGGAATTTAATACAGATATTCTTGTTATACTTTTCTTCAAAGCTATACTTTTCTTCAAAGCTATACTTTTCTTCAAAGCTATACTTTTCTTCAAAGCTATACTTTTCTTCAAAGCTATACTTTTCTTTAGAATTGTTCTTCAGAGTTATTCTCTATTCACTAAGGTTTTCTTTCTTCATCATTAGCTAGCACTAGCGTGAGACTCGTCCACTTTCTGGTGTTGTCTTCCCATTGTTTCTTTCGCTTTTCTGTCCTCCTTTTTACAAAGCTTATATCAACTCACTCTATGTGTGTGTGTGTGTGTCTGTCTCGGATCAAGCTGAAATTTTGCACAATTATTTCTTTTACCTGACAATACAATGACTCAATTAAAAAAAAACAACAATTAGTTTATTAACTATTGGTTATTCAATTTTGTGTTTGGTATCTCAAACAAGGGAAAAAAATAGTCCTTGACTGAAGTGGTGGTACAAGCTGAATTAGTCCCCTTTATATTAGGCTTAGTAAACACAATCATGAAATAGAAACAATAGATACCATCTTCCTTGTTCACAGACTCTGCTAGCAGTATTACCATGTTGGCTTGAGTAGCCTGAGAAGGCTTTAGCCCACAAGCTCGAGTTCAGGTCGTTCCCTTTTTTTTATTGACAAATTTATAAAGCGATCAAGAAAATATTCACCAAGATATTCCATTCTTTCCCTCCCCTCCCCCCCCCTCTTTCCCAGCTGGTCCAGACAAGTGATAGGATCACAGTTTATTGAAAACCAAAAAAAAAACTAAAAGCATGAAATTGCGCTAAACAAAAACAATAGGTAAAAATATTTGTTATCGCTTAGATCTATTAATTGTTTGTCTAGAGCTATTTCAAATTTAATCACATGACTGATCCAAACTGAAACGCAATGGCTTAATATAAGCCTTGTTGTTTTTTTTTTGTTGTTTTTTTTAATTATTTGTTTAATATTTTTCTTGTTCCTGGTACAAGCATATGTGAGTTTTGCACACAGTCTAATCTCGCCCCCATGCTATGTTTCTGTTAAACATACACTATTTCTTGAAGACAACATTGGTGTAAATCTAAGACAAGCACTCAACGAAGTGAATAAGAGAATGTGTGTTTATTATCAGTTATAAAACACACAAACAGTGACTTCAGCCATTAATTCACAAGGAGTCTTAAGATCCACCAGTCCTTTCCTACCCGAACCTTAATACCGACTACCCACCCACTTTCCAGTGTCGCTTCAATCCTTAATCCAGTTCTCTGGTAGCACGAAGGACGCTCTTTAGTTCCAGACAGCTAAGTCTCCTGTCCCTTGCTGATCACTTCAGTCGGATCTAAACAGTCCTTTTTCTCGTATCAACATGGCTTCTATCATTTGTGCAGAACGGTGCGCTAGTGCGCTCCTTAAAAGTAAGCGATAACAATAAGTAACAATATTAAAAGTCGTATACAAGTTATTCCAATAACTCTGGTTAGTCTAGTGATCAGGGACATAGTGAATAAAAGGAAATTATAAATAAAAATAAGTAAATAAATATAAAAAATAAACTTTAAAAATGTAATGATAAATATAAACAATAAATATAAATAAAGATAAATATTATTTATTTGTCATATGTAAAAAAGACAAATTCTACCTATGTAGGTACAAAAAGTACTTATAGTTAATGAGCAGCTTTGCATTAAAAAAAAACAAACACAACAACAGCGAAGAATGCATGGTCTTTGAGCAAACTCATACTACATTTTTTTAAACTGCAGAATTTTAAATCACTTTCTGTGATCACACCCATGTCAAATCTATGTTACTCCCATGTCACACCCATGTCACATCTATGTCACTTCAATGTCAAATCCATGTTACTCCCATGTCACATTCATGTTACACCCATGTTACATCTATGTCACACCAATGTAAAATCCAAGTTATTCCCATTTCACATCAAGGTCGAATCCATGTTACACCCATGTCACACCTATGTCACACCAATGTCAAATCCATGTTACTCCCATGTCACATTCATGTTACACCCATGTCACATCTATGTCACACCAATGTAAAATCCAAGTTACTCCCATTTCACATCATTGTCAAATCCATGTTACTCCCATGTCACATTCATGTTACACCCATGTCACATCTATGTCACACCAATGTCACATCTATATCACACCCTCGTCACATCTAGTGCATGAGTTCCTACTGCCTGTCTGAGTCGTACATTTTCTTGACCTATAGACGAAGCCATTTCACCATTTCATTACTTACTTAATAACATGAACCACTGCCTTTGAAATTCTTTTTTGCAAAGCTTATATAAACTCTGTCTGTCAGTCTGTCTGTCTGGTACAAATTTTGAACACGTTATGTCTCCCTCACCCATTCTTGGATCAAGTTAAAACTTGACAAAATTGTCTATTTTCCTTAACAAAACATAAATAATTTAAAAATTAACTAATTAGTCAATTAACTATTGGTAATTAGTTATTTTGTTTGATATCGAAAAAGGGAAATGCATTCTACATTATTGAGAGATATAGTTGTAAATGTTAGTTCTTCTTCTTAGGTAAACGTTTTAAAAGTATATTTTTAAATATTTTGCTTGCTTTTATTGCGTGTTTTTTTTTTTTAGGAACATCTAGTGTCTGATGGTAAAAATAATTTCCTCAATATTTTGAATTTTTTAAAATTCTCCTATTTTTTTGTTGAAGATTTAAAATAGTTCTACTCATCCAAAATACTACGACTCCAGGTGCCAGCTAGGACAGCGTGTTAATCGCGATTCCTGGTCAAGATGAAGAATGATGTTTTCACAAAGCTTATATCAACTCACTCTGTCTGTCTGTCTGGTCAAAGGTTTAAACATTTCCCATTCTCGAATCAAGTTGAAACTTTGCACAATTATTCATTGTATTTGCCGAGACTTTAATGAATACAAAAAATTAACCAATTAGTTAATGAATTATTGGTGATTAATTATTTTGTTTGATATCGAAAGAAAGGGAATAAATGCTACTTAATGAGAGATGTGGATATATGGATTTAATTTCCTTATCACGTTTCGACACGTTTATTTCTCCCATTTCCAATTCTTGGATCAAGTTGAACATTGTGTATAGTTATTCGTAGTCGATGACAATACACTAATCAATCAGAAAATTAACCAATTAATTAGTCAATTAATACGAATTACTTTTTTTGTTATATTGCAGAAAGGGAGCTAACCCTGCCATTTTCAGATAAATTGCAGTAATTAGCATGGTGTTTTTTTTCATTAGATAAGCTTTGTTTTTTAAAACAACGCTTGTTAATTTGTCAGGACACTTACTGAATACATTGCTGACGTTGTTTAGCTAATACAATAGAGACTCATGTCAAGTTCTGGTTTGCTTCATAAACAAAACTTACAGTTTTGTGTTTTGTTAGCCAAAGTATTTCAAGTCTTTCTTTAATTATAGAAAATGTGATATTCGCGATTCCAAATCAATATGCGGAAGGATGTTTTTAATTTGGTAGGACACTTACTGAATACATTGTTGACGTCCTACAATAGAGACCCATGTCAAGTTCTGGTTTGCTTCATAAACATAACTTCGGTGTGTAATATTGGAAAATGAAGTAGGCATTCATTGCATGGAACAAGTCGAGTCATTATTGACAAGGAGCTTGGAGATGTATGTACTGGCATGTTTAAACGTAAAGGTGATCTAAGTGAACGCACATTTGCACCGGCAACTTGAACTAAACACCTCCTATTGTTGACACTCCTAGTGGTGGCTCCATTTTACTGAAACATTTGGGACAATTTTGTTAAGGCGTCTGAGCGTGGGGTCGAGTGACGTCATTGTATTGTTTGCTGCGTTCGAGATTACGGTCATGGTAGGGAGGTCACCGGAGCCACGCTTCACTTAGTTTACCTGTCGTCGCGCTGTCCCCAGGTCACACGTCTGTTCTTTAGTGGACGATGGTCCCTGAGTAGACTGCCCCCGGGCACTAAGTCTAGTGGTAGATGGTCAAGTTTTCAGTGTCTTGTTTGTAGTCCTAGTCAAGTGGTGCGTCGTGCGTTGTCTGACAGGGAGGGGCCCCAAACTGAAAGAACTTGACCACATTTGCTTGCAACACCTTCCCCTCCCGCAGGTCAGTATGATGGCTCTTTTAAATCGTCTGAAGTGTCAATAAAGGAAAGACAACTGATTATTTGAATAAATCTCCCACCCGAGACTGAAGAAAAAAGGGAGCATACAAACTGAAAGACTACTTCATCATCTAATCCACTTCACCAGATTTACCTCCCTTTTATGACCAGTTTGTTTTTCAAGGTTTAAATCTTTTTTTTTTTTATCCTAGCCACTTGTACACTTCTAAATCAGAAGACTTGAGTCTTTAAACAAAATTGTAAAAAGACTCCCAATAGTAGGCCCTAACTTACCAACCCCTTGAACACTGTACACCATTAAACAGTCCAAATTACAAGTCAAGTAAACACTATTTACATTGTACACACATATTAGAAGCATACTATTCTGTTGTTTTTTTTTCTTGATAATACCACCACCTAGTCTCCGACCTCCTAATAAAAACTTCTATTATGCCTTTTTTTTAAATTTCATTTATACGATTGTACTTGCGCATTCAGTCAAACCCAGAAAAATAAAACAGATAACATTGGATAGGAATGAAATTCGTAAAATAATAGAATTAATAATAATGACAATATTTGACACTGATGACCTATTGAGGTTGTATAAGTAGGTCTATTTAAAGTTAGTGATGTATTAGGGTTGTAGTTTTAGGTCTTTTAGACATTGGTGACTTGGGAAGGTTGTATATGTGAATCTATTTGACATTGGTGACCTAGTAATGCTATGTATTTATGGCCTAGTGATGTTGAATATGTAGATCTATTTTGACATATGTGACCTAGCAATACTGTGTATGTTGACACTCTTTGACATTCGTTGACATTAGTGACCTAGTCATGTATATGTAGGTCTATTTACATCGATGCCACTGGTTTTAGTATAGTTAGCAAGAGTTTGCTACATTAAAAATTGTGATATTTAACATGAGTTATCTATGCTCTCTCTCTCTCTCTCTCTCTCCATATATCTTGGTTATTCTTCATGAAATCTGTCCCAAAACTTTGCATCATATAAAACAACAACATTACAACGATAGCCAAAGAGAGACCTACTGTATTCAATGTATACTTTAGCCTATTAAGAGATTTCTATGCCACTCTATGCTAAATGTTATTTACAGTAATCTGTCGTGGGTTGTTTTTTTTTTTTTTGTTGTTGTTGACATTTCGAACTTACATTATTATAATAGTTTTTCTTTAATGTTTGTGTATTCTATACATGGGATACACAAACACACATATCAAGAGCTTGCTAATTATGGATCTGCCTCCTTTTTCTGAATACTTCCACTCTGTAGTAAATACAGTATTTAAAGAAAGCTGTGCATCAACAATAAACTGTTTGTACGGAGTTGTATAGGTATCTACATTGTATACAGCATGAATAGTCGAGTTCACGAAATTAGATCTAGTACATAGTACATTTACGATACGCTACTGAAAGATACTATACTAAAGATGCACCTTTTCAAAGAGAGTAGTAGAAACACCCATTAAAGATGCAAAGAGAGGTCTACGCACTGTTTTAAGGACACATTGTTTAAATGGGATCGTATGCACTGCACTAAATATTCAATATTAAATGTTGGTATGGAAAAGATTCTCTGACTTTTATTTGATGGGAATTAAATTTAGCTAACACCGGTACATTTTACCGTACATACGCTCTTTGACGATTGGGATTTAGTTAGTTAGATTGTATTTAATATATTTAATGTAAAAATCAATAGAATTTTATGTGCTACTTTGACGATGCACTTTGTATAAGGTTGGGGTGGGGGACTTATATTTAATACATTCATTGCAAGATGCACTATCGGCTTAAATAGTTTACACTAAAGACTATATTAAAGATGTAATGTTTTTAATACTAAATTTGACCTTTCGGACCATGCTGTCCATAGGGCAGATGATGTAAAAGTTACTTCAAAAAAGAAGATGATTACGTCCTACGCCTCATGCATCTAGTCGTGCATGTTAACCAATGACTTAAATTCTGCCAAGACATTGGTTTTCCTGGCTGGCTCAGGCAACCCATTCCAAGCATTTGTACAAATTTGTCCTAGCATATCAGATTTGGTTTTTGTATTTGAAGATCATGGTTCAGTGTTTTATGTATAATTGCTACTTTACTTTTGAGTCTTCTATCCTGACGGCTTTCTAAATTTAGTGATTTTACTAAAGGTGTTACTCTAGTCAAATGTGAATATTCGTTTGTTATGAATCGCACTGCTCTATTTTGTGTCTGTTCCAGTTTCTTAATGTTTTCTTGAGTTGAGGGGGTCCCAAACAGAGGATATTATTGGCATAACAAAGGTTAAATAACATTTATTTATAACTATTATTCACATGTCCTTATTTGATTTATATAAATTTCTTTTAATAAACCCTGTTTCTGTTGCCCACAGTTAACGAGGGTGAAATGTGGCTAGCACAACGACCAACTAATGTTGCGTACCCATTAGGGCTGAGTGAACTCAGAGGCGCCTAAAGATTAAAAATACCATTCATCACAAAGGTTCGAACTAAATCTATGTACTAATGAAATGAGTGAAGTCTTATGATAACCAGGGGACACTAGTTTTTTTTTAAACTAATGAGAAGCAGAGGACAGCATCTAGTAATTAGAATTGACTTAACTGAAAATAAACTCGGCGCGTGCCCTCGTAATTTATTCTTTGTATAAAGCCAAATCTTTATCTTAGCGCTCGACATCATGAAATGGAAACCAAAAAAAAAAAGGGGGGGGGGAACAGGTAAGCGCGACGACCATTGTTGTCCATAGAACGCGTCGCCCGCCCAAAGTTTGGCGTTGGTCACTGGGATCGCGTCCTCTCGTTTGCTCCGTGACCACGCCCTATAGTCGATAGACTGCACCCCCCCCTCTCATCCCCACGATTGGTCAGCGTTGATGCTTTATTTTTTAGTGGCTAAAAATTTTCAAAATGTTCCGCCTCGTTTTCAGCAATGAAAGATCTTTAAAATCTGTCAAACTTGCTTTTCAAATCATTTCTCATTAATTTGTTTTCCGATAATTTCGCAGTGTGTACATTTTCTGTTGTTGAATACACCAACGTCCATTGTGATTGGGACTAAATCAACTCATTTGGGAGCATCTTTCCTACTAACTTTGGAATAGCCACCTCTGACCTGTATTAGTTTTTGGGCTTAATTTGATGCCGATCTACGACTTGCACTAGTGGGGCAGCTGCACCGAGTGCGCTTTCCTGGATACAACACAGAAGCCAAAATTTGGCGCTTCGCCTCTGTCTGGGCGCCCCTGTCAGGCCTTCGCGGGTTAGGCAGGAGCATGTCTAGCTTTCTCAAGTTCATCTTCACGTCTGCTCCCATGAAGCCGTTTGAAGGGTTGAATGTGAATTTCTCCATGCTGGATTCTACGGAGACCGTAAGTTGTGCTCTAACTATCGTGCTATTGTGCTGTCACTTCAAATATAAGACTACTTCACTCATCCGTATTGCATCTATTATTCTCTAAACATCTACCTCTTGCTACAATTTAATCTAAAAATGCGACACATTCTGTTTTTTTTTAAACAAAAGCGATATGAGATTTGCAAGACGTTTAAATAAAGATATACCGATATAAAGGAGAGAGCGAGGTGATTCTGTTGGTTTGGTTTAGAGATTAAAATCATCACTAGATGACATCATCAATTTGTTTTATTTTGATTTATTTTTGGGCAAGTTTTAAAACTGAACACATTGTTTATATTTAGCATTGACTGGATCTGGTAAATATAAATATAGCTCATTAATTGTTGATAGCTTGAAACTTGGTTTACATATGGTGGTTGTATTCTACATCCGAAGTGCACTATATAGAGACAGGAGCAAGTATTCCAGTTGTAGTTGTCTGTATTATAATTATTAGGTATGTTTTTCATTCTGATATGTCCGTTGATTTTCGTTGTGACTCGGTCAGCAGCTGTTGTTAGCAGGTTATCAAGAGAGAATTACTGAGATATAATTATTCAGCATAATGATAATTACACTGAGTCATGATTAGTCTATATAGGCCTGTTGTGAATGACTACAAAATCATTATCAGTCTATATTTTGAATAACTGTAAGATCTAATATTGGAATAACATTCCTCCCACCCACCCACATGTTGTGTCATTAAACTGTACTTGTAATTTACAATGGTTGAATCAAAATGAATTTAGTACACAGAACAGCATCAGATTCGACCCATTTAATCCAATACAGTTTTTTCTCATAAGAATCTCTCTCTCTCTCTCTCTCTCTATATATATATATATATATATATATATATATATATATATATATATATATATATATATATATATATATATATATTCACACACACACATAAATACATACACATGTAACTGAAATATGATGTTTTAAATGCAAAAGTTGGGAAAAAAACTTGGTCTTCAGAAATTAAACCCTTTAATTTTTTTAATTATAATATTCTCATTTAAATAAATCATACCTGCATTATTTATTCTAAGAAAATAATAATATTCTGAAATTTGACTTTTCCCCAAGTGTGTACATTTTTAAAATGAAGAAAATAACTTTAGTGCCCTCAAATCTAGTCATATTGAAAAGGATACTCACAATTAGTAAGCATTCTACTTGGTTTACAAAATTTAATATGCACATGCACATGTTAAACATACTTTAATGGTCTCACCATGCAGAAAAAAAGCTTAGTTCCCTTTCAGACCTTGTGGTCTATAGGGCAGATAATGTAAAGGTCATCTGTTTCTGTGGACAAGGGTGTTATGTGGCTAGCACAATGACCAACCGCTTTTACTTTTCCCCAACTTATGTCAGGTTCCCATAAGAGCTGGGTGAATTCAAAGGTGCCCAAAGAACCAGACATTAAAAATCTCAGTCCTCATCAGAATTCTGTCTCATCATGTCTATGATTACATAAAGATCAAAAGTGATAAGCAAGTCTATACATAGTAGAAGAAAATAATACTACTTTGAAATTTGGCTTTCCAAAGTTTACCTATGACAAACATGAGACGTGCATTGTGTAGGTATAAATAAACTTAAAAACAAGGCAGTTTGCATTGTTGAGCTGTACGAGATCTACATTACCTCCCTATCAGTTTGATTAGGACTTCAAAGTTTGACTACATTTTGTGTAAAAATAATAAAAAGTAAACTGAAATAAATGTCTTTGTTTCAGACTTCCACTCAGACAGATAACCCACCTAAAGAACCAAAGCCCAAATTAAAGACCAAAGCTTTCAGGTTGGTTCTTGTCTGAAGAAATACCATTAAGTATAATGTAATGTGCAGGCTGTTAGAATCGTAATGAGTTACAATGTGAATTAAAGTACCAAAATATCATTTCATTTTACCATATCATTTTTTTTTACCCATTCAGCCCTCGAAAAATTCAGACCAAATGTGAGAAAAAGAGGCTTCGTAAAGAAAGAAGGGCCCAAGCCAGACTGGCTGCTCTTGAAACAAAGCCCCTTGAGGCTGAAGAAAATGTGACCACAGAGCCACAGCATGAAGGTGAGTTAGTGACATCATGGTGTCATGTGTTGCTAATCATATACAAGTGTCTTTCTAATGTCATAGAAGTGTGTTTCTTCTATCCTTTTTGTTTTGGCTGTTAGTATCAGTAATAACTAAATACTGGTCTCTTTTCATCCAAATTACAGTACGAAGTGTTGGTGCTTTGGTGACTAGTGCCCAGTGCTTAGTTTCATTTGTTATTGTAAACTTATGCTTTGAAGAAAATATATTAGGTTGTGTATAATCTACACTATAATAATGAATCTAATTTTAAATCAAATATTTTCAACTATTATAAAAGCCTAGTTAGATAATGCTTGACATATTTATTAAATATTTATTACTATATTATATTAACATGCTGTTTTAATTTCTGCAATCTAAAATCACACCTCAATACCTACTAACACATCATTTACATAACATAGATCTGAAAAATGTCAGCTCTCATTTTGTATGTGTATTCTTAAAGTCTAAAATTTATCTTAGAAAAAAACCTAGACATAACTTACTTGTTTGTTTGTTTTTTCTGTAGTTTTGCCAGATGTCAGTCAAATAGTAGCTCCTGACTGCCAAGTGACACTACTCAAGAAAGATGACCCAGAATTGCTTGTTTCAGTGAGTAATACATGTCTTGTTGAAGCGTCGGATAAGAAAATCATTGCAACTCTAAATGAATTTTAAGTTCTTGACTATTAGAAAGAAACTCTAAATGAATTTTAAGTTTTTGACTATTAGAAAGCAACTCTAAATGAATTTTAAGTTTTCGATTAGTAGAAAGCAATTCTGAATTTTTTTATTTTTATGTTCAGACTAAACAGAAGTCTATGAAAGTTAAGAAGAAGAAAGAGAAAGTGAAAAACTTCCTGACAGTTGACCTCCAGTTTGCAGGAGATGATGAAAGGACACGCTTGAGTGCTTACTCCCTAGAGGAAGAACAAGAAAGGTAGACTTGTAGAATATGGATCTCTTGGGAGAAATGATTTCAATTTACAAAGCCTGTTAGTGATATAAAAAAAGTTGTTTGGTCTTTTCTTGAGCTGTTCAACAATTCCTATTCACAGCGAGGCTGCTATCCCACCACCAGGCATCAATAATGGTGCAGTTTCTGGTACCAATCCATCCAGCAGTGACCAGCAGTTCCAACTCCCGAAACCTGGGCATGACAACTATAAAACTGGACTCATTCAGTGAGTATAAACAGTTGAACTTCTGTACTCAAAGGAAGATGAGGCTTTAATGTCTGCAGTAGTTTTAGAGTTTTCATAAAAAAATTGAAAATAATTTTTTTTTGTGGCAATATTAGTGGTTCAAACTAGGAACTCTTGTAGGAATATTAATCTTTTTTTTTGTTATCTCTATTATTTAATTAAGGTTATTTTTTGAAAATATGTAAAAAAAAAATAGAACAGTAATGTTTGTATGTATTTTTTTTTCTGTTTAAGCCTACAAAATAATCGTTCACATTTTACTTTATCTCAGATTGTTTGCAAATTTGTTGAAAAATGAGAGCTTGATAGATCTCAATGGACACTTGGTCTTCGACATTTTGCAGAACCTAGCCCCAGAATCGAGACAGGAAATAGAATCTGTTGGTGGGTTAGCCCAATTTATGTGCCTTCATCCCTCTTTCATAGTTATCAATAACAGATATTTAGGCTTAAAGGATTCAACTAGATATAGTAAGCCTACGGTAAGCAAACCTTTTTCCTGGGAAAATAGAAAGAAACAAGGTGAAATTAATGACTTTACTGGCACGACTGCTGACTCTAAGAAGCCATTACCCTTGGTTGACACACTGAAGCCTCTCACCTTGAACCCAGCTGCAAAAGAGTTCTTTCCTCCAAGTCTGAAAGAAAAAAAGGGAGGCTACAATGATACATTTGAGCTTCCCTCCTATGCCCTGACAGAGAAGGAGGACAGCGATGAGGCTAATGGGGGTTTCATCCCTGTAGGCAGAAAGTTGCCAAAACTAGGAGACAAGTTTAAACCTGTTCCAACTATGAAGTCTTCTTACCATTCACTTGATGAGATCACTCTGACTAAATCAGCAAAGTCTTCAAAAGTATCTTCAGTTGAAGCCATAGCTAAGGAGCCAGAAGAGGACTACGTAACTTCTAGCATGGCTCCTCCGCAGTAAGTGACACCCTTTGTTTTTTCAAATAATACAAAATTAATAGTTTAAATATATATATATATTTTCGATATTAACTTTGACCTTAAATGAAATGTGGTAAATGGTGATTATCTCTAAATCCAATAAGAAAACTTTGACCAATATAACTTTGAAGAATGGGAAATAATTGAAAGTACTTTTATGTCCATAGTTCAGATGCTTCTGATTTGTCAGGGGATAGATCAATATCACCTGCCTCCACATCAAGCTCTTTGGATAAGCCCAAGGTTCAGGCTCCGTCACCCATGCCACTGAAAGTACCGAAAATCTCTTTGCCATCCAGGGGCAAGAAGAGAAACTTGACAACTCGGCTTACCAGCAGGTAATCAGTTTAATATATATATAAGGACATTGCTCATGACTTAGCTTTTGTATTTAGGGGGTCAATAGTTTTGATTGATAGCTTTTGTATTTATTGGGTCAATAGTTTTGATAGACATTGTGTAAACAGTATAAGTGTCATTAGCGATGGGATTCTCCTTACTGACCAGAGAAAGCAGATTTCTAAGATGGGTCGTGAGTTCTTTTAGAATGGGTTTCTTAGCTGATGTTCCCTTATTCATATTTCTAGTGCTTTGCATATTTAATGTGTGCCGGATATTTTTTAGTTAACCTTAGCAGTTGGTTTTAATACTAACCAGTTTACATCACTAAACTGATCACAGCAACAGGGAAAAAAATAGCTGTGTGATGTATCAATGTGAAATTTCCCAAATTTAGTCTTGTTTTCATGATTTTTTCTCTCCAGGCCATTGATCAGCCTTTCTACTCAGAGGCTTCCACAGTCTGGTGAAAGCAGCATCTCAAGTAGCATTGCTGCAGATGATGATGACAGAGAATCTCTGGCCTCCACTTCTGACAAGGACAGCATCACAGACCAGGCCAAACTCGGCTCTGGGGTAATGTGGCCTGGCAAGGTGAACAACCATAATGGCTCTGTGGAAAAAGAGCAGGCTAGTCTTAGTGAGCTGAAGAAGCCAGTCAGGCGTGACTTGTTTGACTCTGGGGTTGACAGCAGTCCCAACGATGGCTCTTTGGTGCCTTTCACAACCATTACTGCTCAGCAGAATGTCTTTGATGCCAACATCTGGTCCACGAGGGCAGAGCCTCTAAAAGATGTTTGGCTAGCGCAGAGTAGTTTTTTCCCTTCGTTTAGCCAGGATTCATCAGTGCCTTCATTTTCCACCGCTGATAGACAGCCGCCGATCCAGAAATCACGAGTTCTGAGCCAAATTGCTGAGAATCAAGGTTTGGACAATAGTTTTAGTATATCTGCCGATGCTGAATTGAGAAATGTCTGGAGCAAGGATGATGAGGGCAATACCAGCTGGACAGGCAAGGGATCGACTCTAGCAGATATGGCTGCCACACATCAAACCTCCACTCCACTAAAGCTAATTGAGCAGCAGACTTTGCCTGGCCAAGGGCCGTGGTTAAATAAACCAGATGTTTCTACCTCTTCTCTCCTTCAATCATCTGCCCTTGTATCACTTGAAAGTAACGCCGTCTCCTGGATGCTATCCAGGCTCAAGCCATCCATTGGCGATCAGAGGCTTGCTGATAGTGTGCAAGCACCCCAGAATGATCTCCCTGTTGTAACGAAGCCACCAGGTTTTTCTCGAACCCCTGGAAAGAGAAACAATTTGGCAGTTACCAGCAGTAGAGCAGAACGCAGCTCACAGGCCGAGGCCCAATTCCGGGATTTAGACCACACAAGTTACCAGTATGCTGAGCCATTTCCTTCTGCATCATTTCCTGACAGTAGTGACTCATCCCTTTTTAGTTATCATAATGAGCTACAAAACAGTTCAACCCAGACTGAAGGAGAAGACAACCAAGAGGTAAGTACATTTTTTTTTTAAAAGAGTTATTTGCCTTTAAAAAATTCTATCTAGTTCTTAGTACAGAATCATTTTTACAGTGGCTTATATTAATTAATTTCCTCCTGCAGAATCAGTTGAGCAGCTATAACACATGGAATTCATTTAACAAGTAAGTTACAGATGGTTGTTCTGTCTCTGCATAACATTCTTTAACAGATCAGCAATTTATTTTGGGTGGTTCAGTGAACTTTGCGATCCCTGCTTCCTTAATTTATTTGTAATCAATTTTTATTTTACTAATAAATTCACTTAGAATTTCTCAATGCAGGTTAGTTAGAAACCACTAAATGTCCACCATTTCTCTAACCTACACTTGAATGGATAACAGAATATTTTTTTTTCTACTTGGTGTCTCAATCCCCCATTGACACATTGTGATCATTTTCACATTTTTTGTTTGTTAGGTTTGGCACTCAAGGAGATAGCCGAGCACTTCAAGCTCTACAACAGGAACTATCGAAAGAAAGAATTGTGCGTCAGGCCGCTGAGGTTGGTTTTGAAATCTTATTGAAACATTTGGCATGGTTTCTCTTTCATTGTACTTAATATTTCATATAATAATAAGTCAATCTATGTAAAGAATTACACATATCAGAAATATTATTTCCCTTGTAATGACATTCTCAGAACACAAGTTTTAGTGTTTTTGTTCAATTTTTGTTTTTTTACTGTTTTGAAAATTTTGGTTGACAATCTATCCTCAGAGAGAGGTAAAGACAGAGAGGTCAAGATGGCTGGAAAAACATAAGGATATTGCTAGAAAAAATATCAAGATTTTAGACGAATCCTTGGCAAGGTAATAATATGCAAATATTAGGTAGTGTCAATATATATATTGATCCTGACTTCTTGCTAAATACAAATCTACTATTGCCACTGCAAGGTTAGAAAGACTATCTATCTTAAGAATGTTTTTTTTTATAACTTAGTACCTTGTCGTTTTGTGTAAGTAAGAAAATATCTTCAGGAAATATTGGCATACGTCAAAAATGCTCTTGTTATATTTTATTTCAGTACCAGACAGGGGGAAGATAAATTCAGTAAACTTATTCAGAAAAAGACAGAGTGGCTTCATCATTATGAACTTTGCAATGAATGTCTCGTTCGAAGTGAGGTAAATCATATTATATACTAGCATTTTATTATTAAATACTTTCATTTCTCAACACAGGCCTGCAATGTAAAATGAGCTCATTATAAAAGAATTTAACATTAAATGTCCCACAATGGGTGCTTTGATTTTGTGCTTTTAGGAATAAACTCATTTTTGATATATATTATTTTTTGTAGACTTTATCACATCTAGAGTTGGTTGACATTGACCTCATCATGGATAGCCTGCAACAGTTGTCAGCACCAATCTTTATAGTCATGGAGAGCCCAATCCAAAAAATGGTTAGATGTGATTAGATTTACATTTGGAAAAAAAAAATGTATTAAACAATTTTAAATAGAATTTTTTTTATCATAAGTTATTTCCAGAATGAAAATAATGCAAGTTTTTGTTTTGGTTTTTCTCAGGAGTTACCAAAGGCTTCAATTATTCCAGGTAAATATGAAGTTTAGAATGTTTTCACTATTCACTTTTTGAAAAAAGTCTTTAACTAAGTATGAACAACTTCATGGTGGCAAAGTTGGAAATAGTTCAATCCTTGAAAGTGGGAGTCTCAGGTTTCAATTTTAGTGTATGATTTCTCATTGTAGCATTTAGGATATCCAGCTTTAATTGATGGGGGAGAGAAAGTTGACAAGATGCAGGCCACATAATACCCTAAATTTTTGTGGCCACTGAACCACCTGAACTAGACTTGACATCTTTTAAACCTTTTCAATTCCTACTATTGGCTTGCACTCTTTTCATGGGTGGGTTGGGTCTGGGAATTCACACAAATTTGCAGCAAAGTTGATAGTGTAATACTAATAATGTGGATGTCATTGGTTAGATCCAATCCAGTAGGGTCTCATCCAATGTGTTCAGATACATATCTGATTTGATCAAATGTGATCAGTCTGAATCTAATCTAGTCTAAATCAGATCCAATATGATCAGGCCTGATTTTTTGTGTAATGTTCATATGTTTTTATCATTTTGTTGTTGACGACTCAGATCATGAGGTGAACACTTTACCTGCTGAAAGCTACAGATTTGAAAGTTTAGACAGAAGCAACTTCAATGACAGCATTCCTAGTGCTGCTAAAAGAGGTATGAGAGTACACAATTTTTATTTTTTTTTATTCTCAAATCAAAATGTACTATTACGCATACAATGGAAATAGTGAATCAGAGACTTTGACAATAAATATTCCTTTTTTTTTTTGGTTTAGCTGGTGGAAGCATGCCCAAAATTGCAATTTCTAAGACTTCTACCATCAAGTCACCAGCTCCTAGCATCGTTAAGCATGGCTTGCCAATCCGTCCACTCATGTCAATTGGGTTAATGCCCAAGCCATCTGTGTCCTTAACCCAGCAGTCACAGACTTCACTAGAAAAGATAGTCCAAACTATCCAGGAGACATTTCCTAACTACCCAAGGTATGACTCATTGAAAATATGTAGTGCAGAGGCTTTATTCTGAGTTGCTTTTACAATAAGAAACTTAATAAGCTATAGAAAGAAAAAAAAGAATATTGAGCCCAGCAAGAATGTGTGGTTTATCACTTCTATATTTTGTCATTTATGTGAAGTGTAGAAAGTAAAGTCTATGAAGAGAATGTATTTACACATAACAACCATTTCATATATTTGCCTTGCAGAAACGCAATCCTGAAAATAATTGGAGAAATGAGAAAGGCCAATGGTGGGACACTGTCTGATTTTTCAGAAATCCAACTTTCTACTGCAATAGCTGACAAGATCATTGAGGATAGTGCAGGACAGGTAAATACTGTGGAACAATCCTTCGCTCTAAGAATTTGTTTTTACATTTGCCCTTTTGTTTACACTCATGTCACTTTTGTACTTAATTCAATTGCATGATGGGTTCTGTAAATCTGTCATCTAAAGTAATATTGTGCCCAGCTTTTCTGTGACTATAAAACCCTTTGACCACTTGCTCTAAGCGTCAGGGAAGTTTCTTCATACTTTTAACCTTCTGCTTGTTGTGTGTCTGTAGTGCTCACTGATTGTGACTTGTTGCTTTCAGGCCTCAGGACATACTGCCTTCAGCTCAGAGGAATCACTGTCAGGCCAAGGACCTCGCAACACAGATTGCAGCATTTGTCATGAAACTATTCACTTTGAGGATGCTTTGACATTGGATTGCCATCATAAATTTCATGAGATGGTAAGCAAAATTGAAATGATTAGTTTCATCTCTGTTTTTTTTCTTAATTACCTTTTATAGTCCAATTGTTATGTTTATAAACTCATGATTTATTATTTTCTTTTTCAGTGTATTCAGAAATGGTTGGAGGAAGAGCGTTCATGTCCCAACTGCAGGAAATATGTTCTACTGAAAGAAGAGTTCCCATCTCTGAGATAATCAATTATTTAATGGGATTTATTTCAGATTCAACTTCGCTGGCAGACATTTCATTTCAAATTAAATACATGAAACAAATGATTTCCTAGGAAACAAATATCTAAAACTAAATTACATTTTGCATGTCTGGTCAGAAATTATTTTCTTGTTAGTGCCCACTTTCATCAGTATTAAATACTTACAAGTCTCTTCAATATGTTTGTCAACAGTTTTATTTTATTTGAAATCCTTACATCATTCCTTCTTAAAATCCTTTTCCTGAGAGTCGTTCTCTCAAGAGAATTTATTTTTTGGAAATTTTTTTTTTGTTCATTTAAAGTTTCACTTTTATTTACTATAAACATTTTGGAGAGAACCTGCTGTTTTTTATAATTCATATTTGTGACCCATTATTATAAAATCAATAAGATTCTGTAAAAATATTTTTTAACTGCTGTCACGTTTTTGTAAAAAACAAACATTATTTGGCTCTTTATAGGGTAAATTTATATTGATTCTCTTGAGAAATTGTTACCCAACATATAGCAGCACGGTATATGGCAGCAACTATTTGAACATCTAGGTTTGTCTTTCATTCATCTGGTTCTTTAATGTTGTTGTTTTTTTCCATATATTTGTCAGTTTTAGCCACTTATCAATTATAAGAACTGCTTGATCTATTTTTTTTATTTCAAGTTTAAAATTGAACATTCTCAGTGAAATAATTCAAAGAGAAGACGTAAAATAGTGACTGGCTTCTCTTTTGAACTCTTTGTCACACGAATTTTTCCTATCTTTCTGATGAAGTTTGCTGTTTACTTGTTCACAGCGACCTAAATAAATTATTTAGGTAATGTTTATTATTAGACAGAATAGTATCAAAGAAAAAGTATGATTGATGTACAGTTAATAATATTTCAATGTTTTCAGGACACTTTCAAATCACAACATATGATGCTAAACTTCTGAAATATTTCTATAAATCTTCATGTTGAAAAGAAAGTTTAATTAAGGCTTGTCATCTTTTTTTGTTCTATAAATCTTCATGTTGAAAAGAAAGTTTCATTAGGCTTGTCATCTTTTTTTGTTCTATAAATCTTCATGTTGAAAAGAAAGTTTAATTAAGGCTTGTCATCTTTTTTTGTTCTATAAATCTTCATGTTGAAAGGAAAGTTTCATTAGGCTTGTCATCTTTTTTTGTTCTATAAATCTTCATGTTGAAAAGAAAGTTTAATTAAGGCTTGTCATCTTTTTTTGTTCTATAAATCTTCATGTTGAAAAGAAAGTTTCATTAGGCTTGTCATCTTTTTTTGTTCTATAAATCTTCATGTTGAAAAGAAAGTTTCATTAGGCTTGTCATCTTTTTTTGTTCTATAAATCTTCATGTTGAAAGGAAAGTTTCATTAGGCTTGTCATCTTTTTTTGTTCTATAAATCTTCATGTTGAAAAGAAAGTTTAATTAAGGCTTGTCATCTTTTTTTGTTCTATAAATCTTCATGTTGAAAAGAAAGTTTCATTAGGCTTGTCATCTTTTTTTGTTCCTAGTGTTAAAAGAATATCCAGATCATTTTTCATCTAAATAAAAAAATAAAAAAATTCTTCTTTAGTCATTTATTTAAGTATTTATAATTAAGACGTATGTAAATCTCTGATTTGGGAAATAATAAATGGGATTATTTGCCCAGAGATCTAGATTGCAATAAATCTGAATTATATTTCCTTGATTAGTAATTGAAACAATACTAAGTTTATGATCATCTATGTTATATCTAGTACTATACTGAGCTAGTTCATGACACCTGAGACTGTTTAAAAACAAAACACAGTTACTGTTATACAGAATAATTCCTTTTCATTTTAAACTCTTTAGACAGATAAAAGCAAAGCTCATTATCTAAAATCAAAGATTAACACTTCTGAATTTTTGTTGACTTAAAAAATACAATTGCACTAGTTAGAAAGTCTTTTAATGTCAGTGCAGATATAACTTTAGTAAACAAGAATGTATAATGTATAAATTTGGGCTGATGTATCTATCTTAGTGTAGCTTTTAAAAAGTAAATCTAATTTAATATTTAGATGTACTCACTTTTCTGGTTTATCACAATGATTTTATTATTGATCTATGTCACAATATATACATTACTTAGATTTACATGTTGTCACAATATTTATTCTATTGTTACATCACAAACTACTATTATTTAATAAAAGTGTATGCTGTTAAAGAATGACAAGAAATCTTTTGGGCCAATTACATTTAATTTTTTTTCCCAGCGAATAAGTGACTTTTTAAACGTCTAAATGTGTTTCTTATTGAAATTGAATGATTAGTTATAACCTGAGTAGTCTGTTTTTCATGTGTGACACTGATGAAGGTCGCCTGTTTCCAACTAATGTATCTTTTATGTCTTTCAAAACTAAAGAGAATGAATAAAATAATACGATTACTAATTTGTAACTTTTTTAATGTATTTTTTTGTCTGTTTTTGTTGCTGTGGTTACAGTTTAATTGAAAAATTTAATTCACCAGTGACAAACTGGCATTTTTTTGGTTTATTGATGATAATAAAATAACTTGAAAAGCCACACTAACAAAAAAGAAACAAAAAAACAGTGTGATTAGAAATGCCAATTTTTTAATTAAAGCTTTACTCTATGGTCACCACAAAGTTGTGATTAGTGTCAAACAAAAACATCACAATTTGCTTGCTACTGTATTTGTAGAATTGTTACCATAAATATGTGTTAGATTGGGGCAATTTTTATCTGTCAAAGTCTTTGGCGAATGACACCATTCAGGCCATGTTATTCCTGATTTTTGTTTCCTAATTATTCTAACCTAACATTACCACTGGTCTGCACTCAATTTGTATCTTCCCAAATAATAAATAAGTTAAGTACCATTTCCAGTCCTTGCCATCTATGATAAGTCACATCTGTTTCTATGGCAGATGGTTAACCACCTTTTTTTTCCCCCAGTTAACAGCAGGTATCCATTAGAGTTGGGTGGATAATTCCTAAAATTTTAAATCTCAGTCTTCACTAAGATTCGAACCTGAGATCATCTCAGCTACCATGCCCTTCCCCTAATCATGCTAAATGTAGATCAGTGTTTCCCAAAGTGGAGTACGCGTACCCCCAGGGGTACATGTTGCACATCATTAACTATGCTGATTTTTTTAAATACCCAGTTACAATGTTCTGTTAATAAATTACATTATAAAAGGGGTACACATAGGTCAAAAGTTTGGGAAACACTGGTGTAGATTATACTTTAAAATGTTCTCAGTTACAGCTAGTCATCTTATTTCTCATTCGGTATTTTATCATATTGTCAAACCATGGTTTAAGATTATTAATATTAAAAGAAAATTTCCTGGAAAACAATTAATATAGTTTTTACTGTAATTTTATTTGCTTTAGTCCGGAGTGTCCGTCTCATTGGAAATAGCTCTGTGAAACATGGACATTAGCTTGGACCCCTTTTAAGGAGATTGCTTTGTTCAATCAGGCTTACAAGCCTAGAGTTCCAGAGTTTCATCTCAACTCTTTTGACAGTAAAATGGAATGCCAGCCTCCCTACAGATTAATAAAAGTGAATTATTAGCAGTGTTTACAAGCACATTGCAAATAAATAAGGCTTGTCTTAAAGTCCAAAGCACATTGCAAATAAATAAGGCTTGTCTTAAAGTCCAAAGCACATTGCAAATAAATAAGGCTTCTCTTCACGTCCGAAGCACATTGCAAACTCCAAAGGAAAATAAATGGTTGCCTATGACAACAAGATCGTCATAGGGAAAAAAATAGAAAACATGATTAGTGAGGATTTCAAACATGTTTCTATATAAATTGTCTGTACCAATTGTTACATTTAAATTTTTGACCTGATTACATTGTGACATAATCTCATTTGTTTTCTATTATTCCTTTCCTATTGTGTTTCAGAGAATGAAAGTGTTAATGAGTGTGTATGTGTTTTCATGTGTGAATGTTGTTCGTATTTGCATATATATTGTTATCGTACAGTAGTTACGCTGAGGTTGTCAATTGTAGTCAAACTAAATTTCCATTTGATTAGGTCAATAAAAAATATTGTATCTTATCTTAAAGTTCTTCAGCTAAATATGACATAATTGTATCAACTAGTCTGTATTTTCATCAACAATTTGTCCTAATAAAATAAATAATTGCAATATTTTTAAAAAAATCTAAATGAAAAAAAAAAAATACCTTGTTCTACAAAATATGATAAAAGTTTAATTTATTACAGAATCGAAAATTTTGTACACTATGATGTCTGTATTTTTAACATTGATTACTGCCCTTGCATAGAAATCTTGTACATTTAAGGAAAAAAAGAGTACATTAAAAATAAAGGGAAACAAATGGTTAAAATGTGATTCTAAAATGGAGCCAAAAAAGGATTTTAAAAGACCAAAAATACATTTGTAGGCCCAAATACCAATAGCCTCAACTAAGTGCAAATTCAATTTTCAAATAATCAAATAATTCTTTAAATCAACTGATCGTATTTAAAAAATAGTAGTCTACTATATATTAGTAAATACATGATTAAAAGAAATTTGTATAAATCAAATAAGAACATATAACTAAAATGTTATTTAACCTTGGTTAGGCCAATAATAGAATATGCATCCACCGTGTGGGACCCCTCAACTCTAGAAAACATTAAAAAACTGGAACAAACACAAAATAGAGCAGTGAGATTCATAACAAACGAATATTCACATTTGACTAGGGTAACACCATTAGTAAAATCACTAAATTTAGAAAGCCTTCAGGACAGAAGACTCAAAAGTAAAGTAGCAATTATACATAAAACTCTGAACCATAATCTTCAAATACAAAAACAAAATCTAATAAAATACTCTGAAAGACACAAAAATAAAGGCACATTCCTCGTCCCATATGCTAGGACAAATTTGTACAAATACTCCTTCTTCCCTAGTGCTATTAGAGCATGGAATGGGTTGCCTGAGCTAGCCAGAAAAACCAGTGACTTGGCAGAATTTAAGTCATTGGTTAATATGCATGACTAAATGCATGACGCGTAGGACGTAATCATCTTCTTTTTTGAAGTAACGTCTGTATTATATAAGATAAGAAGATAAGATAAATATAATTTTGTTTAGTTTCTTCTAACTAATCTTATTTGAGAATTTAAAAGCTGTATAAACATTTTGCATAGTAAATATTTAAACTGTCTGCAGATCTAGATCTAAAATACACAAGATACCTGTTACATAGGCTAGGGTTTTAAAAAACCCAACAACTTTACTTCTTTTAGGCCTAACTACTTTACAAAACCATGGAACTATACTGATGGTCCAACATTCTACAGAATGTTCACGATCGATCAGTCGCGGATAAGAATTTATTTCCGGTATCCAGTCTAGTAGTCTATCTTATGTCTAAAGTCTATGAGCGTTGCAATGTGGGTTGTTTGTATTGGTACAGCTCCAGCTTTAACCTTTGCCCTTCTTGTTGATCTGTTGTATTTGTAAGATTCTAACCAGTAGGCTACGCAGTCACATTTAGAAAATAAAAACATGTTTAAAGAAGTAGCCTAATTGTGTCGCTAGGGAAAATAAAAGTAAAAAAATAAAATAAAATAAGAAGAATCAATGACGATGTAGACCTATTAAATATCAGTGGTGGGTGACCTACTTTTCCATGGTTTGACTTCTGTTTAACTTCTGTACCCATCAATGACAAGATGCATATTTAATTTCTGGAGTAGTTATTGAGATTTATTCGAAAAAATCTTTGTGCGAAATCCATTTCATGTAAAATGGCAATAATAGAGGTTCATTAAGTTGGCTACACATTTAGAAATGCAAAATGTGTCAAATTAATTTGTTTATAAATTATACTTCCGCACAATACCTCTATTCGTCTTGGATCTTCGTAGAAAACAAAATCAGGTCTCAAAACTCAAAATCCTGGGTAGTCAGGGATCTCGAAAACGGCTCTAATGAGTTTCCTTGAAATTTGGAAAATTGATGTATATCGTTGGAGAATAAATAACTAGCTCGTTGGCCACACTGAGAAAACTCTAGTTTGACCGTTTCGTTGGCCAGACTGAGAAAACTCTAGTTTGACAGTTATGATTGTTCAAAGTATAGAAAGAAAGAAAATAAAATTTTGGCTCGAGAAAATATTTATCTTCTTGTTTTTCTGCATGTAGGCAATATATTATTCAAGAGTTTAATAAATTTATGTCCAGGAACATTTTGCGCATCGTCTTCTAGGTGTAAGGGTTAAGGCCTATCACAAGAATATTACAATGTGCAGGGGATGTATACATTCGCTTGATCTTTATTTTTTATTAGAGGGGGTAGGGGGTAAAATGTCGCATTAATTAGTTATTAAGAGAAAAATAATCGCTCTCTAAGTTGTATAAAGGAGGTATTGTTTTTTAAACTATTTTGTCTCCCAAGTCCGAAGTTTAATAAAGAATGCAGTATTTCCTGTGAAAACCTACATATTTTGCCACCATATTTTGCATAATCATTGTTCCCTAATATATCCATAAACACGTATAACACATAGTATGTATACGTAATAATAAATTGTAATTATAGAATTGATTACTATTTACATTTAAAAAATCTCTTATGTGCCTCTGTAGGCTCTAATATTCTTTTACAGCACATTAACGTAGTCAATTTTATGGTACTTCTATGTAGGCTTTCTTAATCAAGGAATAAATATTTAGAGGGAATTGTATAGAATAATTCAGTGTACACCATTTCATTGGAATTGTTTAGAATACACACAATATGCTCTTTTAGTGGGGATTGTGGGCCTATAACACATGATTACAATCAGTGTATAGCACTGTATATTGTAGAACATAATGTCCGTCTATATAGTATATATCAAACCTCTTTTAAAATAGGATATTTAATGATTTAATATAGCTGATGCAATTTTCCATAATATACACTGATTGTATTCATGTGTTGTAGGCCCTATTATATGCAATCCCCACTAAAAGAGCATATTGTGTGTATTCTAAACAATTCCAATGAAATGGTGTACACTGAATTATTCGTCAACGAGCCGACCATAATTGTCAATCGATCGTGTCGCCCGCCCAAAGTTTTTGTTGGTCACTGGTGTTGTGTCCCCTCGTTGGAACAATGAACACGCCCCGCCCTTTGTCGTCTCAGCTATTGGACCGTCGAAAGACCAACACAACCCCCTCATCTGCGTGATTGGTCAGCGTTCGTACTTGGCTTAAAAGTGTCCAATATGTTATGTCTCGTTTTGAGCAAGGATCTAGACCTATATAAATCTCTTTCTTTTAATCATCTCTTGTCCGTGTTCTTGGCGCGCACATTATCAGTTCATAATTAATAAACGAGTCATAAACCTTACCATGATCAGCAAGGTCTCCCAGGTCGAGGCAGCATTTTAGGCCTCTGTTTCCACTGATTAATCTAAATCTATTGGAAGTATTTTTTAATTTTTTGTTTGCTTGTGTTTTCTTTGGAGTTGATTCTTTCGGATTACGGTGTTAAACTTTCTTGTGTTTTCGTTAGGAGTGTTGTGTCTCCAATTGACTTCTTAAGGAGTGTTGTGTCTCCAATTGACTTCTTAAGGAGTGTTGTGTCTCCAATTGACTTCTTAAGTAGTGTTGTGTCTCCAATTGACTTCTTAAGGAGTGTTGTGTCTCCAATTGACTTCTTAAGGAGTGTGTTCTATTGTTTGTTGTTTTTTTCCTCTTCTTTCTACTATGTCTATAAAGACATTCCTAATAGAAAAAAAAAGATCTGGAGGGTGGCTTGTTACACCAACCAGGTACTCTACTAATAAAACTGTCCGGACAGGGAGCAGTTCGAGCTTCGATGGCGTCCATCGTCGCCGCCTTGAGGCTCGGGCCGGAGGAGGTGGGTTCCCTGTACCGGTTTGAGAACCCTTTCCTATGGTTCCTGGGTGTTTCTTCACCGGTGATGAGGAACAGGATCATAGGAAAGGAAAACTTCCCTTTAACCTTATACTATTTCGGTTTAAGGCTCAACAAAAACCTCCCCATCTAAAACAACACACCTCACTTTTTCGGCACCCACATCCATCCTTTTTACAGATCACTAACCAGACACCTACAAAACAATGAAAATCTAATACACCAAAAAACTAAAAACATTTACACAGCACTTCGAGATTAACTTAAAGAAAATTTAGAGCTTAGAATAAAATAGGGGAGGCACATTCACGCAATTACACAATAAAAACATAACTCCGAAAGTACGGGAGGTAACCTACAGGCTAATTTATGGGATGACCCCAATAAAGCAGAGAGGTAAGGACAAGGCAGGTCACACATGTAAACTATGCGGGGTGGAAAATAACAAACTTGAAAAATATCTGTTTGGGGAGTGTCCAAACTTCACTATTGTGAGAGAAACTCTGTCAAATATTTTAAATGCCAACAGCCATGTAAAGGTCAACATAGGCCTAGCAATATTTTTAAATAAAATACCCAAAGCAAAAAGTAAAAAACTTAAAGATATGAACTTGATTTTATTAGCAGAGAATAGGATACTTATATGGAACATGTATTTAAAAGCTACCTACGACAACAAAATCCTAAATAGAATTCAAGTAGATCATATATACAGAAGGATTATACAATGTAGGATAGAAAAGTTTGAAATAAAATATATATTAAAAAAAAAATGTACATTAAAGTAAATGAATTATTGAAATGTTAAGACTTGAAG
Source organism: Biomphalaria sudanica (assembly GCA_036873155.1). Classification (NCBI taxonomy): domain Eukaryota; kingdom Metazoa; phylum Mollusca; class Gastropoda; family Planorbidae; genus Biomphalaria; species Biomphalaria sudanica. The sequence goes on from JAZGLO010001495.1 coordinate 1,193,092, forward strand.
CTGTGTATCATAAAGTCATTTTTAATCCTAATGTTTTAGATAAAATTTAGAGAAATATAGTTGATTTTAAAATTGATCACTCTAAAGGCTGACCCCAAATGTAATGTTATATTGAACCATTGTATTTACATGTTGTTGTCAATGAATTGGAGAATTCCATTTGTATCATAAATATCAATTTACAAAAATCTGTTTTAACAACGAAGAAAATAAGTTGAATGTATGTGTGTGTGTTTGTATAAGTGATAACTATTTACCAATGTGCATGTATATGTATTAAATATATTATTTATTTGCTTTAAAATTACAATACTAAAAATTACCTATTAATTTTTTTCAACAAGAGAGGCAATTTAGGACTGGAAGATGCAAAATGGAAATTTCTTTTGGTTATATCCCTTTGACCAACAAAAAAAAATCATGACAACCCACCCCCACCCCCCATACAGGACATGAATTCATGATAATGGACCAAATGGACTACGAAATTGGTAAAAAAATAAAACAAAAAAACCCCACTATCTCAATATGGACAAGATTGATTTTGGATATATTTTTTAACTAATAAATTTATTCTGAAAATGAGTTATATTCAAAATTGTAATAATTTGTAAGCTCTTCATGCACATACTTTGTACATTTTTGTAACTCTAGCAGACCCCAGAGAATTCCTAATGATATAGGATGGAGGTTCTTTGTCTTAGGTTCTTAAGGGAAAAATTGTTGCAAAAATAATAATAATAATAAAAATGAATTTCAATAACTCATAAGTTTAAAAAAAAAAAAGTCCTCATTTTATAGACCTTTGCTGTCATTATTTTATGGACCTTTGCTGTCATCATTGTATGGACCTGTGCTGTCATCATATTGTGGACCTTTGCTGTCCTCATTTTGTTAACCTTGCTGTTATCATTTTGTAGATCTTTACTGTCATCATTTTATGGACCTTTGCTGTCATCATTTTATGGACCACTGATGTCATCACTTTATGGACCTTTGCTGTCAACATTTTATGGACCTCTGCTGTCATCATTTTATGGACCGCTGATGTCATCATTTTATGGACCGCTGACGTCATCATTTTATGGACCTTAGCTGTAGCATACTCTGTGATCATGCTGGAAATCCTGGAATGTGTTTTTGAAACTATTTCCCTCATAAAAATGTTGTTGTTATGAAATATTCTTTGTATTATTACTAATATAAATTAATATGTTATGTGTTTTCTTTAAAAAGTCTACTCGATGTCCATGATGAAAATCATGAATTGTGCTTTTGAAACTATGCCTTCACAAAATTTTGTTTTTATTAAATATTCTTTGTATTATTATTGATATAAAAAAATTAAAAAAAAAAATCAATTCATAAATACACCAAATCAACGCCACTGTACTTGACGCTAGTCGACTTTGTCTTTGGGCAGAAACATCAAGTTTGGTAGCCCTTGAAGTTCTAATGTGTTTGATATCTGTTAAAAGTAATCTAAGCAGTTGATCATAATACTTAGGTGTAAACTGACCACAGTATTTATGATAATGTAGAAATGAGTTTATTTTGAAATAATCTATTCCTGCTTCTTAGGCCTATTTTTGAAAATAGATCTTTATTACTATTCCTCAATTGCTTGTTAGACAAGGTTTAAAACTGTATGATTGAATCCCTTATGTGCTTGGTGATAGCTACAATTTTCTTTTTTCCCTTTATTTTGTAAGGTTTTACACTAGAGGAGATAGATTAGCCCATCAAGCTCTACAACAACAACTATCAAAAGAAAAAGTTTGTTGATGGCATTTTGACTCTACAGTCATTATCACTGGCAGATTTAATTTCTAATGAAATGTCTGGAAAAAAAATTAAACCTTTATTATATTTAAAAACACAATTTAAGTGCTAATTTCTATCTTCAAATCATGATTTAATAATACCATTTATTCACTACTTTAGTCTCTTCAAACAATCCGTTTTATTTTATTCAAAAGACTTAGTTCATTCCTTTTTCAATGTCACTTTCCTTGAGTCATTCATTGATTTCTCTAAAAAAAATTTCACCTAAAAAAATAATTTGTTATAGAAGCTTTGTGATATACCAGGCTGTGATTTGTTATAGAAGTTTTGTGATATACCAGGCTGTGTTTTGTTATAGAAGCATTCAATAATGCATTCAACTAAAAAAAAATGAAAATAAAATGGAGCTAATTATTTATTAATTTAAAATATTGAAAAAAATATAACAATTTGGCTACTAATATTTTATACTTTTTTAATTGAAACCTTTCTTATTTGTCACCACAAAGTTGTGATTGTATTGTATCAGTAAAATTGGTATTTGTTAAAAACAATAAATACATAATGTAGCTTGCAACTGTTGTAGAAATGTATTTAAAGGAAAAATGAATAGGCCTACTTCAATCTAATGCATTGTCAGTAACAATAAGCAGCTATTTTGGTATGCAATTTCAATAAATCTGTTACTGAATTTTTTTACCATTCAAAGTAGGCCTATTAGATGTTTATTTTTTTTTTGACATAACCACTGTAATAACAAAAATTTTTTTTTTTAAGAATATAAAGTAAATAGTTCAATACTCAGATCATGCACAAAATCCATGGTGTACTGGTCATCTGTTTCTGTACCGGAATGATAAATGATGAATGATAAATGAAGGTGTCATGTGGCCAGCACCACAGCCAACCACCTTAACTTTCTCCCAACAAATGTCAGGTAGGCCTGCTCATTAGAGTTGAGTGGAGTCAAAAGTTAAAAATCCTGAAATTCAAAATCACAGTTTTGACTGGGATTCACACCCAAGACCTTGGAAGCCAATCATTTTACCATTCAGCCTCCACTACATTTTATTCTAGACTTAAGGCATACTTTAAAATATATTCTCTATTACATCTAGATTCTATTCAGCACATTCCTACTTCAGAATTGTATCCTATGACTTCACTGTCAACTTTCAGATTTATAACATTTTAAAACTTTTCTAGTACTGTAAAACTTGAGTTAAACCTTAAAAAAAGTAATCATAATTCATCTTTTTATATTGTAATTTTATTTGTCTTAGTTTCTTTACAGAGCTGATATAAAAATCAAATGATGTTTTTAAATAGTATATACTGTACATATTGTATCACAGCAAAGAAATCATTGATCTTGTATCAGAAATTGAACTGTTCAATAATACAAATATTTCTTTAAAAAAAGCATTTTCATCTTCTGTTATTGTCATACATGTGCCACATTGATTGAGAAAGAAACTTAATTCAGATGAATTGTTTTAAAATATGTAGGTATCACAGAATAGGTGTCTTACATTCTTCAAATAACAAAAAAAAAGTTTCACTAGGATTATGAACATTAACCAGTGCAATGTTCTAAAACTTGCATGGAAATTCGCTAAACAAAAGCATTAAATATTTTTGGCTGTTGTGTTAACCTATTGCATATTAACAAGAGAATTCATTTAAAAACTAATTAGATTGTCAACAGCATGAGAATAGTATCTTAATGTAAATTTCTCAACAAATTTTCTAAATTTCCTGGATAGAATTAGCAAATTTTATTGTATTTTTAACAATAATCTAATTAAAATGTTTAATTATCAAACTTATATTAAATAAGACATTTTTAGAAGAAAAATGGTTTCACCACCATTTGTATGTACAATTTTTTAAACAAATTAATAAAAACATATTCTCAACTCATACCTAACATTCACTCACTTGCACAAAAAAAGTTAAATGTTTTTCATAAATTTCTTGACAGTTTAGATTACTAAAGTAATAAGATCATTCTTTAAGTGCCTTGAGCTTTAACTTATGTTTGTTAACAGAGCTCTATAAATTAAATTATTATATTATTAGTTAGTTTTGTCTTAGACATTTTCTGTTCAAAAAGTGTGTACATTAAAAACAAAAATATTCACAATTTTCTGGAGAACATTTCCCTATACCATAATCTTGTGAGGCTCATTGACTTTACGTTCAACTTGGGCCAGATATTTGTCAGGAATGCCAGCCTCCCTATAAATTAATAAAAATAAAAAGTAAATTATTATCAAAGTTTTTCAAAGCACAATACAATTTCAAAAGTTAGATAAATGTTACACCAATCAATAACAAGGAAATAACACTGATGATCAGTTATAATTATAAAAATATATATCCATATTCATCTGAATAAAATGTGTTTATAATTTTCTAAGTAAAGGTATTGATTCTATTCAGCAAACTGAGAAAACAATTAGTTAATTTACCAATCTTTCATTTTTAACTACTTGATATAAAAGAGAAGTGTCAATTGTTTAAAAATATTCAAAATGAAAAAAAAAATTCATCTTTTTCTATCCATAAGTTAAATTCCTTAAATGTATTACATAGCTGTAAGAATGATTTTTTGTGTGCAATGTTTATTTAAATACTAATTGAAGGTTTTGAATAAAAATCTCGCAAAGTTATAAAAAAATAAAACAATAGAAAATGAAGGGAAACTTAGATAAAAAATGTAAAAAAAAAAACGAAAGATTCTTAAAAGAAGGCAATTTTAAAAAAACTGGATTAAATGAAGAATCAACATGGACTCCACCTAAGTTGTTTCTTTTGGAAACTCAAATTTAACTTTCTGGTCCACAAGAGTTAAGTATTTATCAGGTATCCCCATAGCTCTGTAGAGAGGAGATATTAACATTTATGATGTGTATAGTGCCCTCACAATAATATTGCTATTATAATTTTTTTCAACACTCAAAATCAGGTGTCTCTGTGGTCTAAATAGGGTGCAATATAACCAGCATAATGATCAATCGTCTTGAATTTTTCCAATTAACTATTATGTACATATAGATTGAAACACAAGGATCCTCTATTTAAAATCTCAGCTGGCATTGAAATTGAACAAGCCACTATCTGGTTAATTGCCTTTCCTTGTTGGCCAGCATACTTGTATACTATTTTGAATGGTGAGATAAATAGCATGCATCATGAGCTTGGTTACAAATATTATTCAAGGCCACTGTTGATCTTTTGTTCATAATTGTTACAGACTTTTGCCTTTTCCATTTTATTTTCTGTCCCTTATATTCTGCTTTGTTCATGTGTTTGTTATGTTTATTTCACTGTTTCTTGTAAAATAAATTAGGTTTATGCTGGTCAGAACTGGGTCTGCATAGTCAAGTGAATCATTGCCATTATTCTAATCTATGGATCTAGAAGCAGAAACTAATTGTTGATTAATTTATCTATATTCCTTATGTTAACATTTATTCATTGGCTTTCATTGATAATACATTTTCCACAATATTTTACTGAATTTTATGTTAGTGTAGCTAATGTTGTGTTCGTATTCAAGACCTTACTTCAGGAATGAACACAAGACATTCCTTCAGAAATGAATATCATCATACCCTATTCCAACTACTGCAAGATATGGGAAAGGGCAGGGTTCAAAACAGACAATATGACCACAGCCTGGTATATCACAAAGCTTCTATAACAAAACACAGCCTGGTATATCACAAAGCTTCTATAACAAAACACAGCCTGGTATATCACAAAGATTCTATAACAAAACACAGACTGGTATATCACAAAGCTTCTATAACAAAACACAGCCTGGTATATCACAAAGTTTCTATAACAAAACACAGCCTGGTATATCACAAAGCTTCTATAACAAAACACAGCCTGGTATATCACAAAGATTCTATAACAAAACACAGCCTGGTATATCACAAAGCTTCTATAACAAAACACAGCCTGGTATTACACAAAGCTTCTATAATAAAATGTATTCAGTCAGCTTTTAGATCACATTAGATGAACAGTTTTCACAAAGGATTTCTATGGCCTAATCCAGAAGCCCATTGTGTTGTGTTGTGCCCCTATTTCCTTTATAAAAATGGTTAGTAACTCAAAATGGATTGAATTTCATCTTATAATTTACAAATGTTACGTCAAAAGAGAAGATAATTAAATCCTCATCTGTCCAAGTGTTAACCTAGTCATGTATGTTAATTAGAGACTTAAGCTCTGCTAAGCTGTTGGTTTTCCTGACTGATTCAGGCAACCGATTTCATGGCTCTAATTGCAATAGGGAAAAAGGAGCACTAATGCAAATTTGTCCTATCATATAGAATTAATCTTTGTGTATTTCTGAATATTATATTAGGTGTATTTGTAAGTAATGGTTCATAGCTTTATACATTAATGCTACTTTACTTTTTAGTCTTACGTACTAGGGTGTCTCTAAATTTAGTGACTTAACAAATGGTGTCATTCTAGTCAAATATGAATATTTGTTATAAATCTCATGGCTCTATTTTGCATCCATTCTAGTTTCTTATTTTTTTCTTGAATTGAGGGTGTCCTGAACAGAGAATGCATATTCTAATATTGGTCTAACCAAAAATAAATAGCATTTTAGTTTTATGTTTTTGTTTGATTTGTAAAAAAATGTTTTGATTTATCCTAATGTTTTGTTTGAACTTTTAATAATTTCACCAATGGGGATTCCATGAGAACTTTTAATTTTTTATAACACCTAGATAGTTTGAGATTTTAGTCTGTGTAACAGGTTAATCATGAATATTTTTTTTGTTTTAGTTACTTTTGTTAGTCTTAATGGTTGGCATTTTTCTGGGTGGTATTCTCTGAATTTAGCAGAGACTCAGCCTGAAAATTAGCATATGCCATTGCCAATTTAAATACAAAGTCTTTTTGAAAAGAGTCTACAAGACAGAGAGCAAACTTATAATCTGCCTATAGCTCAATCAACTTACAGACAATGCCTAAAACTAAAATACATTTTAATATAACATTTATAACATTAAATACAAACCTCAATTCATTCAATTTCTTTCTTTTCACAGCCTCCAGTTTCATCCTCCTGGCTCGAGCCTCCTCATCAAGTTTAACACCTTCTTCGAAAAATGAATTGCGCTCCGCTAATCTCTGCTTCTCTTTCTCTCTGATCTGTGAGCGAATTTCATCAGTGTAAACAACTTTTTTCTTGTGGGCCACTTCCTCTTCCCTTTTCTGTTTTTCCACAAGCTCTTTCTGAGCTCTGAAGAAGATTTAAAACTAACATTTACCAGTGTCAATATAAGTGCATATACCAGTTTCTTGAGCATAATTTAAATAAAAAAAAAAATCTATATATAAATTTTTGAGAATCAATGACAGTCTGGATAAAAATTATTGCTTATTTTGACAAGTTTCAGATGTTCTTTAGAATTGAAGATTATAGCCTATTAGGCAAAACCTTCAGCAGGATGGGATAGCCATGGACAGGGTTCAAACCTGAGACCATCAAGAGCACAGTCCAGAGTGCATACCACATGACCAGGCAGACATCCATTATAGATATTGATAAGCCCCTAGAGAGTTTGGAGATCATAAATCTTCACAAACTTTGAGATAATTGTAGTTTGTAAAGGAAATATGTCAAAAAATAAGATATTGACAGTTACAATAAATATTGAAAAATTTGCGTAATATTTTAAGATATACTTGCAATCAATAAAGCAGATGATGTTAAGGAAGGTCATCTGTTTCTTTGGTCTATCGTTAATGAGCAGGGTGCCATGTGGTCAGCACAACAATAAGCTACCTTTACTTCCCCAACTAAAGTCAGGTACCCATTAGAGTTGGGTGGATTCAGGGTGGCTCTAAAAATCCAAAAATTCAAAATCCCAGTCTTCACAGAGATTTGAACCCAGTACCCCAGGTTCAGAGGTCAAGCGCTTAATCACTCAGCTGCTGTGCCCCCATGTAATATTTTATGGTGTTATACATATAAGTTTTTCCTACCTAAGAACTCTCTCAAATTCCAATCTTTCTCTTTGTGCCTGCACAGCCAGGAAGTGTTCCTTTTGGTGCATTTGGACACTCCTAGCCTCTTTCAGGCTCTCCTCCATTTCTGCTTTCTTTCTCTGCTCCTCTGCCTCTTTCCTGCGCCACTCTCTCTCAGTCTGCTCCTGGGCCCGCTTGGCTCTAAGAGCATCCCTTTCTGCCTGCTCATCTCTAGCCCTCTCTTGTAAACTTCTCAATTTGGCCACTTCCTTTTCTTTTTCAATTCTAAGTTTTTCCTGCTCCTTTTCAAATGCTGCTTCTCTTTCCTGGTAATATATAACAAAATCAAGTTCTGAAAAGATTTTTCTCAAATGCCAAAAAATAAAACCTTTAAGGCATCTAATTTTTGTAGCCAAATATTTTGACTGTATTTAGAAGAACAATTACAGTTTAAGACAAATATAGAAAGTGGAGGTTAAAAGTTTAATATGAAATGAAACAAAATATATTAATTATTATTACAGGAGAATGGTAGGGGAAGACTAATCTACTTTCTAATAAAACAAATGGCTGATAATTGGGTTTACCAACAAATAAATAAATGAAATAGCTACTGTCATGGATGAATGTGTGTATGTATGCATAATCTATTTTTACACTCTGCGCAAATGACAGGAAGTGTGTTTTGTTGTCAGAGAGTGGTTAGACAGAGTCCAGCTTGTATGTGATATGCAGTAAAAGATTATTAAAGGTTCTGTGTTTTATCTAGTGGTTGAATTGTTTTATTTCGTTAGCTACAGCTGAACCAGGGACACCTAGATGTAGCGAGACTTGAGGTAGTTTCTACAGAGTTATAAGTAGATAGAGTTATATAATAGGAAAGCTGTGACAGCTACAAATGAGTTGAAGGGTTCTATTTTAGTACTAGTGCTGAAATAATAAGAGGACTATGATGACTTACAGAAATGGTTGAGATTAAAAGAAATTCTAATTTTATGAGGGTTCATTGTATAGAAAAGCTGGTAAAAGGTCAATCATCCATTCCCAGCTGCTAAAAGAAATCTTTTCCTTAGTTCAAAAATTATAAGAGGCATTGATTTTTTATTGGACACTCTTCTACTTTGTACTATTACCAGGGCCATTATCTATATACTTTGAACTCACAGCTTTCTGTTTCTGGAACTCTAAAACTTTCAACTCTTCTGCTTTTTCCTGTAATTTCTTCAGCTCTTTGCGTTTCAGTATTTCATCATTGGCTTTATTTAGTTCTTCCTTGATGACAGAAAAAAAGGGAAATAAATCATCATTTACATTAACAAATTAGCTTTTTTTTTATTTATGTTAGCAGCTTGCTTAGTAAATATTTTTGATGATTTAAGGATTTGAGTGTACAATTATTTTTTTTGCTATTATGTACTCTTAACAACTTTTTAAGATTTGATAAGGAAATTAAGTATAAGATATCTTACTCTTAGAGCTATTTGTTCAGCTTTCTTTTTTTCAATTACATCTTGGTCCTCTTCCATTAATTTCTCAATATATCTGAAAGAAAACAAAAAGGTACCTTTAACATATAAATAATAAAATCTTCCATTGTTTATATAATTTCAATACCCTGAAAGCTGCTAGCCCCAAGATACCCCTTTTAAAAACAAACTCTTTGGAAAAGTGCTTGATCTGGAAATCAATGTAAGCCTAGTTAGACTAAAATAACCCCCTGCATTGTTATAGAACAAATAATTGTTTTCTTAACAAATTAAAATAAAAACTGGTTGCAAATTTCATAACTGTTTTTATATCTTAACATAAATATAAGCAAAAGTATAAGAAAAAAAGTAAAGTTCCCCTTTCAGACCTTGTGATCTAAAGGGTAAATGATGTTAAGGTCATCTGTTTCTTTAGCCAACGGTTAATGAGCAGGGTGTCATCTGGCCAGCTCAACAATCAACCGCCTTTACTTTCCCCAACTTTAGTCAGGTACCCATTAGAGTTGGGTGGACTCAGAGGTGCCCGAAAAATCCCTAAAGTCAAAATCCACGTTTTCACCAACTTTTGAACCCAGGTTCCCAGGTTCGGAAGCCAAGCACTTAACCACTTTGCCACCATGCCCCCCGAGCAAGCAAAAGTATAGTATATTAATATTTGAATAAAAGTCATTACTTTAAACATTTGTTTTTGTACTAACCTCTGCATCTGGAGGTTTTCCTGATCTTTGCGCTCAAGTTCAAAAAGTTTTTCTTTTTCATTTTCATCAATTTGTTCCAAAAGTTTGGCAGCTCCAAGAAGTTGCTCTTCTTTCCGTTTCTTTTCAATCTCTTCATAAATCTTAATTGCATTTGCTCTATCAACCTAGTGTTAGAGACAAAGAGATAAACAGCTAGAAATGATTTCACTTTGAGACATTAACATAAAAATTGACAAATCAAAGCAACAGGAAATAGGTACAATGATCAACGACAATATACCTAAAAGAAAATAATTTTTCATGCATTTGATTTGATTACTTTTTTTAACCAATTCAAATTGAAATAGCTGATAATCTTCTCATGGTTAAACCATTAAAAATGTTAGCAACTTAATTGGTCTAAGAACAAAAGAATAATGAAGTATTTTGTTATACTGACTTCCATCATGAGGTCCAATCTTTTTTCTTCTTCTATCATCTCTTTCTTTATGAGATCTTTCTCTAATATCTGGGCATCTCGAATGGCATGACATTTAGCATTCAATATGACCTAAAAAGACAAAATAGCTGTTTCTAATTTGAAATCTTGTATATCAAACTTGCTGTTCAACCGAGACCAATCCTTAGAGAAGGCCTGAACACTGACTTGCAACATCACAACATGTGGGCAGTTTAGACCAATAGCTCATTGCATGTCAGAGGTCTGTTAGACATGGCATCAAGATATTGGTCTAAGCTGCCCATAGTTTGTGACGTTGCACATCAGTGCAGAGGCCTTCTATAATGAATGGTCTTGGTTCAACCTGCATTTAGAAACATTCTTTTCTCATGCAAAATTTTATTTATCTAGCTCAATGAATAGTTAAGCACACTGAATAAAAAATGGTACATCTGACAAGATGATACAACATTGCTTTGAAAAAAGCTACTAATATTTAAGAAAACTGTGAAGTTCCTTTTCTTAAATATTAGTTGTTGTTTTTTTTTTGTTATTTTTTTAGATTTTCAGTAACCATATGTAGAAAATAAAAAATAAAAAAAAACATTGAAGTTTAGACTAAAAGAACAAGAGTGTAATATTATTGATGCTTAATGTTTCTTAGAAAAAAAAAGTTTAATGACTGTAACATCTTAAGGTCAAACAGTTTAAGTTTTTAGCACCTCATTCAAGTGTTTTATTTCATCTTCTTGCTCTTGCCTCATTTCATTGGCTTTTGTCAACAAGTGCTCAGCCTTTTCTTTAGCTTCCTCTTCCAGGTCATTCAACTTTGCATTTTTCTGTCTTGTTAAATCCAACTGCTTCATGCGATTTTTACGCTCCTGCACTTCATCCTAGGAAACAAAAGATTTATTTCACAATCTTTAGTAAAAGAAATCATAAAGACATTTAAGAAAGTGTATGAATATTTTGCTTTTGGTGGGAGGTTAATTCAAAGCATTTCATAGCAGAGAATTTATAATCAAGCCTTAGCCTCTTTAAAAACAGAAATAGATTCTGTGTTTCATGAGCAAATGAAGAACTACATATATGGGAAGTGCCGTTCACCATTTTTGTGTCTTAAATATCTGCTAATTTAAGATTCTTGGGATTAAAATTATGTTCCACATTCCATCAGACAGAAAACACAACTCTGCTTGGTTTATATTTCACTTAGGTAGCCAAGCAGTTTGTGTCAAATAACCCAAAAATTCCAAATGCTAAAATGCGATTGTGTCATTTGAGAGCTCAGGGCATAAAAAGAAAAAAAAACAACAGCTTCAACTCATTCAGTATGTGTAATAAGTACTGAATTTTACTGTTATTTTTTTTAGCAAGAGAAGGAAATTTTATATTCCTTTTTATTCACATTTTCACTGGCTTCAACCTTCAGTGAAGTCCAGTAAGGCATCGGCGCCGTAGGCGCCATTATCCCGTTGATGGTCAGAAAAGCTTTTATCCAACCACCAGGCCTGGACATGAGGCTCTTCACCCCTGTCCTGTCTGAGGGCACCCAACGGTAGGCGGCCATATCGGTTGACTGGGCAAAACCGGGCCGTGCCATGTACACAGCACACCGTCCCCGGTCCTGGATCCACTCGCTATAAGTGGCCAAGAACAGTGCTGTCTGCGGGGAGCTTGTCTCATATTCCTATACTGTAACCGCCACTATTTTGTGCAGGGACCGCCACTCCAGTCCACTGTACACTTATGACGGCCCCCATGTGGAACGGCGTGGCGGACTTTTTGGACTGGGTTCCGGGCGTTCTTTCCATCCCAACCCAGAGTGAGAGAAAAAAAACAAAAGCTCACCCAGGGAAGCCCGGCCGGGCCTGGTTCGCTACTTGTATTTAGCCTATCTAGTCTCCACCCACTAGACGTTTCCACCGGAGGGCCACGCGTAGCTGGAATTCCTCCGGACTGGCTTCAACCAGAGTACAAACGACATACAGTGCAATGCACATTCATGACTTAACTGTACAGCTGACACATTATATATATATAGCTCTACCTTCCTGATTGAAGATGAGCACATTTCTCATTTCTTATGGACTTGAAGATGACTGTAAAGTCCAATCTTTGCTTTAAAAAGCTGGCAGCATACGTGGCATTATATAGATATAATGACAAAAATATAACATTTTTGAATGAGCAACTTTCTTTAGAAAAGATTTCATCAATTTTTTTTTACCATGGCCTTTTCTCTGTCTTGTTTTAGCCTCTCTGCCTCAGCCTCTCTCTCCTCTTTAGTTAGAACACGAGATGCTTGCAGAATGCGAAAGAACTGGTCTCTTGGTATGATGATTGAATCACCTGAAGGGTCTTCTGATGGTACACTGCAGAAAATTTTAATAAAGTTTTAGTTATCTATGTAGCATACTTTTAGATTTAATGCTAACTCATTAAAAACTAAAATCAAAATCTAAATATATATCAGGCAGAAAAGCAATTTTAAAATGCAATGCCAATAACTGAAGGAAATTTGTGCTGGTATTTGATAATTACAAAATATTAATTTCAATTACAACTCTGGTTGCCTGTGCACTTTGGAGATATCACAAGGTCCTCAGGGAGCGCAAAGACCTTTCTTTAGGAAACGATACCAGGAAAAAAAAGAGGTGAACACAGAAAGCGATGGAAAGACAACATAAAAGAATGGACGAGACTGCAATTGGGGGAGATTCTGTCCAAGTTGAAAGACAGGAATGAAGAAGGATGGTCAACAGATCTTGTGTGGTACCCCAACAGTCCAACAGACTAAAGAATAGGTGAGGTGAGGTGGTGTGTCCTTCCCTCTGTCTTTTTTCTTCTATATATCATTCAAGATTACAAATGTTTCTTTCAAGCACTCCAACTGACTCAATATTTACAATTAGAGTTTGAGAAGCCCTAAGTTTAAACAGCGCTGCTCTTCTGTATAGTAATTAGGTGAATCTGTAAACTAAAGATTTAAACTTTGCTAAGTCATTGGATTTCCTTGCTGATTCAGGCCATTCATCCATTCCATGCTCTAATGACACTATGGAAGAAGGAGCATTTATACAATTTGTACTATCATATGGAATAAGAAAAGTACCTTTATCTTTGAGTCTCTCTGATTATTTTATTAGGTTTTGTTTTTGTATTTGTAAATTGTAGTTCAGTATTTTATGTATAATTGCTACTTTATATTTATATAATATAATCATCTGTCCTGAAGTGTCTCTAAGTTAAGTGATTGACTTACATGAGTTTTCTAATTAAATCCTTAGTTATTACAGTCACAAGCTCCTTCTGTGGTTTTGCCTCTCCCTTCTTTCTTCGATTATTTCTTTCTTGGGCTAACTGTTCAATTCCAACCCCTTCATTGTAAGAAGGCATTTCCTGAAAGGTATCCAATAAGATGTTAAATTTTTACAAGCTACATTGTTATTCCTTTGATAATAAAGAATACATTAGTTAGAATAAGTTAGAATAAAAAAAGGTATTGTAAAGACCTGCACATCTTGGAATTTCTCCTTGAGCTTCGCATGCCTGATCTGTTGTGACTGGGAAGGACCAAAGAGGGATTCATCAATTTGTGAATGATTACTAAGGGTCTTGTACTGTCTTGTTTTTCCTCTTCTTGATCCACTGGAGTTTGAACCCCCTGAGAATGATGTTGCACTACCTGGCTGTAAAAACAAAAGAAAACTCAATGTACTATTCATAAAAGTTTTAACGGTGAAAAAATTACAAATTTGAAGTCAGCTAAATAATGAAATAAAATTAAAGAATTTTTTATGTTTTGTATAATACATTTTTTTATTTAATTAAATGAAGAATTACAATATCCTTAGAGGATATCGATATGTCTTGATTTAACTGGATAAAAGATTTAATGGCTATATGCATTTCAATTTGATCTTTAATTTTTTAATTAACCCTTTCAAAAGATTTTTATTAACTGCTAATAGGTGCAATAATGATATATATATATATATATATATATATATATATAGTGAATTTAAATTTAAGTCTATTGTGGAGACTCAATTCTACGATTTTTATAATACCCACTATATAATTACTACGAGTATGAGTTATGAGTGTGAATACTAGATCTATATGATAGTCATGTCTTAGACAAACATAATGTCCTCACCCCATACCAACATGGCTTTAGGAAATATAGATCATGTGAAACACAACTAATAGGACTAATTGATGATTTCTCAAAAGGTTTAGATAATAGTGAACAAATAGATGCTATCTTACTAGATTTTTCCAAGGCTTTTGACAAAGTTCACCACCATAGTTTGCTTAAAAAATTAAAATATTTCGGCATTAACGGTCCACTGTATCAGTGGATTAAAGATTTTCTGATAGGGAGAGAACAAACTGTAATAATAAATGGCTCTAAATCAACACCAATAACAGTAAACTCAGGTGTACCTCAAGGAACAGTCTTGGGTCCACTACTATTTTTAATTTACATAAATGATTTACCAAATTGCATTAGTTCAGGAACAAAAGTCAGATTATTTGCAGACGATTGCATAATATATAGAACAATAAAAACAAAACAAGACACAGATATTTTACAAAGAGAATTAGATGAATTACAGAAATGGGAATCAAATTGGAGCATGTCTTTCCACCCAGAAAAATGTCAGTTGTTAAGAGTAACAAAAAAATTAAACAAATTAATTCCACTTATCTTATTCATGGCAAACCAGTAACACAGACTAAAAACTCAAAATACCTAGGTGTTATAATAAATGAAAAACTGTCATGGAATCCACATATTGATGAAACTATAAAAAAATCCAACAAAGCATTAGGGTTTATTAAAAGAAATTTCTATAAATCAAATAAGAACATAAAACTAAAATGTTATTTAACCTTGGTTAGGCCAATAATAGAATATGCATCCACCGTGTGGGACCCCTCAACTCAAGAAAACATTAAGAAACTGGAACAAACACAAAATAGAGCAGTGAGATTCATAACAAACGAATATTCACATTTGACTAGGGTAACACCATTAGTAAAATCACTAAATTTAGAAAGCCTTCAGGACAGAAGACTCAAAAGTAAAGTAGCAATTATACATAAAACACTGAACCATAATCTTCAAATACAAAAACAAAATTTAATAAAATACTCTGAAAGACACAAAAATAAAGGCACATTCCTCGTCCCATATGCTAGGACAAATTTGTACAAATACTCCTTCTTCCCTAGTGCTATTAGAGCATGGAATGGGTTGCCTGAGCTAGCCAGAAAAACCAGTGACTTGGCAGAATTTAAGTCATTGGTTAATATGCATGACTAAATGCATGACGCGTAGGACGTAATCATCTTCTTTTTTGAAGTAACGTCTGTATTATATAAGATAAGATAAGATATGTCTAGTATCATATTAGACCTCTAGTATCATTTAGTATGACTCTATGACTTACTTAAGACTTAGTTTACTGAGTTTAGACTTACTAGACAGTCTGAGTCTTAGAAGATTTAATAAACTTAATTTAATGAATGAAGAATCAGATCAATTGTCAACAATTTAAATACTAAAATAGGCTACAATTACTTTCAATAAGTGAATTACATAGCTCTAGATCTAACAAATCTTTTAATTAACAGATAACTATTTGAACATCAGTTAGTTAATGTTTATTTCAATACAAATACACTTTACCATAGCCGCTGTTCCTTATCAAACAAGCTCAATGATTTTCTTAATGTAGTTGTAGCAAACCATAACACCTCGGAGGAAAATTATTTTGTAGTCATAGAAACATTTCATACGCATGCGCTTTAATCTGTAAGGTAAGCAACTCTGATTAATTGCTAAAATAGAAAATCAACATGGCGTTAAGGATAACAATTTCCAAACTTTGTGACCGGTTGTCAATGTCAAAAAATGCAGTCCATAAAAGTAAAAGTAAGATAATCTTATTAGCCACTGTTATTAGATGTAGATCTATGAATCAAATAAGAACATAAAACTAAAATGTTATTTAACATTGGTTAGGCCAATAATATAATATCTATTTAAATCTATAGACTAATGATGAATTATTTATTATTAATTTAATAATTTATTAAATTTTAATTATGAATGATGATGATCATTTTGATGATAATTCATAATAAATATATAATACTCAATAGATCTAATTGATATCTGAATTCTGAGCCTCGACTGAGGGAATATCTCAATCATTTGATTCATTATTATCTGAAAGTGAATCTTGGTCATGATCTCAGATCTGTCACTGTGAGTGTGACTGTCTCTGTTTGAAGTGTTTGGGACCCCTCAAGTTGAGGCTCAACTCAAGAAAACATTAAAAAGAAACTTGAGCAGACCCAATATAGAGCAGTGACGTTCATAACGAACAAATAAAATTCACATTTGACTAGATAGTAGAGTAACACCTTTAGTTTTAAAATCACAAATTTAGAATTCATGCTATACTTATATATAACTTAAAGTTATACTTATTAAATATTTATACTACCCAACTACAGAGGAGGAGGCTCAGGATAGAACAATCAAAAGTAAAGACTAAGTCTAAGTAGAGATATATTTAGAATTAAGCAAATCTTATTTTATTATCTAGCAATTAGAAACTTTAGAATCTAGGGTTAGGGGTCTATACATAAAACACTGAACCATAATCTTCAAATATAGGCTACAAAACGAAAAACTAATAAAATACTCAGACTCAGAAAGATACAAAGATAAAGGCACATTCCTCGTTCCATATTTGCTAGGACAAATTTGTAGAATTATTGCTCCTTCTTCCCTAGACTAGTGCTATTACTATTTATATTTAAGTAAGATAAGTTCAGACTCTTGCATTATGACTCTATGACTAGATTTAGTACTAGATTCTAGATCTACCACTAGAATTCACTAGTTAGTAGATCTAGACTCTACTACCAGTAAAAAACTCAGTCATCAGTGTGCTGACAAAACTGTATATTGACTTTGATTTTGATCTACCTATAAATTTTAAACTTTAATTATATTGATATAATAATTAATTCTAGACACTACTAGACTAGTCTAGAGCTAGAATCTAGAACTAAGAAATCTAGATCTATCAAGATTCTTATAGAGTTCTACTAGAGTAGACCTAGCTCTGCCCCTGCTGTTTGTTTGTAAAATGTTTTACATATTTCGGATGTTCCTTCAGAGTTGAAGATGGTTTACTTCCTAGTCCAAACCTCCCGCAGGACGACAGGGGATGGGAGCGGGCAGGGTTTGAACCGTCGATAAATCTGAACGAAAGTCCAGCGCGCAAACCACACGACCAGGCAGTCATTTTACAATTTTAAGGCTAAAGGGCAATGGCACAGAAATTTCATGATTTTAAATTATTTTGTTTGACTTGACTGCATTACATTTATATGCAGCCTAAGCTATCATTTATACCATCTTTACAATGTTCTGTAACTATATTAACCTTAAAATAGTTAAAATAAAAAAAAGATTAATTCAACTTGCTGTTAATAAAGAGTTCATTGACTTTCACTAGTGTAAAAGCTTTCTGAATTTCATTAGTAATAATAATCATTACATCCTAGACTGAATCTCAGGTAATGGGGGATGGGACGGGAGCTGTGTTCAAACCTAAAACCATCATGACAACAGTTTGAAGTGCATACCACATCACTAGCCAGTTTAAAATGTATAGAAACTATAAAAATCAACTTTTCAAGCAAAAATGTCTAGCAAAGTCTGAAAAATCTTTGAAGACATTTGCCACCTGCACCAGTATAGCTATGGATGTTAAACTGTCGTGAATTGGGTGGTTGCTGTCCTTAAAGGCTACAACTGAATAGTACAAAATATAATTTGTTTCTTAATCTGTCAGGCTGTATTAGCACTATTTGCTGACTAGGGAATGTTAAAAAGATCAAGGCATCTTTGTGTAGTCACTCAATGAACTGTGTCTATTCTTTTTTGTGGAATGTTTTTTGTTTTTAATTGAAAAAAAAAAGAGCCTTGTAATCATAACAAATTTACAATAAGGATCAACAAAGCAGTCTCTGTTTTGTATTTATAACATTTTATGGTACACATTTCTCACACTAAAGCATATTTCTACCCATGTAGGATTCTTCAGCACACAAGTTCTTACGAATTCAGACGTGCGAAGAAAGCGTGTGGAACTATTTGAACAAGAACAACAGAGACAGACGGCACTTGTGACCAGAATAGAAAAAATTGAAGTCAAGTATACTGGCCTTCCTGAAGAATGTACTCTCATCATGAATAAGCATCTATCCACGCCCTACAACTGTGCAATGCGTATGTTGTTATAATGTTGTGTGTTTTTACAATTTTATTGAGTTGTATATTTATAATGTTTTTTAAAGATTTATATGGCTTTGGGTTTATCAAGAATGTATTGTGGCACTTTGTTCCCAGGTCAATATTGTGATGTTGAGTAAACTCCTAATTTTTTTATTTCCACTAATTTAATTAATATTATTTTCATTACCAATATGGTGCTTCTTTATTCTTTATATAACTTACAGCATTTTGACAAATCCTTTCAATAATAATTGTTTTCTTACTTCACTGAATAAAAGAATAATATTTATGATTAATTCTGAGTTGTACAAGTTAATATTTATTTAAATTTCTTGTTAAATATTATCTCCCTTTTTTTTTTTTTTTTTTTTCCAAAACTTTTTTATTCTAAAGGACTTTAATTTTTTTTTCTGTTTTAGATATGCAAGAATTGTTTATGGACAGATCTGCTCTAGCCTTAGTGAATGGAGAACCATGGGACATGCACAGACCCCTGGAAGATGACTGTGAACTTCAGTTTGTTCATTTTGAAGAGGAGGACCCCAGAACAGTGAACAACGTAAGCTTAACTTGTAAAAAAATTGTTCATAAACTTGATTTCTAATTAGCAATACAATACCAGTCGGTATTATGACTTTATTTATGCATAATAATTATTTATTTGAAAAAGAAAAGTGTAGAAAAACAAAATTTTATGACACCATATAAATGGGAAAAAAAAAGTGCATTACCACTATTGAGAATTTTAAAATCCAAATCTTATACCCTTTGTATAATTTCTATAATAAACAAATATTTCTTTTGTTTTAAAATAATCTCATTATCCTGATCTTGATTGATCTTGAGTCCACTGTGATAATTATGTGTGAAGTAGAAACCACCTGAAATGTATATATCAAAGTTTGCAACTGAGTGGCTGAAACCACTTGGCTGCAGAGTTTGTGTTTTTGCTTAGCACAGCACAAAAAACTTCTCCCATCCCACACCCATCCACAAAAGTACATGCTGTAACATAAGATTTGCGCTATACAAAAGTAATTTAAAAAATGGTGTTATTTTTAGCTGGTTTCTCGGTTCATTTCAGATTTCATCATGAGCTTGTATTGTTATTATCATATCATAACTCTTTTTGTAAGGGCCATCAAAAATTGTTTCTGGTACATTCATAATACGAGGCACTCTATTAGATTGTACTAGCCAACCATATCCCACCAGTATTTCGATTAAGTTTTAGCACTTGATGATTACAAATCATTTCTGGGACATGCACAAAATAATCTGGTTGTGGGGAGGATATTAGAAAGATTAAATAAGTTTGAAATTTAATTTACAATGAACACCATGTTTCTTTTTCCAGGCATTTTGGAGGTCTTGTTCCTTTGTCTTAGGTCATGTTCTGGAAACTGCATTTCAAGATCAATATTATGTAGAGCTGTGCAGCTTCCCACCTCCTAATGGTAGTTCCTGTTTATTTCTAGATGTAAAGAATAGATTAAGCTAGATTATGTTAGATTAAGCTCTGACATCACCTGTAAAGCACTAAGCTATCAAGTTTGTTTTATTTATGGTCATACCATATTGGTACAAATTCGATAGTGTGACAGTGTTTTCATAAAAGAAAAAAAAAGAAAATGATTTAATATTATTTTTTTAACTCCATAGTCTAGTTGATTATAGTCATTTAGATCTAGAGTAGTCGACAATGTAGACTGATTGTTACTTATGCAGAATTAAATTGTTTTTATATTTTTAGCCTCTAGATATTTTATCAAAAACATTTTATCCGGAAATTTAAATGACATTTGTAAATGGTTGTATACACTGAGTGGTAGAAACTGCTTGGCTGCCTTGCCTCAAGTTTGAATTCCATATGTAGACTGAGGAAATTTTAATTCTACATTTATTTCAAGATGGGTTGTGTTAAAGATGAGTGTCTTAAAGCAATAATATTAATTCAAGATAATAAAATGGGTTTGACTTCATTAGTGCCATTTAGTCTCACTTGTATTGGCTTTGTGTACTTATTACTTCCAATGCTCTATCCATAGTCTCAAGTGGAAGTTTTGTTTATGATGCTGATTTGAAACTTGGGAATTGGAAGCCCACTGAGGTAAGGGCTGTTGTTTGTTATTGTTAGGTTGTTTGTCAAAGTGATACTCCACCATTTCTTTTATGATACAAGTAGAGCCATTTCTTTATTTCTCTTCAGTCAAAAGCACTAGACTTTGAGTTTATTAAAAAAAAAAAATCAGCATTTAATCTTTTTATGTGTCAAAACAGTATTTTATAGATTTTGATTATAAAAAAATAATCATTAAGTGTAAGCGAAATAAAAAAAGAAGCTAAAAAATGTTATGGTTATTTTTATAATTAGTACAATGATGTTATTCAGTGAGATAACTTTTATCACATTGATAGGACATTTCTTCTCTTTGAAACTACTGATACAAACATTATGTTTTAGATATTTTAGAAGCATTGGCTAACATTCAACATTCTTTTAACTTAAATTATGGACTTTATGAAAGAGTCAATAAGGCAGGTTTCTATGATAATAGTAAAGCTCCTCCTTTCAGACCTTCTGATCTATAGGGCAGATGATGCAATGGTTATCTGTTTCTATGGCCTCAGTTAACATGTGGCCAGCACATCGACCAACCACCTTTACTTTTCCCCAACTAATGTCAGATACCCATTAGAGCTGGGTGGACTTAGAGGCACACGAAAGATCCCAGGATTCAAACCCTGGACCTCTCGGTTCAGAAGACAAGCACTTTACCGCTCAACCACCATGCCTCCTTCTATGATTTAGGATTTACAAATAAGTCATATGGCCAGCCCACACAAAGACCTATTCCTAAAAAAATGTCAGATACCTTTTAGAACTTCTTGGATTAAAGAGCATCCTACAGTTAACTAGAATGAAACTAAAGCTTAAGTTTTTGTTCTCCCCAACAGGTTGAACTGAACTGTTTAAGCAGGATTGGCCTTCGACTCAACTTCCACGATCTAAAGTTCCAGAGGCTGGAGATACCTCTCTCCGTGGCCACCCAGATGTTCTCCGACAACAGATTCAAGCTAGCCCAATTGCCACACATAGCCTCCAAGTCCAAGTCGGGGACATCAGTTGTTGTGTACCGAGCTGGAGACCACATTGACATCACGTCTGGCCCATTGATAGCCAGCACAGCACAGATAGGGAGATATTCAGTGACAGCAGTGAGTATGAAGCGAATACATTTAAAATTACTTAAAGGGGAGTTTATTGCTTATTAACATTATTAAATCTCATTAAGATAAATGAATTGAGATAATATATATATTCATTTATTTTGATCTCTATAAAGCTTTCTTTTTAGATAGTTGTGATTTTAAAGCTATTTCAACTTGTATTTTCTTCTTATTTCATGTTATTTTAAAAAACATTGATGATTTTCTGTTCCAAAAATATTCTGGTTTTGTTTTTACAATTTTGTCATCTCTAATTGTTTAGTAAAGTTTTGTTTTGATAATTACAGATCCATGAAATTGAAAGCCAATCATTTGGGAAATTGAGTCGAATCCAAGGTCTGGCTTTACCAACACAAATCATGGTAAGCAGATAGGTTGTTGTTTTTTT
Source organism: Biomphalaria sudanica (assembly GCA_036873155.1). Taxonomy (NCBI): domain Eukaryota; kingdom Metazoa; phylum Mollusca; class Gastropoda; family Planorbidae; genus Biomphalaria; species Biomphalaria sudanica. The sequence goes on from JAZGLO010001495.1 coordinate 1,215,455, forward strand.
TGTGTGTAAATATTTAATTTTAATACCAATGTCGTCACATACCTTTTATATTATTGTAATTTAGTAAGTATGTGTAATATTATAATATAGTACAGTGAGTATGTTTTATATTGTCATTGAATGTAAGTTAAACAAAGGTGACAATCTTGTTTCTACAGCTTCATTCCTGGACTTATGACACCATCTTACGTAGCCGATCAAAGAAATTAGTAAGCTATTTATCCACTTGATAGCTGCTTTAAATTGTCCATAAATTATGTTTGATATTATCCCTATGTGTGAAGTGGTGGCTAAAGGATAGAACCCTTGATTTACATTCTTAAGTAAAGATCTGGGTTTAATTTCTGTTCTTATTATGATTTTATACTTGTGATTTGAAAAGCCTAGTTAGCTTTAACTTTAGTAGTTGATTCTATGTTTAAATCATAGCATTGAAGGATGTTCTTATTGCTATATACCTGAGCAAAGTTATTTACTTTAAGTTGTAGCAGATGATCAAAATGTAAAGCGTTGATTAAGTTGATGAAAAATGGAGGGCTTTGAATTACAGACTTAATGACAGTTCAAATTATTAGAATGCACAGTTCAGTATTCATCATCATCCATTCCCTGACTTGCATTGTACAGTTGCTGTGTTTGCGTAATCAAGTTCCCTACTCTTCCTTGACAGCACCTATCCTTAGTAGTATATCTAAAGAGAGACTGGTCCTTTTTTTCATATTGTCCAGCCAGTTTTTCTTTGGACAACCCTTTCTTCATGCTTCTGAGTGAGTGAGTCATGTCTTACAATATAACCTTACCAGCTCAGCTTTCATCTTTTCACAGTATTGAGTTCTTCCTTTTTGCCAACCAGGGTGTTGACTTGTAAAATTAAAAGCTCATTTGTTTTCTTTTCCTTTTTAATAACCTATCATAATTATTTTTTATTATTTTATTTAAATTTTAGCCATTATTCTTACTTTTAAACAAATGTTTCTGAAACCTCTTTTATTTAATGGTAAAATATTGAGATTCCCTTGTGGTTTTTGAGGCAGATCAAATACACTTTGACAGTTGTACTTATCCTAACACCTCTCAGACTGACACTTTTTCTCTAGATGTAGATATCTACCTCAAAAAGTCTTTTAAAATATTTATATGTCTGAATAAATGCTATAACATTCTGTCAACATTTGAACTTTCATATTGTGTTGCAGAACCCAGCCCAGCTTCCAGACTTAAAGCAGGCAGAGAATCAAAAATCTCAGATCCCTGCACAGTGACAGCTTTGAGGGTGTGATTTTTTGAATAGATTGATGTGAATGTTTTGTGAGACACTTAAATGTTGAGAACTAGGATCCTGTGTACATGAACTACTGACAGAATACTTTTACAAATAAACTTTTTATGATGTAGATATACAAACTAAATTGTTTTCTGTTTTATTGTTGGTTTCTATTTCTTAAACATATGTATAGAAAAAAGCTTTAAGAAACCCAAACACTTCACTATAATTTAAAGAATAGACACTAAAAGAAAAGATTTTTTACAATTTCTACAGTAACGTAAAAACTGTTTATGAAAATAAATATTTATTTTAAACTTGCAAAATTCATCACAAACTACAGTTTCATGTAACAGCAGTAGAATCTATAACTCTAAAAAAAACAATTTTTTTAATTAACATTGAATTATGTAATGCCTGTGTTCTTTTCGCTTAACATAATTCAACTAGTTTGTAAGTGCAAAATAACTTTTAACTTTGTACATAGTTGTTTTATCAAAAGAACTTTTTTTTCTAGATTCAAAAATTTAAAAATATGCAATACAAAGGCAACTGCTTTTTAAATTCACATCTCCAAACACAGAGGAACTTTATCATTAAAATAACTCAGCATTTAAATGTAAACTATTTGAATAGCTCCATTAAAACAAACATCTTGAAATAAAATCAAGCATTTACAATAACCAAAAGCATATTACTTGAGTCACAATATACTAAGTTTGTGTAAGCACAAATAATTTTCTGCAGTACATATATAAATATATTGCTAAACAAATATTATTATGGACATGGCTTTTATTGCCCAAACTTTATGTGTGCACTAGAAGTAAGAAGTTCAATTATTAGCAGGGTCAGGGCATAATGAATTTGTCCACCAATTAAATGGTAACATTAATAATAATAAAAAAAAAATTTATCCTTTTGGATTTTATTTTACAATCGAGCAATTTACACAATAATTCAATTTATACAAAAGAAATATAAGGCAAAATTGACATGTAAAAATATATGAAACAAAAAGCACATTATTCCAAGAGTCAAACAGTTAGTCACAAATACATTTCTATTTAACAATGATAGTCATATATTATTGTCATACAACTTTCATATGTAAAAATATCCCAACATAGTAAAGTTCCCCTTTTAGACCTTGTGATCTAAAGGGCATATGATGTTTATGCCATCTATTCTTTGGCCAATGGTTAATGATCAGGGTGTCATGGGGCCAGCACAACGACCAACCACCATTACGATCGCAAAATATTTACCAGTTATTAAAAACTAAGATAAAAACTTCAATAAGATTAAAACATGTGTAGTTAGGTAGATATATTTTAAACATTTTTATTTTTACTGGAATCATGAAAAAAACAACACATCCATCAAATACACAAGTATAAATTGCATCTCAATCTAAACAGACAGAAAGACACTTAGAGTAGAAATTCAAAAGTACATAATTGGCAGCAGTACAGCAATATTGTTGTATATTTTATACTCCAAAAGTGGCATTGTTTCAATTACCAATTGATCTTAGTGCTTGAATTTTAAAGAGATTTGCTATCGTCTCTTCAGTAATTGTTCTGTCATGCGAGTGCACAATCTGAAGTGGAATAATAAAGCCAAGATTAGCAATCTAATGACTATTTTAGTTAATAAACTTTATTTACAAGATATTTTCAAGATGTTAATTGCATTGATTAAATACACTTTTTGAAAGGACGTTTTAAATTTATTCTAATAAAGATTAGCTTTAAAAAGTAAACGCAATATATTAATTAAACAAACAAGAAACTCAACATACAGTGCTGGCAACCTGTAAGAAATCCATCAGTTTTCTGTACAAAGCTACATCATTGCTGAAGGATGAAATAAACACAGACAAAAAATATATTGTTTATTGAACATTTTGTTTTGTATTTAAAAAAAAAAAAAAATTCTCAAGAAATGTACAACACACACAAAAGCAACGACCAAAAAAAAACAAAAGTATTTAAAAATTTGTTCTTAAAAACAATCTTATTATTTCTTTATTTTTTTTAGATGACTTCTATTTGTTGAAGTTCTCACCTCTTTTGTTTACAAATCTGGTTGATTTGATCAACAATTTTATTCGCCTGAAGTTTAAGTTCACTAGGATTCTCTTTCAAACTGAGCAGAAGTGAAGCAGAGTTCTGCATGAAATTCTCCACAACTATGTTTTGGTTCATACCTATAAAAAAAAATTTTTGTGTTCATAAGTATAAATTATATGGTATTAAAAAAATATAACTGAAATTAATAATGAACAAATACAATTGATTAAAAACCTAACCAACTACCTCACTGTTAAGTCAATGTTAGCTGGCAATCACAAAGAGAAATGGCTCAACCAATGGGCATCAGGAAGCACAGGGAGAGCTATGTACGAAGACATGACTACACCAAAAAAAACTGGGTAGTATCAATTTCTTCCTCTACAAAGAGCAACATATAATCTTCCAGCTAAGTACAGGACACACATCTTTACATCATCCTTTGTTCAATACCAAACAAAATTACTTCATAAACTTCATAAATCCTATTCAACCACCCTTATGAAACTGTAAATCATATCGTCTTTAAATGTCCCATTTTAATCCACCTTACTACTACCACTTCAGTCCAACAGAACCAACACTTTGTATGGCAGAGCTGAATAACTGAAGCAAACAGGATACTTTTTTCCTTGGCACAGACTACAAAAGAACCTACAGCTTAGTAGCAAAAAGCTGGCTAGAAGAAGAAGTGTCCTCTCAGAGTACATTAGACCAATACATCTGTTCTTGTTCTGATTATTGTCCAGTCACCTCCATTTCTGAATTTGATTATTTCTGTATCTTGCACAGTGAGCACCCTTCTTTTAAGAACTTTGTTTGAAACATTAAGTAGCCAAAAGACTCTCAATAATCAAAACTAATTATGCCTAAGAAAGCTTTAATTACAGCAATGCAAAATAGTTTTTTTAGTCGTAACTATAGGAAATTTTTACGTTTTTCAATCAAATCTTGATTAATATGCACCCTAAAAATGTAAAAAAGTATATTTTATAGAATTTTTTCAGAAAATTTAATATTCTATTCTAGTAAATAAATGAATAAACTATCTAAATATGTTTAATTCTAAAAATCCATTTTTGGGTCCAAAATGACTATTTTCAAAGGTAATCCTCCCCTTAAGAACATTTGAATTATGGCATTCACACAAAAAAGTGAACTTAATCCATCTGTGCTGAGAAAGACCAAAGAATTAGCCAACATGTTTATGTGTAGGCATATATTTTTAGATCAAATAGCTAATTAGAAGTATTGTTATTAACACTCCATTTTTTGTCTCCACCAATTAATTGTCAGGAAAGACAACTCTAAACAAAACAAACAAGCAGAAGTACTCACCCAGCTGAGCTTCTTTTCTGCTTCTAGTTACTGGTTTACATTTTGTCCACACCCTCCAGGCTGAATTACCTTTAAGAGGAAATCATATTTGGTACAATAAATAGATTTCACTTCATTCAAAAGAATGATAATAATAATTTCATTTCTGTAGTGTTGTCATTAAACATGTTGGCTTGAGGTGCTATGAATGCATAAAAAACAAAAGCCTGAGCGGTAGAATGGCAAGCTAATCTTAAGTGTAGAATAAAGTAGCTTGGCTGCATGATAGGACAGGAACAAACTGTTTGATTTTAATGATTTTGGTAGTAATATAGATTTTCATATATAAAAAGAAATAATCTTATAAATACTATATTACAGCTAAATTACCCACTTCTAAAGATAAAGTTAGTAATAGGGTTGTAATTATTACTTTAAAAATATGACTAAACTAGCATTGCTCAGCAGTCTATATTGATAGTGAAAGAGATCATTTCATGCTTTCAGCTTTCTCAATAGGTTATGATCATATCATAGGAGGGTGGGGAGGAAGAAGAGGTATCTGGGTGAATGTTACTGTGATGATTTTTAAATGCATAAAAAAAAGCCCAGCTTTTTCACTCCGGGCTCAAGCCTCTGCAAGGTGACTAATTCAACTTATACCACCACAACTGTTAGGTAAAGATATTTCCTTTGTTCAATATCAAACAAAATAATTAATTACCAATATTTAATTTACTAATTTTTTTTAATTGTTTGTATTGATTCTACTGAATTTCCATTTCATTGGACCAATAAAAATTATCTTATCTTTTGTCAGGTACAAGAAATAATTTTGCAAAATTTCAACTTGACCATAGATTGGATGTGGGAGAAATAATGTGCACAAACTTTTTACCAGACAGACAGATAAAAAGACAGAATGAGTTGAAAAAAGTTTTGTAAAAACAATATGAAAGGTAAATCAAAAGGCTCTATACTTATCAAATGTATTACTTAAAACAAAATAATACATGTTCTTATCTTGGTACCTTTCATGTCTGTAAAATATATTTGTACTTGGAATGGATACCCGTGTGCTAACAGTTCTGGATCAACATCTGAAAATAACAAAAGAAATTAATGTCATGCTTTCTGACTACTGATTATAAACACTTCGAAGAAAAAATTGAAAATCATCACTATTTGATTTTAAATAAAATTAACAAAATGATAGGGCTGATAATCATGGAGGAGTTCTTTTAGCAATAAAAAACACTCTTATAGCTGAAGAAATTACCTTACCTAACTCAAAAAACATAGAATCTACATTTTGTAAAATTAATACCACCTCAACATCCCTTATAATAGGCAGCATTTACAGACCACCAAATTCTAGTTTAGAATACATGCAGGAACTATGTAATCAGATTACTACACTTAAAGAGACAAATAAAAATGCAGTTTTTTGGATTATGGGTGACTTCAACCTACCTGATATAAATTGGAAAACACTAACCATAGATAAACACCAAAACCTTAAGGACATAAATGAGCTTTTCATAGAAACTTTACACAACCTAAGTTTAGATCAAATCATTAAAAAGCCAACTAGATTAAACAACACATTAGATCTCTTCTTAACCAACAGACCTGGATTAGTAGTTGATTATGATATTATCCCTGGTCTATCAGACCATGAGATCATAAAAATACACAGTCAGATAAAAGCAGTAGCCAATACAAAAACCAAAAGAAAAATCTTACTCTGGAATAAATGTAACCTAACACAACTACACCAAGCTGCATTAAACTTTCAACAAACATTCTTATTAGAAAAAGACATTAACCAACCAGTCGATGACCTCTGGAATTTCATTAAAAACCATCTTAAAAGCATTATAGAAAATCATATACCAACTAAATACACATCAAACAAAATAAATAAATGCTGGTTTAATAATAGACTAAAGAAGCTTTGTAAACAGAAGGAAAACCTATATAGAAAATTTAAAGAAACCAAGGCAGAAAGAGTTTACAAAAAGTATATAAAAATTAAACACCTAACCCAAAAAGTAAGCAGACAGCTGCAGAGTGAATACATAAACAATGTAATATCTAAAGATAACAACAAAAACCTATGGTCATACATTAAGTCTAAGAAAATGGAAACAACAGGCATAGCGCCATTAAAAGATGAACATAACATAATACATAATGATAATGAAACTAAAGCAAACATCCTAAACAAATACTTTGCATCAGCATTCTCAGCCCCAGGAGACAAAGACATATTTCTTAATTTGAACCAAGTAGACAACATAGAAGATTTAGTAGTACAAGAAAATGGAATTAAAAAACTATTAGCCAACACCAAACCAAATAAAGCGTCTGGACCTGATGGTATTCCAGCTAGATTACTCAAAGAACTAAGCAATGAGCTAGCCCCAGTGTTCAAAATACTCTTTCAGGCATCGCTTAACCAGGGCAGAGTACCAAAGGACTGGAAAGAAGCTAATGTCACCCCCCTATTTAAAAAAGGAGAAAAATCTGATCCAGGAAACTACAGACCAGTATCACTTACCAGCATCACATGTAAAATACTAGAACACATAATATGTAGCAACATCATAAACCACTTAGACAAACATAATGTCCTCACCCCATACCAACATGGCTTTAGGAAATATAGATCATGTGAAACACAACTAATAGGACTAATTGATGATTTCTCAAAAGGTTTAGATAATAGTGAACAAATAGATGCTATCTTACTAGATTTTTCCAAGGCTTTTGACAAAGTTCACCACCATAGTTTGCTTAAAAAATTAAAATATTTCGGCATTAACGGTCCACTGTATCAGTGGATTAAAGATTTTCTGATAGGGAGAGAACAAACTGTAATAATAAATGGCTCTAAATCAACACCAATAACAGTAAACTCAGGTGTACCTCAAGGAACAGTCTTGGGTCCACTACTATTTTTAATTTACATAAATGATTTACCAAATTGCATTAGTTCAGGAACAAAAGTCAGATTATTTGCAGACGATTGCATAATATATAGAACAATAAAAACAAAACAAGACACAGATATTTTACAAAGAGAATTAGATGAATTACAGAAATGGGAATCAAATTGGAGCATGTCTTTCCACCCAGAAAAATGTCAGTTGTTAAGAGTAACAAAAAAAATTAAACAAATTAATTCCACTTATCTTATTCATGGCAAACCAGTAACACAGACTAAAAACTCAAAATACCTAGGTGTTATAATAAATGAAAAACTGTCATGGAATCCACATATTGATGAAACTATAAAAAAATCCAACAAAGCATTAGGGTTTATTAAAAGAAATTTCTATAAATCAAATAAGAACATAAAACTAAAATGTTATTTAACCTTGGTTAGGCCAATAATAGAATATGCATCCACCGTGTGGGACCCCTCAACTCAAGAAAACATTAAGAAACTGGAACAAACACAAAATAGAGCAGTGAGATTCATAACAAACGAATATTCACATTTGACTAGGGTAACACCATTAATAAAATCACTAAATTTAGAAAGCCTTCAGGACAGAAGACTCAAAAGTAAAGTAGCAATTATACATAAAACACTGAACCATAATCTTCAAATACAAAAACAAAATTTAATAAAATACTCTGAAAGACACAAAAATAAAGGCACATTCCTCGTCCCATATGCTAGGACAAATTTGTACAAATACTCCTTCTTCCCTAGTGCTATTAGAGCATGGAATGGGTTGCCTGAGCTAGCCAGAAAAACCAGTGACTTGGCAGAATTTAAGTCATTGGTTAATATGCATGACTAAATGCATGACGCGTAGGACGTAATCATCTTCTTTTTTGAAGTAACGTCTGTATTATATAAGATAAGATAAGATCATAATTAAATTAAAAACCCTCAGTTTCTGACTTTACTCAAAAAGCAAAATGACGACTTCCAAAAAAAAAGATATAAGTTTTTTTTTCTCTCTTTTTTCTATTAGTTAAAGACATAAGATAAAAATCACAATAAATATTCAAAGATTTGTCTGATACAACTACTGCCTGATTGTGAATTTACAAATACACCAAAGTAATGTATTTGTTTACAATAAAGCAAGTCTTTAAGTGTGCCTGTTATTTGCAATGATCACACATAATTTTTTTCTCAGTAACTATTCATTTCTCTCCTTTTTTTTTAAATATTGTTATGGCATGATTAGGAATTAATTATTTGTTTCGGAAATAGGGGAAGTTTTTACTTAGTGACAATGACCTGACTATTAACACAAGGATAGGGTTTTAGAGTCAGAACAAAATAGACATTGAGAAATAAGTAGCATTTTATGAAAACTGCTGACATTCGACAGTTCCCTTTTTAGTCATTAACTTTGTTTGATATTCAGTATTAGCGTTGACTAACTTCTATTGATTATTCTGCCTTTTGCCCCTGTTAGTGGATTCATCATTTCATTGACAAAATCGTTGAGTGTTACATCCATTTGTTTTTTTTTTGCATTCATAACAGCGGAAGCGCCTAACAATATAAATATTGTCTTTACTGTTGTTTTCTTTAATTTAAATTTTTAGTCTTAGTCTATTAACCTGATTTTACTTTCTAGTATTTTATCTTTCAATTTTAATTGAGTGATGCCCCCTGAATCTGGTGAACATTCTATTTATATTTAAAGTGAAACAAACAGTTTGGGAAAAAAACAAAGCTATCAAGGATCAGAAATATTTGGTAGCCTATCTGGTAACAAACCCATTGGGTATACTGCAAAGTTATACAGCTGTATCTGCTGACCTGAAGTTTGTGCACTGTCTGTATCTTCAGATCTGGGTGCAAAGCAAAAAGGAACTTTCTTGTCCATCTGTATATTGCCAATAAAATAATCCCAGGAACATTCTTTCATTGCCTCATCTAAAACTTGTATGTACCTGAATGCCAGAAAGTGTAATACAGCTTATGAACATTGCACATCATACTCTATTAAATTAAGGGAAGTAAAAAATTACAATGACAACTATAATTGCAGAAGTCAATTAATTTCTCACTAGAAGATTAATAATGCATAAAAAGGTTGCAAGGTGTTTTTTTTTTAGTTAAAGATTTAGTATACTGAAAATTCTAAATTATATACTATGAAATTTGGAAATAAATTGTTTGGCTTTAAATTACTTTTGCTAACATGTGTTTTTTATGTAGATATTCAATAAAAATCAATAACCAGAAATGTGTTCTGAAATCTCTTAAAAACATACGCTTTGATATGAATGAAATGTAACATATAATCAGCTCCATCCATTATGAAATGTAACAGATAATCAGCTTCATCCATTATCAAATGAAACATATACTCAGTCCCATCCATTACAAAAATAAAAAACATTATGAAATGTCCCATATTATAAGCTCTATCCATTATGAGCTTTAGAAATTAAAAGGGACTGATCTTCGTGTTGGCCACTCAATGCCACAGTAGAATTTCAGTTTAAGTGATCATAATTATACATTTCCACCTGATAATAAAAGCATATTAAAATATAATTTTGTTTTGTTTTACATCTTTCGGATGTTCCTTCATATTTGAAGATGATTACATCCTAGCCCAAACTTACTGCAGGGCTTGTCAGCAGACAGGGATCAAACCAGGGACCATGGAGAACCACTGAATGACATTCCAACTCCAGGCAGCCATCCAATAATGGGGAAATAGAGTTAACTTACATGCTTTTATGAACCACAAACTTGATTAGAGCATTGGTCGCTATAGTTGCTCGACTTAATTCATCTTTTAGGCGACTACCTAGCTGTGTTGGTTTGATGAAATCCACCTAATTTGATCATAGCATAAAACATAAAGAAATAACAATGGAAAAGAAGTTATTTATGAAAAAATAGTCATGAAATTGAGTAAATTATTTTGTAAGATAAGTGTTTACATGTTTTAAAAGTAAAAAGTAAGAAAATCTTCATCCCTAAATCAAAGTTCGTTTTAGTTAAGACAATACAAATGTTCTTTTATAACAAAAAATAATTTCATTGACAAAAATTGTTTTTTGCGGACACAATTTTTAGTCTCAGAAGGTTATCAAGAAAACAGCCTTTTTTGTACTTGGAAAAAGCTTACATAAATTTAGCTTGCAAAGTTGTCCCTTAAAATCGTAGAAAAATGTTAGGTTTTAAATTAAAAACTCAATCATCAGACAATTGACTCTGTATGTCAAAGATTATGAAATATTGCAGATTTGTGGTTATGAATATTGAATACATTTTTTCATGAATCTCATTTCACCTCTGCCACTGTCATGTCGGTGGGTGCGGTGGCTGAGAGGTTAAGTGCTTGGCTTCTGAACCTGGGGGGTCCTTGGTTTCAAATCTTGGTGAAGACGGATTTTGTATTTCGGGATTTTTAGGGTGCCCCTGAATCCACCCAATTTTAATGGGTACCTGACTTTAGTTGGGGAAAGTAAAGGTGGTTGGCAGTTATGTTGGCCACATGACACTCTGCTCGTTAACTGTTGGCCAAAGAAACAGATAACCTTAACATCATCTGCCCTATAGATCCCAAGGTCTTACTTTACTAGTTCCCACTAGGATGTTATTAATAATTAGCTATAAGGACCTTGCAGCATCTCAATTTGTTAAGATGAATTTCTGCATTTTACAGTCATAGATAGTAAAATGAACTTAAATTGTAGACATTTTTATGAGTTAAATTTAGAGTTATATGAGTTATAGGAAAAGAAAAGAAAAGGGTAAAAAAAAGCAACTTTATATGTTGAGATGTTCTGTTCTTTGCTACTTTATATACTGAGAGCCAATGGCTTAATTTTATACCAATATGAAAAAGTGTGTAAAATAAATGTTCATACAATTCCACCAGTTTCTTCTGCTACAGGACCAAGTTTTTCCATTTTACACTCATCAAATGACAGGACAGAAATTGATGTTCTGAAAATTAGTAAACAAAATAAAATTTCTTTTTTCTTATCTTTTCTTATAAAATACAGAAATTACTTAAAAAAGAAAACACATGTCACTAGGTCAATTTAGCCATGCATGTTAATCAATTATTTAAACTCTGCCAAGTTGTTGGTTTTCCTGGCTGACTTAGCATATATGGAACAAGAAATGTGCCTTCTCAAAAAAATTATTGTTCAATAACATTAATAAATCCTACTGAATGGAATTCATTTTAAAAATATTTTCTGTTAATGATTCATATGTTAAAGCTAACAATCTTTCATAACACCATAATTTATCATATCTTACCCTGAGTCTTTTCCTCTTTGGATTACGTTTTTGAAAAATGTAGCAATTTCTTGCGGTGGAGTGGAATCCAGATTGCCTATTCCAACATTTGAGACCCCATCGGTGCAGATGATAATTTTAGAACCCTTTGATCCAATGACTATTCCTTGTGCCACTACAAGTGCTGGGCCAAGGGCTGTTTGACCATCACACTTTAACCTACAGAGATTTTAATTAAATTTTTAGATAACAGATTAGCAGTTACTGAAATACAATTTTAAAATTCAGAACTGCACCCCAAAACAGCAAAAAATTAATTTAATCAAGAAATCCTGCATAAATATTATATTCCACAAGACATGGGGGAGGGGATGGGGCATCAGACATGTTTTGAACCCAAGATCATTGAGATGACAGCCCAAACTCCTTATCACATACCAGGCAGCCACCCTCTTCTTTTCATCTGCTAAAATTTAAAGAAAATTCTTCAAAAATGTACAAATGCAATTACTCTTTAAGGAAAATACATTTTATGATATTCAAGTAAATATAATCCCCAAAGAATTAAAACTCAATATAATATCACTTGTTCATTTTATGATTTCAAGACAGATACTTACGATCTAACACAAGTATCAATACTGTGACATGTGTCACAGAGGGAACCAAGGTCAGAGTTTTCTGTACCCAGCCTAAGCAGCTCACAGTAATCTGCAAGCTGGCCACCTTCAATTTTAATGGGCTCACCCCAGCCATCTTTATATAGAGTCACCTGAATAGAATAGACATTGTTATGTGTGTTACTTTGCAATAATGGAATAGTTTCATATATATGCAATAAAAAAAATATTTTGTTAATTATCAGAAAATATTTGGCATCTATCCTGAGAATCATTCTATATTCCTCACATATTGACATCAGTGAAACTAAAAAAAAATAAAAAGCACCACAAAAAAGCTTGCTGCTAAATGTCATTCATAACACAGAGTACTTACAATATCTCCAAAGGTAATCAGACCAACTTTAGGCTGTGGCTTATTATCTCTCAGGCATTTCTCTTTGAGCTGCACCAGCTGGTCAATGATAGAAGCTTTCACAGCTTGGAGCCATGATACTTCAGTGATCCTCACATTGGGGTCAGCAGTGATGTTCATCCCTATAATTTGACTCATTTCCTGCAAGTACGCTGTATGTTCACTAGTTACTATTTCTTGGAGTGTGGAGCTCATCTGAGCAATCTAATGACATTGTTCAGAAGAGTACATTTTGTAGAGAAAGGGTTAATTGAAGCTATAAACACAAAGCATAAACCATTCATTTACTATTGTGTCTGAATTTAAAGGAAGAACAAGAAAAAAAAATTCATTTTTAAAAACAAATCTTATATTAAGCATAATTATATCAATTAGTTTAGATCAGTCATGTTATTAAATTTTTAATAAATCTAGATTAACAATAATAAATCTGTGCGATTAAGAATATTTTTACCAACTGTTTTTGTTTAGCGCAATGTCATGCCTTTAGCTTACTCGATTAGCTATGATCCTATATCTTGTCTGGACCAGTTGGAAGAGGGATGGGGGGAAAAATAAGTAAGGGGGTATTTCGATGATCGCTTTTTAAATGCATTTAAAAAAAAAGGTGAATTCAAACCAAAGGGCTTAAGTTTGTTTCCTCAGCCTCCTCAAGCCAATATATTAAACACTGTGCCAGAAAGTATTTATGAAAGTTTTTATAGTTATTTATTGTTTGTTTCTAATTTTTCTCTCTACAAAGAATAAAAGGGACTAATTCAACTTATACCACCTTATGGTCAAGTACAATCTCTTTCCCTTGTTCAAGAAACAAAATAATTACCATTACTTAATTAATGATTCTTGTTTTGTCAGGTAAAAGAAAGTAATTGTGCCAAATTTCAGCTTCATCCGAGATTGGATGTACGAGAAATGATGTGTACAAACTTTTTTTCAGTCAGAGTGAGTTGATGTAAGCTTTATAATAAGTATTAATGATCCAGTAGGAACATTTGATTCTCTGCACAAGAATATTGAATAAAGACAAAATATGTGTGAGCTGGCGCTCCTAGATCTAATTTTTTTTATCTACTTATATCTGTATTTTAATTTGTGTAAACTATCTAGGCTAGTGCTGAGTGCATGTGTGTTTAGGTGAGTTATGACCTGGCTCTATAAATAGAACGGATGGTGCCAAGTCTTGTCCCTTTTTCCTGTTTGGGCCACTGGTCTGTAGGTAGCTGGTCTGTGTGACCGTCTGTAGGTAGCTGGTCTGTGTGACCATGTAGTGAGTGTTTGTAATTGTGTGTAATTTCAGCTGGGACCACCTGCTATAATTACTGTCTGCTGTGTAGCTAGTAGCCTGCTCTGCACTAGTCTAATGCTTAGTAGCCTCTGTCTAGACTCTAGATTAATGTTTTGTTGTAAATGTTATTGGGTTTAGTGTTGGGGTAATTTAGTTGATGGTTAGTTTGTTAGTGTTTGTAGTTGTAATAGTATAGATTAAGTAGGGTTGATTAGTTGTTTAGTTTGTTTATTTAGTTTCATTACTGTTGTTTTGGTTTCATGTAAATAAAGTGTATATAAGTTCTTATATAAATTTAGTTTGGTTGTTTCCTTTTAGTTTAGTTTAGCTTAGTTGTGCTGTCTGGTCACTTAGGTGACTCTAGCCCCTTGGTCGCAGACCGAGGTGCACAGATTGGGCCCACCCAGTAGAGCTACCATCTGCCTACTGTTATTAATGAATAAATGTTGAGCAGATAAAAAAGGTCTCCCTCAGTAGCGCTTTCTGACCTGCTCACATATGCATCATAGCAATGTCACAATTTAGGCTAAAAGAAAACATTCCGATATAGGAGAAAGAAAATGACTGTGACATGGCTAAACATTTCTTTTTCCATTAAACTATTGAAGTTAATCTAGGCATATAATTTTTATTTAAAAAAAAAATCCTGCTTCCACAGGCATTGATGCATCACAGCAAGATAATGATAATTCTGAACACTTAAAATTTTAGTTCATTTTATCAATGGGCTATCTTTAATAAACATATAACACTTTTGCTCTAAGAACCTCAAAAGTTTAAATATATATATTATGCCAAATCATATCATATTATAGGAGGCATGGTGGCCGAGTGGTAAAGTGCTTGGCTTCTGAAGTTCGAATCCTAGGATTTTTAATTTCAGGATCTTTAGGGTGCCTCTGAGTCCATCCAGCCTAGTGGGTACCTGACATTAGTTGGGGAAAAGTAAAGGTAGTTGGTCATTGTGCTGACCACATGACACCCTCATTAACCTTTACATCATCTAACCTAAAGACAGCATGGTCTGAAAGGGTGAACTATATCATATCACAGGTAAGATCATACCTGTAATGTTCTGCCCATACTTCCAGAAACGTCAACAACAAAAATAATAGTCTGGGTTGATTCAGAAATATCCATGGATGGGACCTGACCATCATGAGCATACAAGACATCTTGGACTTTGATTTCAGGCCATTTACTGGGTTTATTCTCAGTGCCACAAAATTTGCATTTCCACGGCTTAGAATAAAAAAAATATGTATACATTGAAAGTGGTTAGTTTTTTATAGAAAAATTATGTAAATTTAAAAATACTTTTTTTTGTTTTAGCTAGTAATTAAATTAATTAATATGTTCACAGTTTAAAATACATGACCAGGAAAACATAAATATTTAATGTTTGACTAATAGACTTAATCACTAACTGCACTTTACGACATTATGTGATGTAATTTATATCTATTTTAGCATTATGTGATATGGTAGTTTACATCTCTATTTTAGCCATTATGTAATGCATTAGTTATTATCTGTTTTTGGCATTATTTGATGCATAAGTTTATGTCTGATTTAGCATTACATTATGTTTCAGTTTATGTCTGTTTTAACAATTAGGGACATATTAGTTTATGTCTACTTTTGGCATTACACAATGTAGTAGTTTTTAGCATTATGTAATGTGGTAGTTGACGCATATTTTAGCAATAGTAATTTATAAAATTTTAGCATTGTGTGATGTGCTACGTTACCTCTCCATCATGACACTTATCTATATCTGAAAAGAAAGCGCCACACTTAGGGTTGTCACATCTGATGGGATCTGCCAATATAGTTGCTTCAGGAGGTTCTTTCAACGATGACATTGTCAGACTAATTGTGTTTGTATTAACTTTGGTTTTGGTTGGCTTTTTAGCCTGAAAATAAGGTTAAAAAAAAGGAATAAAAAATGTGTGATTATTTTGTTTATAATTTCACAATTACATTCCCCCTATATTAAACCACAATCTGCCAGTTGTTATTCTTCTTCTTCGTGCTCAATCTGCCAGTAAAGAACCACAACCTTGTCAAGTATTGTAGTCAATAATAGAGTAAAAGTAAAGTTCCCCTTTCAGAGAAAGAACTGCAAAACATTTTAATAACTGAGAAATAAAAAGATTTTCTGATGCAGGGGTTGGGTGGTATGGGCTCTGGAATGTCTTTTAGATTCAAACCCTTCCTGCCAACATTTACTGCTATTTTGCAGGAGGTCTGGGCTAGAATGTAACAAATGAAAAATTGTCATGGAATCCCAATATAGATGAAACTATCAAAAAATCAAACAAAGCATTAGTTTCAAAAGTAAAGTAGCAATTATACATAAAACACTGAACCGTAATCTTCAAATACAAAAACAAAATGTAATAAAATACTCAGAAAGACACAAAGATAAAGGCACACTCCTCGTCCCATATGCTAGGACAAATGTGTACAAATACTTCTTCTTCCCTAGTGCTATTAGAGCATGGAATGGGTTGCTGAGCCAGCCAGGAAGAAAAATAAAATAGACATAGATTTAGAAAGCACTGCTAGACCAAAGTAAAAACTCAGGATGTTTGGGCCACAAGGCCATCACCAGCCAAAGAAAAATTAAAAAACATTAAATAAGCTTTTTTAAGTTTAGTTCTTGTGACTCTAACCTCTTCTGCTGCAAATGTTACAGGAATGTCATCTTCATTGTCTTCTGACTCCATAATCTCACACTCAAATCCATAAACATGTTCAGGTGATGCCCCATGCGAGGCCCCATAGTTGTAATCTACTGTAGAATAAATGGATTGTGGTTAAAAGAGCATTAACATTTTGTTTTATTCTATATCACTTTGTTTTTATGGTGTCTAGCAATGTCACTGACTTGGCACCTATTGAATGCTGTAGCACACTCAAATTTGTGGACATTCATTTGAAAGAAGTCTCTTTGCTGTCTTTAGAAGGTCAAAAGATTAAACACATTTCTAAATTTAAAACTCCTTGCCTTTTTGAAATTAGAAATAGAAGCTCGAGAATCTCTATTCACCTGCAAAGAAACTTAAGCAAACTTAAAGCACCACCCCACAAAATAAAATTAATTAATTACATCTAATTGATTAATTTTGTTTTATTGATTCATGTGTTTTCATCAACAATGAATAATTGTGCAAGGTTTCAAATCTGAGAATGGGAAGTAGGAGAAATGAGATGTAAAAGAAAGCTGTTAACCCTTTTTCTCCTAACAGACGATACCAACGTTGATTCCACCAGAATGTGGTAAATAATTATGAGAGAAAGAGTTAATAATGCTAATTTTAGTTAGTGCTAAAACAATGCACTGTTTGAACAGGTTAGTTGATATCACTTGTTTGGTATTTAACATACATTTTCATATACTAGCAATGGTAATACATATTCTAATGCAGGATAGATTATGAATAAATTTTTCTATTAAATGCAAAAAAAGGCACAGTGCTTAAATAAGCAAATGAAGATTCTTTCATACAACTCTTAAACAAAGATTAGCTCAAAGTTGATAAACCACAGCTAAATTTCTCTTATCCGCTATAATGTTATGTGATGTATGCATTGACTTTAAATGTGCCATACTATAATATCTTTCTGATGCTAACTATGAGCTTCTTGAAGTTTATGGAATTTATATCTTAATTAATATTGAATATAGGCTGTTACACTGTGAAATGCTTAGTTGCTACTCTTAGAATTTAATATACCCAGTGCCCCAGTTATATTTCTAGATTAGAAAATGAATTGTGCTCTTTCTTCTTATACTTTTGTACTAGATTTATTTATTTAATTTAATCTTAAAAAAAAAAACAAAGCTGATTTTTAAAGTAAAACATATATATTGTTACGATCTTCTCTAACAGGCCTTCTGTAAACACTGCTAAGCACACAGCACATCTAACACAAGAACTTGACAACAAGAGCTTCAAGTAACAATGACAAATACTTCATCAACAGCCAATACAACACAATTGGCTTCACTAACTTCAAATGCTTTAACACAGTAGAACTGCCTACTAAACACTACAATTCTCTATTTCTACTCCTGGACTCATACAGCTACATTTTCGAGGACTCACAGGGTATCACACTATCCTTACTGCCTTGACTCAACTGTCCTTTCTAACACAGGGTATCACACTATCCTTACTGCCTTGACTCAACTGTCCTTTCTAACACAGTCTCTGGTCCGTGAAGGCTTTCGATCACATGACCATAACATGGGTCATATTTGCATGTATTAGCAGTACTGTCCCTAGTCTATTGACAGCCATTGACCCGTGTGATTGGCTTGAGTCGTGTGTGTCAGTAGACCGCACACACACACTTTTCAGTCCGCTACTCGAGTTACTACAATAGTTTATGAAAAGTTCTAAGATACATCTACAAAAAAAACAAAACAATTCCCCAATTTCAGATGTTAGTTTGTTTTTTATGTTTCAGATGTTCCTTTAGATTTGAAGATAATCTTTTTCCTAATTTCCTAGTCCGAAAATCCCACAGGATGATGGGATAGCAGCGGGCAGGGTATGAGCCTGAAACCAATGAGACAACCCAACGACAGTCCAATGCAAACCCCATGACCAGAAAGCCATTCAATCTTGTTTGTTGATTCCTAATATGTTTTAATTTGTTTATCAGTTAGCCCCCTTCAGGTGCATGAGGATGTGGATAAATACTAAATCAAATGATAAAAAATCAGCAAATAAATTAGGGCCTAATTCTTATTTTTTAAAATATACCTAAATTAAAAAAATAATGAGCATGTCCATTTCCTACCTGGATCAATTTCTTCTTCTTCTTGCTCTGCCTGATAATCATCTTCATCATCACCAGCTACCAAAATAAAATTAGATCCAAATTCCATAATCAGAACCTAGAGCTGAAACAAAAAAATGCAAGTTCAATGTAGAGAAGAGTCTCATCACTAGACATTTAATTATATCAAGATTTTAAACAAAATGTTAAAAGAATTTAGGTAGATTCTAGTTTTTACATTTCTATTTCAAAGGCATAATAGTCATTTGTAAACTATATTTACTAAACCCTATAAATCAACTTTTATAAGTACTAATAATATTATATATATATATACATATATATATATATATATATATATATAGATTCTGAAGCATATGTTAAATATTCAATGACTGCAAGGTAATATTAACTTATCTGAAATTGTATGGTATTTCTTGTTTAGTGTATGGTTTTGTTTAATATGTATCAGATGCTCCTTCAGAATTGAAAATTATTACATCTTAGCCCAAAACCTAAAGCAGGACAGCAACAGCAAGGGATTAATACCCAGGACTATTAAATGACAGTCCAGTCCATACCACACAACCAGGCATATGCATCCATCCATTTTTTTAAATATATCACATGATGTCTTCTTTAAAGAGGGAAGGAATTACACTGGGTGTAAGGGTTGAGTCATGATAATCTTATAAATAAATGAATATTAAATGTCAAATCTACTATCATAACTATGTCACATGTCCTAAAAAAAATCTACACAATGAATTTTATACATGTCTTTAATATCTGATCTTGTATAATATAATATGCTGCTGTTTGCAGCACTATGTGTAACACCCTGGCAGAGCCTGCGACGATTCTGACACCAAACTGTATCTGCACTTGCTGTTCCTTTCAGTACATCAGCTGCATGGAGAGAGGGAACTAATGTGTAGGCCACATCATTCCGACCACAGCTAATGCCCAGGCACTCATCTCATCATCAATAGTCGCTTCATGGCTGAAGGAGGCCATAATATCTTAGATATCTATATAATATATATAGGTCTTTATATTTATAAAATAAGACCTATTATTTTGTTACTTATTAATGGTATATACATTATATTTTACAATATATAGACTTATATAATGAAATATTATATTAGACAGCCTCGTGAAAACTGGGGTTTTTAATTCCTGGATTTTTAGTACACCTAGCCTTAATGGGTACCTGACATTTATTAGATGGGGAAAAGTAAAGTCCGTTGGTCATTGTGCTGGCCACATGACACCCTCATTAACCGTGGGCCACAGAAACAGATGGCCTTTACATCATCTGCCCTATAGATCACAGGGTCTGAAAGGAGAACTTTACTTTTACTCTAGTATTGACTACAATACTTGACAAGGTTGTGGTTTTTTACTGGCAGATTGAGCACGAAGAAGTAGACCTATGGTTTTCCTAGCTGATTCAGGCAACCTATTCCATTCTCTAAAGGCACTAAATAGATCTAGGGATTAAAAAGGAACACACAATTCTTAACATATATAGTTATCAAATGGTAGCTTACTTATACTATAATACTTATAATAGTGCTCTCTACTCTACTCTATATTCCAGAAAAGGGAGGACGAGCATATATTAGGCCTATATATAGTAATTAATAGTATAGCCCAGTGATGCCCAACCTTATACTGCCTGCAGGCCATTTTAAGTTCCGACACTCGTGTCGCGGGCCACACGAGCGAAAAGATACACAAAATGGCCTACTTTCTACTACATTAAGTGCTTGTAAACATTGTGATCATACCCAGCAATTGTTTTCTGAAATCTGCAAGATTTATGTAGACAACACGGCGTAGAAATCTATTGTCTGCATTGCTTGAAATCTATTGCCTGCATTGCTAGAAATCTATTGTCTGCATTGCTAGAAATCTATTGTCTGCATTGCTTGAAATCTATTGCCTGCATTGCTAGAAATCTATTGCCTGCATTGCTAGAAATCTATTTTCTGTATTTCTGGAAATTTCTCAAGCATGGAAGTCTGGCTTTGTAAGTCAATCTGTTCCAGTTGGTGTCACTCCTCAGAGGGAATAAAAATGATTTTGAAATTTGCTGCTCTGTCAATTAGTTTTGAATGGAGATTTTCATCAACATCGTCCATCCATTTCGCAATTGTCATGCCAGAAAAGCGGCACAGCTTCAATTGCAATTTTTTCAGGCGGATTTTATTCCATCACTTTTTTTATGTTTCATTTCTATTTTTGAAATGTAAGCACCTCTGTAGCCTCTATAACAGTCAACTCATTTTTTTTACTTCTTGGTTAATATTTTCATCAATCGCTCATCTCTAGACTTAACTTAGGAATCTTTTCTTAGCAAATCAAATAAATAATGCCACTATATTTTTGTAAAGTTTTTTTTTAGAATGCTTTTTATGTTATGTTCTTTAAAACAAAGACTTCGTGTACAAATCAAACATGTTGGCTTATTCCACACAAAAAAAGATCTGTGCACTTTTCCAGGAAGTTTCAACATCCAATTTTCATTTATTTGACTCTTCTATTTCATTAACGTACAAATGTTGCATTGAAAAACTAGGGGCCATCGATGGGAAGTTTTACCTAGTATTATTATATACTTCTATGTAATAGTAATAAATTAATTAATATAGAATATAGGCCCTACATCTAGAATTAGATATAGATCTATTATTTATTATTATTTATAGAAAGTTAAGAAAGTCTATAGTCACCATATCAGCATATCACCATAATCACGGTGACCATAAACTTATAGACATAGAGTGACGAGTCTAGATCTAGATAGTATAAGATAATAAGTCAAGATCTAGGACTAGTCTAGATCTAGTACTTGATCTACTATTAAAAATCTAAAATCAAGAAATGATCTAGAATAGAATCTAGAACTAGAATCTATATACTTATCTAGATTATAAATTTTACCTAGAGTTAGAGATCTAGACTAGTCTAGATCTATCCTAGATTTCTGTTTAACTGTAAAATTCTCTTTGGTTAATATTTCAAAATTTATAAACATACACTAAAAAAATCACTAAGTTGACTAAGTTACAGCAGAGAGAATGGGAATTCCTAGAATACAACACTGATACAAGTTTGTATTTATATTTATATATGTTGGAAATACCCTAATTCTTTATTTTTCTCTTTTTACAAGTAACAATACCTATTCAAGTCAGAACTTCACGAAGGAACCTGGACCAATGGACGCTGATCTCAAAAAATGAATGCCAATCTAGATCTAGATCTAATCTAGAACTCTAGATCTATACTCTATATCGCTGAGAAAAGAATTAGTCTGAATTACTCTAGTTCTAGATCTAGATCCTACTTTAAATCTATAGATAGACTCTATTATCGCTTTCGGGAATTTCCGAATGTAAATCTTTCCTGACTGAAGAATTCAAAAATTAATTTTTCGAATACAGAATTTTTGCCTATCTTCTTCTAAGTCGAGATCTATAATACTTATTGGAATATTATCAAGTGTATTAGATCATGATTAGATTTAGATCTAGACATTCGCTAAACCAGATTCTTTCTCGGGGAGAAGAGTGGGGCGGGGTAAAATAATGTTCCCATTGTTTTTATTCTAGATCTAATAAATATAATTCATTAATTTTTAAGAGAAAATCAAAACAATCATATAAAGGAGTAGGCCTATTAAATTGCCTTTTCTTTTTGAAATAATTTTATACAATGTTTTTTCTCGTTCAATCAATGGTTATAGGTAACAGTTTTCTCAAACTTTTTCTTTAACGGAACACTTCGTACATTTGGAAAATTTAGCGTAACACTTAGGTTATATTTTTTTAAAATATCGGTAAAAATAATTAAACCGTAGTTTAAATTTAGCTTTATTATAGGCCTATATTTTTAAATATAGGCTTATAGGCTATACCATCAAGTTTTAACGAGTTAAAACAGTCTTCAATGCTGTTAGAACTCATTGAAGGGAGAACATCTCTCCTCTCCAAAAAAGGTGTTCCGAATCAACCATCAAACTATCGCCATATCACTTGTCTGTCAGTTGTGTATAAACTATTAACCCTACTTTTAAAAAGTAAAATGTATAAATTTTGCTCTGCCCACAAGATACTAGCAGAGGAACAACAAGGTTGCATTTAAGAGTCGATGGGCTGTAAATTACAGCTAACTATAGATGGTATTATATTGCACCAAGGTAATAGAAGAAAAGAGAAATTTACACATCTGTTACATCGACTACAAAAAAGCTTTCGATTCAGTTCCGCATAATTGAATATTAAAAACCCTGGATATTCATAGAATCAACCCAAAAATAAAACAACTATTGAAAGTCTGTATGAATAATTGGAAGATAAATCTGCACCTTAATCGTGATAAACTAGGTTCTGTGCACATATGAAGACGTAGGCTATATAGGCCTACAAGGGTGACTCACTATCTCCACTCTGGTTCTGCCTAGCGATTAATCCTCTATCTACTTTACTCCAAGACACTACAAACGGTTTTAGGGTTGACACTAAATGTACAAAGTGTGTGTCCCACATATTATACATGGATGATCTAAAGCTATATGCAGAAACCGAGCAAAAGTTACACACCTTAATCAAAACGGTAAACGCTTTAGTGACGATATCTGTATGTCTTTTGGCCTGGATAAGTGTGGCATCATAAGCATTAAAAAGGGCAAGGCAACGAACACCAACATTGCATTTCAAGGCATCGAGGAATTGAACTCTGCCTCTCTTTATAAATATCTTGGAATAAACCAGAATGCCAAGATAAACCATAAGAATTTAAAATAGGACTTTCTTGGTAAATATAAGCAAAGAGTTAATAAAATCCTCAACACCAAACTGTCTGGCAGTAACCTCATCACTGCAATAAACAGCTGGGCCGTCCCAGTGCTCCCTTACACGTTCTGTGTGATCAAATGGACTGACACCGACCTACATGACATTGATAGACTCACTAGAACATTACTAACCAGATTTCGATTATACCTGCCCAGAAAGGATGGGGGTCGTGGACTGCAGAACATCTTCAAATTATTTAAGATGCAAATTTTAAAAATACGATCAAAACTGCTCAACTCCAGCAATCAATTAGTTTCCTTTCTTCGCAAATATGACTCCGAAGCAACCCCTCTGAACCTACACAGTGCTGATGTCAATGTCGGTTTTATATGGAAACCTAGGCTTGGAGATAAAGTGTCAATTGAAATTATCCAAAATAACAATATACCCCATTGTTATATCAACACAGGGGTAATAACAACTGACCTCACAGACACCTTCAAGGTCCTTAACATTCCTAGGAACATCCTCGTTGCCTGTCAGAGGGCGGTACTGCTGCAGACCTGCCACATCACCAGAAAATTCCTCAGTGGAAACTGCTACAGGGACTACGATGAATTTTGTTTCTCTTTAGCGAAACTCGACCCTGGCAGCGCCAGAGAATGACTACTCTTTCGTTTCTAACATAATAATAATAAGGCTTGTCTTCGAGTCCGAAGATTAGTGAGGAATGCAGTATTTCCCTTGGCTGCGCAGCCCCAGCTGTGACCTACATAATTTGCCACAAACAGGGCAAGCATAACCATTGTCCGCAGGTGGTCGATTTAGATTTTCTTTTCGCCGTCTGCGTTAGTCCTCGGCAGCAAATTATCTTTTGGTCTCAAATGTGTATCCCGCGGCCTTCGTGAGTGACCTCCAGCTGTCTCGTTCTGAGGCCGCATGCAACCAGGTGCTCTCTTCTATGTCAGCCAAGGAAAGTTGGTCTTTGAAGCTTTTCCTCTGTTACGTTGACCACCTTTTAGCTCACCAAAAAAAGACTGCCTTTGACATACGTTCGTCTCCCATACGGGATACGTGCCCTACCCAGCGTAACTGTCGGACCCTGTCAGTCCCTCTATACTGTCCATACCGGCGTTCGCAAGGACATCGCTGTTTGTAGTGCGGTCTTGCCACCGTATGTCCATGATGGAGTGCAAGCCTCTCTGGTGGAAGCGCTCAAGAAGTTTAAGTTGTTTTCTGTATAGTGTCCATGTCTCAGAGCCATATAGAAGGGTTGAGAGAACCACCGCCAAGTAGACTTTGATTTTTGTAGACAGGCGGAGCGATTTGTTCCGCCAAACTCTCGCCTGAAGGCGTCCAAAAGCGCTACTGGCCCTGGCCAGACGGTTATCAACAATGACCTAGTAAGATTGACTAACTTAGATGATATTGTAATGTGTACTTGAAGCTCATAACGTGGTTGTTACCAGCACGATATTGGTATGATGAATTATAGAATGTGGTGTGGTGTCCATCCTGTGGGTAGACTTTGGCTTTTTTGTAACATAATTAAGAAAATATTGCTGCGCACTAACAAATTGTCGGAAACTGAATTAAAATAACAACAGCTTGTTTTGAAATAACGTGGTACTCTTGACAAACTCTAGCGGAAATAATACAATGGTTGGTTTTTGCATCTTTGTTTCAATACTGAAACCTACTCGTTAAAATACTCTCATAGTTCGTGGATAATCTATTCAGGCATTGCGAAACACTAGGTTCCCGCGGAACGCAGTTTGGGAAATACTGGATTAGGATTTATATTATATAAGCGTGACCCTGGAGTTTCAAGACGGCCTTGATGTAAAGCATTTGTATGGGATACGCCAACATCACATAAAATATTAATTTATCTGTTACCAACTATTTTGATATTCAGGATTATAAAACTCAGCGATTCTCAAATTTTGTCTATGAGGACCCCACCCTTTCCTAGGGCCCTAGACGGACAAAAATTTGTATTTACCCCCACCGCCCTTTGAATCAGTTATAAGGGGATCTGGTTGAGTTTTTCAAATTCAAAGGTGCAAGAAAAAAACAAGAAAAAAAAACACCTAGAAAATACTTTAAAAAATAACAAAGCTTATATTAGGTGTAAATTGTATCAATTAGTTTTAATCACTTATATAATTGCATCTGTTATTAATCTAGGCGTAATACATACGTGCGGTTAGAAATATGTTTACCAAATGTTTTTATTTAGCTTTTTACTTTCTCAATGCGCTATGATCCTATCACGTGAGTGTACCAGTTGGGGAAGTGTGTGTGGGGGGGGGGGGAGAAGGGAGTATCTTAGTGAATGTTTACATGATCGTTTTTTTTACAATCATTAAGAAAAAAATTCATTCAGTTCTCAAGAGTCCTCAGGGGGACTAATTCAACTTATACCACCACTTTGCTTTCCCTTTGTTCAAGATACAAAAAAAAATTACCTATAGTTAAATAACTAATTGATTAATTTTTTTTATTGATACTTTTGTTGTCAGATAAAAGAAATAATTGTGCAGAATTTCAGCTTAATCCGAGCTTGGGTGTGGGAGAAATAACGCGTACACACTTTTTACTTTACAGACATGACATGATATAAGCTTTGTAAAAATACACGTCTTTTCTGTCTCACGCCTCTCACTTGTCCCCTTCGTTTACTTTCACAGCCAGTATTTATTAACTTGAACTACGACAGACCAGCTCGTGATTTCATCCAAATCTGTTCAGATTACACAACTAAACCATCAGCCCACTTTTTCTCATGGTTATATCAGAAACACGCACATACACTCTATAAAACTGGTCAATTTCTTTTTCCGAGTGTGGTCGGACTACTGGAACTAGGTCTGTGAATTGTGATGGGCTAGATCTCCAATCTACTCCGAAAGCCCTCTGAGCGTCCCCCATCTTTCTGTTGACATCCCACGTGTAAACAAACCAGGCCCGTTACAAGACATCTTTCTGAACACGAAGAAGATCTTTCCACGATCAAGCCGATTATTTATACTTCCATGAACTGTTTCGAATGTCTCTTACACTTCAGCATTTGCCTGTCTCACACCGAGGCCCTCAATTTTGTGTAAGCCTACATTTATTTATGTTTTAACTATAACATTTGATTTTTTTTTCGTGTCAATAAACATATCAGCCCATTAATGAGTCTCCAATTTAAAAAGTAAACTTTAGACTTTGTACACGTTCATTTTTTGCCTGGTATTGTTCCCTGAAGAAAGGTCTTTGCAAGCCATGAGGATCAAACAGTTTAAGTTTAAATTTTTTGTTTGTTTGACAGTGGACAGCAGGTCATCGTGGTGCCCAATTGCGATTGTGATCCTGTTTTGAATTTCCTCATTTGTGAAGTAAGTGATATTTACAATCCTTCTATTCTCGACATAAGTATGGGCTCCTCCAGGGGGAGGAGATTTAGGTTGCCCGTTACAGTGAGCAGTGAAGACAGTCCAGACATTAACAACGGACGTATAAAGCGATTCAGCCACTCACTCGTATGGGCAGGGTTTAATCCACGAAAGTGAAGTGAGGCAGGAGACCTTTTTTTTTGTAACCACCAGTTTAATGGTTTGACTCTTCACTAGTCCCTAGGGCGGCGGCTGATCTGTTCAGGATAAACTATGGACCCTTACAGGCACCGTCTCTGCACCAGACGAGCGTGCAGGAGCTATATCAGTCAGATCTCAGCATTTTCCCCAAACCCCCTCCAGCATATCTCTGCACTATAGTATCTGGATTCTATGCCTAGGATCCTCTATCTAATTATGCAGTTAGTGTCCAAGATTTAGCATAAAAGAATGTGGCCATGTGTAACATGCTTGTTGTGTATCGTTGAAGAATGCTGGGTTCACGTGACAAACAGATATTACAGATTGACTTAAAATCCACTTTAGCAGACAAAATATAAAGTTTATTTAATAATAATAATGCACTTCTTGGTAATGGCATAATCCAATGAGAAACATGATCACATCCGCATAACAGCGGTATCAAATATATCCAACATGTTAAATTCTCCAATACGGACTAGAAGTAACGTCCGCATCACAGCGGGTAACAATGAACAATAATATGTATCCAGCTCCAAATACAAAATAACTATCAAAAATACGTGTACTGTCTTACTGACTTCAAGTGACTACTCTCAACTTAAGTTCCTACTGTCCGCAACGGACCAAAATACTACTGACTTCGACTGCTTAAAAAATACTGCTCGACCCTCTATGTGACCACTCTACTCGACTCTTAAGGTTACTACTGACCAAGAGTCAATTTAGTCATTCTTACTTCCTGTTTCTATATCAGGAGTTTCACGTGTCTTCTTTCACCCTCATGACCCAAGGTGAACATATAGCAGGCAATGTGAACCGAGACTATGTCCAAGAAGCGCATCAGTCTGACTTAAATACCGAGGGCAAGGCCTTTGTCATTCCAGATCTTCTTGAGCTGCGCAAGTGCTTCTGTAGACTAAGCAATTCTGGTCAGTAGTTCAGGTTTGGTTCTTTTGTCTGAGACACCAGTTTGTTAGTATACTTACACCCAATCTATATAAACCAACAACACAAGTTTAAAAAAAACCCACAGAGATACAAAAAAACAACAACATCAACACATAAAGTTTACACACTGTACGATGATAGTACGATTTGAACTTTTTTCAGTAATTTGTTTATTCAACAAAGCTCAACAATACAACAAAATATAACCGCAACAAATAACAAAAGTCTACAGGGCTGAACTTAAACATGATAAAGTTCTAAGCTATAAGATTATGGGGCTCCTTATAAATCCAGTCTCTAACGGGCTTCAAAGATAGAAGACTCTAGAACGTGAGACAGAAAGGTTGTGTTATTGTAGTGAGTTAGATATTGTTAAAAAATATTATTTCTAATTTCTAGTTCATTTATTTTATCTTAGATTAATTTGATATTGTCTATATTATAAATTAAGTTATACTTAGTATTTGTTCACATGTTAGTTCAAGTTTTATTAGTTAAGATATATTACGCCTACAGCGGTTTGTCTACCAGCAGATTAGTGCTACAAATCAATGACCGTCAACAACAAGAGGATCTTTTATATATAAATCCGAATATTTGATTTTTTAGATCTTTATAGGCCATGTTTGAGAAAAAACATGCGGTGGATTTAGTTTCGAGATTGAAATTAAGTGCAATGTTTTTTTGTGCTTGTTTTTTTTTTTTTGCATTAGAACAAAGGTTTTCAGTTTGAGGTTGTATATTGCGGCCGTACTTAACCATTGCGGGGCCCTATGTGAAAAGGATTGCGCGGGGCCCACTTTGAGTAAGGATACGGATAATAAGTGAAAATTAAGAGTTTGTATTGGAAAATAAATTCGTCTTTGCATTTTATTCATTCTTTACTACCTACAGAATTACTACACAAGCCTTGCGTGTAGCAAAGTCATACAGTATATCATAAAAATTCTGTTTCCTACATAGATCACGCTCAATAGCAATAATTACCAAATATTTCAATCTATCTTCGAGAAATGTTGACCTCAAGTAATTCTTCATTAGTATGCAGCGCGAGAAGCTTCTTTCACCAGATTCCACATTTACGGGTAGGATTGGCGATTTCCATATTGAATGACACCCCAAAATGATAATTTTGTCTATATTTCAGGAGATTTTTAGAACTTTTTCATATATTTTTATTACAAATAAAATTATTATTATATTTTGCAATTTCAGGAGATTTCCAGGAGCTCCTGATAAATGAGGAGGCCGCGGGAAATCTATTATAAGTTATACAAGGTTACAAAGACAGTTAGTGTGGAAACACAAGCTCAAAATCGGCCCCCGAAGTGGTCCACCAAGGCAGGTAAAAAAGGCAAATTTCAATATTTTCAGAAAGAGCATCAGAATGAAATTCCATCAGAGACAAATGACAGAGAAGAATGGAGAAAGAAGGTTGACAGATCTTGCGTGGTGCCCCAGCGGTCCAGCAGACCAAAGGATAGGTGAAAGTGAATGTGAGGTTGGATGTGAACCTGGCTTACTGATGTCTTATAATGAATATCTAATTGATTTAATTGTTTTGTAAAGGATCAATTTCTTATTCAAATCCTCAAGAAAAAAGCATTTCCGTAAACAAAATGTTTTTTTTTAAGTTAAATGGTGCATGATTGTGTGGCAGCGCTGCAGTTCAAGCGATAATATATATATATAGTTCGTCCATCATGGTTCGATGATGACCACTTTGTCATCTAGGGGGCTGAGGGCTTTGATTGGGGGGGGGGGGGGGGAGATGATTAGTGACTTGCACTGGAATTTGAATTTAAGTGAGCAGGATTCGCGCAGCACGTCGACCTCACTCTCTCGCCCAACCTTTTCCGGAAGCAAGATTTGGTCAAGACGTCCGGGGATGGGTGAATAGGTACTGTGTCCTATACAGTTACGCACGTGTCTTGTCCTGCTCTTTAGTGCTACTTATTAATTGTTTTAAATTATGTTCAAATTATATGCATACTAAATAGATTTTTTTCATTAAAAAAAGTAAACATTTCTATTGTGAAAATGTAGTAGTTAGTATGACAGAACTTACGTAACTTTGCTATACAATTGTAAAAAAAAAGAAATATTTTAAATAAATCTAAAACCATTTGTGTTGAGAATATGGTGTACATTAGTCTCCCCTACTAAAGAGCCTTTCGTGTTTGTTACTATTAATAGTGAATAGTTGTAAAAGTGGTGTATTTTTATGAAAAAACTGCTTGCATAAGGGATTTTAAAAAATAGATTTTTCGCTTTCAGAAAAGAAAAAAGTAGCCGTTGCATCAGAACTTTGAATGGTCTAAATTATTATGATGTCGTTTTTTCGCTATCTTATCTAGTTTACGAGATCTAATCGGGACGAATGGACGAAATGTTGGACAGAAAACTAATAGCGTCTTTTCACCTTTCGGGGACCGATTAAAATGGTTTAATATAATCAGTGCTTTTTTTGTGACGGTACGCACTGCAATGGTGTAATTGCACCTTTTTCAATGTGGGGAAAAATTATTACTTTTCTTGTATTTTAACGTTTATTATTAATTTATTAGTAGTTCAAAGGCGATCCATCACTGTGTACTGGCACCTATTTCTTTACAAAGAAGTACAAATGTTCACTATATACACTTAGAATTAGCGGGGTACTATGAAAGTGCGGGGCCCACTGCGGTCCCATAGGTTGCATTGGCCTAAGGCCGGCCCTGTGTATATGTATTTAGAGAACATTTTATCCTATTCTCTTACATAATTTAATGGTCTGTGCCTTTATTATCAACAACCAAATAACATTTGAACAAATCCATAGTTTGAAAACAAACCGCTAATGAAAGCTATAAACAATGCTAAATATATAAATTAAGGGACTTGATTCCATACAAAACCCAGCTGGCTGTAGTATTTAGAATTAAATTGGTTAATTCCCTTTGTCTCGTCTCTTGTTCGGTTAAAGAGAAGCTCTTCAAGACAGCTAACCACTGTCGAGTCTTCGGAAAGATAGAATTTATTTGCGAACATATGTTTGGCACTCCCTAGGAGTGGTAGATCACCTGTATTAAAAATAAAAGAAAGAAAGATTAATATGAAAACTTTTGGACTATTTTTTTTTTTTTTTGCTTTTAAAGTAATCTGATAAGTTTTGATAAAATTGTGAAATTTTCTGAATTCCTAGAAATTCCTATTGAGACTGAACTAAAACGGGAATCTTGCTTCTGACACCAAAAAAAGAAGGAGAATTAAGAAGAGCATTGAGAAAGAGCAGAGCTGAGTGAAGAGACTGAGATAGAATTGATAGAGGAGAATTGATAGAGGAGAATTGATAGAGGAGAATCTAGAGGGGAATGGAATGGTAAAGTAGAATTTAGAGTAGAATTTATTGAAGAGACTCTAGAGGGGAATTTAGAGAAGAATGGAATGGTAAAGTAGAATCTAGAGGGGAATCTAGAGGAGAATTTCTATCTCTCTTATTCAGGGAACCTCAGTAATACAGTCCCCCTCACCCCACCCCTTCTATAACACTTCTCTATTACTCCTATCTCACATTTCCCTCTCTCTTTCTTATACATATAGTGGCACCCTTGCGGGGAAAAAAAACTCACTGACCTGTGGATAGAATACAAATGCCGTGGTAGAAATGACCTGCACATGGAAAGTCGTGCGGTGGTCCCCTCCAGTTTTTAAACCTCGTTAGAAAAGGTTTGACCAGGGACGTGCTGTTCTCCGTCTCCGGGACACCTAAGTGAGAGAGAAACAGTGTACTGTGACTGTATAGTGATTTATCTTGTTAGGTTTTCTTCTAGCCCAGTGGTTCTCAAACTGGGATGGGTGGACTCCAGTGGGTCCGCGAGGCTACCGATTGAATAATTTGAATAACAATCAACTCTCTCCTCATTACTGTTTACTACTGTTTACAGGGGCGGCCTTAGCAGTGCGCAGGGGCCCTGGGCGAATGTCTTTTGCAGGGCCCTGAGCCATAAGGGTAGACTATATATATACCGCATCACGCTAACGGGCTAATTCGTCTCTAAAGCTGTAACAATAACAATACAGTATGTCCGCCTCTAACGCTGTGGGCCTTATTTTTGTTACAAAACATAGAACATTACGTAGATACTGTTGGCCTACTATAAGCTGCTAAAGTACATTATATACTGTATTGTAGTTGTTCTGCATACATTTTTCTTTTTATTTAAAAAAGTTTAAAAAAAAACTTGCATATCCGCACGATGTCTATGCACACTTAGGCGGAAGCAACTAATCCAAAGAGTTTATTTTGTATATAAAATATACGTTCAATCGTATTTTATCAGGAAAATGTATAGTGATCAAGTTTGTTAAAATAAAATATCCGATCGCGGGGCCTAGGGCTGTTTTCCCACTTGCCACCTTCTAAGGCCGCTACTGACTGTTTAATATGTCTATAAATACTATTCTATGACGACCTAAACTAAAGATTTGAAAACATTCTTCACTTGGATACTCACGACTGGGTATTGAACCTTTTTGCGCGGGAACAAACTCAGATCCCAATCACAGATTCTTCTTCTTTTGTTCTCATGTATGTGTTCAGACAAGTAGTCTGAGACGGACCGCGCAGTGGTTTCCAGATCTGGTAGCTCTCCATATAGTTTTTGTTCTAAGGGGGAGGGGGGATCAGTGTCTTGTTCGGACCTCTCGATACACTATGCAGCAGCTTTGAATGACATGGTCGGCATTCTCTGAAGATGCTACGTAAATCTCACTAGTTTTATCTCCTAGAACATTTTGTTGTGTCCAGCTCTGAGACGAAATATTATATTTTGGTCTTTAACTTAGTGTGAGAGCGGGTTCATTTCTCGTTTATTGGACTCTATTTTGTTTCATTTCTTCCTGGTAGCGACGGACTTTGGATTGTTTAGTCATTCTCCAATCTTTGGCCAATATGTCTGCCTTTTTATTGCCTTATATTTCACTGTGGTTAGTGATCCATTTGGGGACTATTACCTTTCGTTATTGAGATCTACAAGAGCTGTCCTGGCGTTAGTCAGGAAGACAATCTGACTGGCGTGCTGGGGTGACTTATTAACGAGGTAGATGCTGGCCAAGAGATCGCCAATTGCAATTGACATGTCAGAGATGAATCCATAGTATTGCAGGAGCAGCTTATTATCCACAAACGAGGAACTTAAATGTGTAAACAAGGATATCACAAAATCTGGTTACAAAAACTTATCCAAATTGATATCTTGCAATATTGTAAAGAAGTTGACTATTTTCCTTCATATTTGGTAGAACGCAGATGTCGATTAAATGCCGTGATGAGCTTTATTACAAATAAAAGAAACCGACTCGAAATTTGTGCTCGTTGAGCCGGGCATTAATTGGCTACACTCATTTAATTTGGTCAACCTCATCCAAGTCATTTTTTTTTAAATTTTATTTTACACAAAAAGTTATATTTCAATAAACACCGCTTTCATCAAAATGTTTTTTTAAAATACATTTGTTACATATATAATATATGCATTTATGTAACTTTTTCACTCAGGGGGTCCGTCGAAAATTTTGACTATAAGAAGGGATCCCTGGGTCTAAACATTTTGAGATCCTCTAGGCAGATGCAGACGCAGTCTAACAATGAAAAATATCTTATAGGGAAAGAAAAGGAAGACGCAGGCTAACAAAGTATACATTTCTATGAAAGCGAAAGCTATAGCCGATGTTTCTTTGCTTTTTAAAATAAATTATGCATAGACATAGTAACCTGCGTGTTCTGTGGCCTAGATTTAAACTATTATCAGTTGACACTTCACAACTAGCTAGACACCGTGTACAAAATCCGATTCGATCCCGGTCAGTCGGGTTAATATCCAAGCTCTATATCATCCCATCACAAAGACGTGTAAGGCCTACATGTTTCAACCTTACCTCTGTATGTTCCCCTAATACCCAACTGCGGGTTATGGTTCAACGTTGCAAACAATGTCTCATCAGGAATTCTCGATGTATTCACCCAGGCCAGAATTGTCTTGATTCGTTTATTATGTAGAATAAAATCGACGAAGTCCCTGTTCTCCAAAAACAAAAACAAACGAAAAAAAAACCCAACATTTTTGATAAAGAAGATTTATATCAACAAACACTACAAGATTTTTTTTTTATTGGTCCTAAGAAACGTAGGTGTGTAAAATTACATATAGACTCTTACAGGGGCGGCTATAAGTGTAGGCTACGCGGGTCCTGGGCCCGACCAGTTACGCATATGTTGATGATGGAAGTCCCTATTTGTAATACTGGACCGATTACGCGAAATTTCAGGGTATTTTTAAAAATAATTATTTGAAATCCTATCCATTCCTTTATTGGAGATTTCTATGTATGGGCAGATATAAATACTTATCTATTTTGGTGTATCTGGTGAACGTAATACAGGAATTGTCGAAAAGCTGTGTATTTTAAATGTTATATGATATTTATGTGCGTCTACACTATTTAGCACTCCCTACGCACAGCACGAGTAGTTTATTATTTAATTGGCATCACCAATTTTTCAATATGGCGTCTAGCCGTCCTTGGCCATGTTTAGTTTGCATATATTTATTTCAGAATTCCCCCCCCCCCCCGATTTTCCTTTTTTTTTTTAAAAAATATATTTTCATACGTTTTCTCTAATCTTCCTTTTTATCGCCCCACATTGCTCAATATTGCTTTCTCTTCATATTCTACCCAATTGCACTTTATTGCTTAAAGAGCGTACACTGGTTCTTAAAAAAATAAAAAATGTACGCAAAGAGGAGATCACCACGATGAGCATGTAGCGTGTATAGAGTTTTTCTCACTCGAGTTGGCTCTGACACAAATTATTTTATTATAGTCAAAATTTAGTAAGAAGACTAGACCCTATTTGAATGATTTATATTCTGAACAAAAATTTGTTAAATTCGAATTTCTTGAGTATTCTTGTTACTAATTTATGGTTAGTTAGACAAAAGACAGAGGAGGCAAGTCTCCACAGTGAGTGATGGCAGTTATCCCAAAATCCTAAACTCATTGATAAAAGGAAATAGTTGCAAATATTAGTCAGTTTAGAAGATATAGCCCTAAGAGAAACCAAACATAATCGTTGACCAAGCTTTAAGATGACAAGCAACTGACATATTGACTGACCTATAGGCTGGTTTATGTACTGACCTATAGGCTGGTTTATGTACTGACCTATAGGCTGGTTTATGTACTGACCTATAAGCTGGTTTATGTACTGACCTATAAGCTGGTTTATGTACTGACCTATAAGCTGGTTTATGTACTGACCTATAGGCTGGTTTATGTACTGACCTATAAGCTGGTTTATGTACTGACCTATAGGCTGGTTTATGTACTGACCTATAGGCTGGTTTATGTACTGACCTATAGGCTGGTTTATGTACTGACCTATAAGCTGGTTTATGTACTGACCTATAAGCTGGTTTATGTACTGACCTATAGGCTGGTTTATGTACTGACCTATAAGCTGGTTTATGTACTGACCTATAGGCTGGTTTATGTACTGACCTATAGGCTGGTTTATGTACTGACCTATAGGCTGGTTTATGTACTGACCTATAAGCTGGTTTATGTACTGACCTATAGGCTGGTTTATGTACTGACCTATAGGCTGGTTTATGTACTGACCTATAAGCTGGTTTATGTACTGACCTATAAGCTGGTTTATGTACTGACCTATAGGCTGGTTTATGTACTGACCTATAAGCT
Organism: Biomphalaria sudanica; assembly: GCA_036873155.1. NCBI lineage: Eukaryota > Metazoa > Mollusca > Gastropoda > Planorbidae > Biomphalaria > Biomphalaria sudanica. The sequence continues at coordinate 1,251,557 of JAZGLO010001495.1, forward strand.
GGTTTATGTACTGACCTATAGGCTGGTTTATGTACTGACCTATAGGCTGGTTTATGTACTGACCTATTGACTGGTATTCTTCTAACTTACTAACCTAATGACTTTTTTTGTTTTAATCTTTTGTATGTTCCTTCAGATTCTGAAGATGACTACACCCTAACCCGACACCCGCAGGATGGTAGGGGATGGCAGAGGGCAGGGCTCAAACCCGGGACCCTCGTGACCACGTATATGTACTGACCTATTGGCTGCTATGTGCACTGAGCCTTTTACTGCCGTTAAGTTGAAAGGTGGTTTTGAAGTCCATTTGCTTTTTTTAACTCTGTGGAGACAGATTCTAATGAATAAATTCAGTAATATCTATCTATCTATCTATCTATATCAATCTATCTATCTATATCTATCTATCTATCTATCTATCTATCTATCTATCTATCTATCTATATCAATCTATCTATCTATATCTATCTATCTATCTATCTATCTATCTATCTATCTATCTATCTATCTATCTATCTATCTATCTATCTATCTATATCAATCTATCTATCTATCTATCTATCTATCTATCTATCTATCTATATCTATCTATCTATCTATCTATCTATCTATCTATCTATCTATATCTATCTATCTATCTATCTATCTATCTATCTATCTATATCAATCTATCTATCTATATCTATCTATCTATCTATCTATCTATCTATCTATCTATCTATCTATATATCTATCTATCTATCTATCTATCTATATCAATCTATCTATCTATCTATCTACATCTATCTATCTATCTATCTATCTATATCTATCTATCTATCTATCTATCTATCTATCTATCTATCTATCTATATCTATCTATCTATCTATCTATCTATATCTATCTATCTATATCTATCTATCTATATCTATCTATATCTATCTATATCTATCTATCTATCTATCTATCTATCTATCTATCTATCTATCTATATCTATCTATATCTATCTATATCTATCTATCTATCTATCTATCTATCTATCTATCTATCTATCTATCTATCTATCTATGTATCTATCTATCTATATCTATCTATCTATCTATCTATCTATCTATCTATCTATCTATATCTATCTATATCTATCTATATGTATCTATCTATATCTATCTATCTATATCTATCTATATCTATCTATATCTATCTATATCTATCTATATCTATCTATATCTATCTATATCTATCTATATCTATCTATATCTATATCTATCTATCTATATCTATCTATCTATATCTATCTATCTATCTATCTCTATCTATATCTATCTGTCGTGCGCGCTTGTAGTTTTTCTTTGCATTTAATATTGGTGTTTTAGAGTATAGGAAGTAGTTTCTTTTAAGTGCGTTTTGTTGTCTAGAATATTGTGTGTGTGTGTTTACGTCATCCTTAGTTTCCGCAAGAGAGAGAGAGTTGCTTTTGTGAGCTGGGTAGCTGGTTCTTTGGTTCCCCTTGTAAGGGTACGTAAGTACATAGTTTTATTAAGTAAGCTGATCTTTCGGTACGGGTGTCGCTATTGAAAAAGTTCTTTCTTGTAGCGGCAGCGCTAGATCTAGGTTCTCTTTTCGTTTCAGGGTGTTAGGTTTGGGCTATGGGAAAGGTGTCGTCTTTCTGCCCTTGGAGTTGTGTAGCAACTATCGGTGTTGAGGTGTAGGGAGTTGAGCTTCTGTTGGGCGCCGAGATGAGTGTGAAGGTGTGTTACGGAAACCTGTTGGTGTGATATTAGACTAATTAGTATCAAATGCTAACTTCAAGGATATTGATGTACATGCAAATATGTTTGAAACTTACAATTACGTTTAATTAAATATTGTTCCTGTTGACAACTGTTGTTATTCACTAAATGTTCAGTTGAATAACTGTTATGCAATGTTTGTAGTTTACATGCTATTATCTTTAGGTTCTTGTGTTACTCTGTTCAGGCTGGGAATACGGGACCGTAATATCATATCATACCCTAGCTAATCTGAAATCCCACCCTGACAGAAATGGGGGCTCGTCTAAACAATATGTAATTGTCAACTTTGTGACCTCTGTGTCCTTGATTTGACCGTTAGAACCATCATAAGATATATAAATATGTAATACATTTAAGCCGTTTGAGCGGTCTGAAGATTTATGTACAGCACACGATATATTCGTTGGGCATCTCTTGTATTGTGCCTAATGTGAGTAGTTCCCATTTGTTCGGTAAACTTAGAGTGTGTAATTACTCTTTGAAACTATTGTAACTTATTTTTGTATTTATTGTCACCAACGCCTGAATCCTCTGACTCTGAGCGGCAACGTGTGAGTGGATCGAGTGTCTGTCGACGGGATCGACCTGAATCTGTGCGGTTTGTTGGCTGGTGTACCGGAACCGTCCTGAAGTTAGAACCGTTGGTCTGTTCCAGTGGCTGTGGTTGCCTGTGGCTTTTCTCTTCTGCGGAGCCTGGAGTGAGGCGATTCCTTCCGACGCGGGATACTGAGCAGATAAGTCCTTGGCCCTGTTTTGTCGATGCGCCCGTGATTTCAGTTCGCCCGTTATAATTAAGTGATGATATATATTCTGTTTCTCTCTATGATCTGACTTTGGGTTTTGTTAGTGATAGTTAGACTGTAATTATTAATTAAGGCTTAATAGTCTATGTAATGGAGACGAGGTTGACTCTAACCGCCCAGTTCATCAGTGACGGCCGTGCTCTCGGGTATGATGGTGAGAGGTTGGAGAGGTATGTGGCAGAGCAGAAGGTTGACTACGAGAGAGCCAAGAAGGAGGAGTTTGAACGTAAGAAGGAGGAGTTTGAACGAGAGACGGCTAGGCTTGAGCGAGAGGAGAGATTGAGAAAAGAGGCGAAGGCAGAGGAAGAGAGGTTGAGAAAAGAGGCGAAGGCTGAGGAGGAAGCCAGACTTGAGCGAGAGGAGAGATTGAGAAAAGAGGCGAAGGCAGAGGAAGAGAGGTTGAGAAAAGAAGCGAAGGCTGAGGAGGAAGCCAGACTTGAGCGTGAAGAGAGGTTGAGAAAAGAGGCGAAGGCTGAGGAAGAGAGGTTGAGAAAAGAGGCGAAGGCTGAGGAGGCCGCTAGACATGAAAGGGAGGAGAAGTCTAGACGTGAGGAACACGAGAGGTGGAAGGAGAGAGAGGCTAGAGAGGAGCTCAAGAGAAAAGATGAACTGGAGTTGGCACGGCTTAAAGAGGCAGGTGCAGTGGCAGGTCAGGCAGTTGAGGTGCGACAAAAGAGTGTCTTGGACAGGCTAGACAAGAACTTCCAAGGCATGAAGGAAGATGATGATCTTCTGGCGTACCTGACGCACTTTGAGGCCGTGGCAGCAAGGTGTAAGATTGAGAGTAAGGAGTGGTCCCTGCTATTGTCGTACAAGTTGACGACATCGCTCAAAAACTTTATGTTGAGGGACAGTCTGTTCCTTAGCGATAAGTATGAGGATGTCAAAACGGCACTTCTCCGCCACGCAGACATCAATGCGGAGACATGCCGCAAAAGGTTTCACCGGGTCAAACCACGGCAGAATGACTTCCGTGGGTATGTGACCGAATTGAGGACCGCAGTTGACAACTGGTGTAAAATGGCTGAGGTAGGAAAGTCAGCAGATGAGATCAAAGATCTCTTCATTAAAGACAGGATACTTGAAAATGTTTCGGGGGAGGTCTATCGACAACTTGTTCTAAACAAGCAAAATACTGTGGAGAACATGCTGGAGGTAATCGAAGGTTTTAAGGTAGCCGATTCGAATGTATCAATTAGTAAAGAAGAAACTGTGTATGTGGCAGCAGCATGTGAGCCTGTGATTAAGCAGAGTCCAGTGGTTAAACGAAAGGTAATTGTTTGTTTCAGTTGTGGGGAGCAGGGTCATAAAGCAGCTGAGTGCTCTAATGAATTTGTTACCCAAAATAATGAGACTAATGTTGATGATGTAAATCCCAATGATATTGGCAATGACCTAGACCAGCGATCTAGACATAGATGACTGGAGGGTCGTCGCGATTCGGAAGGTCGCCGTAGGTATAAGTTAATGCCGGATCGCTATACAGTTACTATTAGGAATTTGCCATTCAATGTTAACTGGCAAAGGCTTAAGGATAGGTTTAGGGAGTTTGGTTTATTTGGTTTTGTGGAGGTATTAGAGGCAAATGGGAAGTCCATGGGTATTGGACATGTAAGGTTTAAGAACTTAGCAGACGTTGCTAAGGCGGTTAGATATTTGGACAGGTCGAAATTTGGTAGTAGAAGTATTGTGGTGGTCCCTCATCGTGTGAGCGCGAGAGGTTGACGTGATGATTAAGATAGTAATCTGGTCGCATCGGTAAATTTTGCGGGCTTGGTTTGATAGGCTAGCACACACATGAAAGTATTGCGTTATTATTTGGTTGAGTAAAATGTACATGATGAAGCTCATGTAATAGAGCATATACCATCGTAATAGTACAATCTTATCCTGTTTGAATTTAGCAATTGGATCTGGGTTACGAATCTAGTTGCATTTTCTGTCGTATAGGATGAAGATACTAATGACATGCATAATTGTACCGCGGGTGGTATAATATCAGCATTATCTTGTTCAACTTTTTCTTTTTAAAGATATATAGGGTAAAGGAATGTTTAGGGCTGTAAGTGGTCTAGAGGGTTGAAAAATTTAATACCTGAAATCTTTAATCGCTTTGGAGGTTTTGTACAGTAGGTTCGCCAGGGTACGCGGAGTTGTTTCCTTTTACCAATCTATTGGGTCGGGGTCGGTCTGTTAAGGTGCACTGGAATCATGAGTGCGCGGAGGCTTTAAGCAGGGTGCAGGCGTATCTGTGTAGGTACCCCATTCTTCGTTTGCCTGATCCTTCATTGCCGTTTGTTCTTCAGACCGATGCTTCTGACAAAGGAATCTCCGGTATACTGAGTCAGTGCGTGAATGGTGTTTTGCATCCCGTCAAGTATGTGAGTCGCAAGTTATTGCCTCGGGAGCAGAGGTATTCCATCATCGAGAGAGAAGGTTTGGCTATCGTATTTGCCATTAGAAAACTGGACAGATACCTGCGTGGAAATACGTTTCACCTTCAGACGGACCACAAGGCCTTGGCTTACCGTCGGAGCACGAACTTTACGAACCACCGAGTTACGAGGTGGGCTCTGATGCTTCAGGACTACACCTTCGACGTGTGTCACATAAAAGGAGAGGACAATATACTTGCAGACTTGTGCTCAAGATTGGTGTGACTCGCACAAAAAGACTATTTTATTATAGCTATTGCTTGATTTGTATGTATATATCTATGTAATATGTACTGCTTGTTTTTAGTATGCATTGCAATGTTATAATAGTTGTATGATGAATGTTGTTCTTTGAGACATCATCTATTTGAATAATTATGTCAGTTTGACTTTATGAAGGTTGTATTCTTCGGTTTCAGTTTTGGGCAATGTTTCCTAATTCCTTTTGCTGGCTATATACTTCAGTTTTCAATTTCTTTTTTTTTTGAAGACTGGACTTGTCTTCGCAAGATCCAGTTAGGGGGAGAGGGGGGATGTCGTGCGCGCTTGTAGTTTTTCTTTGCATTTAATATTGGTGTTTTAGAGTATAGGAAGTAGTTTCTTTTAAGTGCGTTTTGTTGTCTAGAATATTGTGTGTGTGTGTTTACGTCATCCTTAGTTTCCGCAAGAGAGAGAGAGTTGCTTTTGTGAGCTGGGTAGCTGGTTCTTTGGTTCCCCTTGTAAGGGTACGTAAGTACATAGTTTTATTAAGTAAGCTGATCTTTCGGTACGGGTGTCGCTATTGAAAAAGTTCTTTCTTGTAGCGGCAGCGCTAGATCTAGGTTCTCTTTTCGTTTCAGGGTGTTAGGTTTGGGCTATGGGAAAGGTGTCGTCTTTCTGCCCTTGGAGTTGTGTAGCAACTATCGGTGTTGAGGTGTAGGGAGTTGAGCTTCTGTTGGGCGCCGAGATGAGTGTGAAGGTGTGTTACGGAAACCTGTTGGTGTGATATTAGACTAATTAGTATCAAATGCTAACTTCAAGGATATTGATGTACATGCAAATATGTTTGAAACTTACAATTACGTTTAATTAAATATTGTTCCTGTTGACAACTGTTGTTATTCACTAAATGTTCAGTTGAATAACTGTTATGCAATGTTTGTAGTTTACATGCTATTATCTTTAGGTTCTTGTGTTACTCTGTTCAGGCTGGGAATACGGGACCGTAATATCATATCATACCCTAGCTAATCTGAAATCCCACCCTGACACTATCTATATCTATCTATATCTATCTATATCTATCTATATCTATCTATCTATCTATATCTATATCTATATATCTATATCTATATATCTATCTATCTTTATCTATATCTATCTATATCTATCTATATCTATCTATATCTATCTATCTATCTATCTATCTATCTATCTATCTATCTATATCTATATCTATATATCTATATCTATATATCTATATCTATATTTATATCTATATCTATATGTATCTATCTATCTATCTATCTATCTATCTATCTATCTGTCTGTCGGTCTGTTTGTTTGTTTGTTAGAAAGCTTATATCAAATCACTCTGTCTGTGTGTGTGTGACTGTCTGTCTGTCTGGCCAAAAGTTTCTACACGTCATTTCTCCCACACCCTATCTCATATCAAGCGGAAATTTTGCAAAATTTCTTTTCCTCGACAACACAAGAATCAATAAAGAAACTTGAACCAATGAGTGGATGAACTATTTGTGATAAATTATTTTGTTAGGTATCTCGAATGAAATCATAATTGACTGAAGTGGTGGTATAAGCTGAATTATATCCCCATTTATAGGTCACATTCCGAGTCTGAGTGAACACAAATCTGAATAATAGCACGAGACCATAGAAAGAATAAATAACTCTAGAATGTTCCATGTTCAAAACCTGTCCACTAGCAAAGTGGTTACCGTGTTGGCTTGAGAAGTCTGAGAAGGCTTGAGCCATAAGTTCGAATTCAGGTCTTTCTCCCCCCCCCCCCCTTTTTTTTATGGTTGGTCTAGACCTATTACAAATTTAATTACATGTCTGATCGAAACTAATTGAAACAAGTAGCTTAATATAAGCTTTGGTTTTTTTTAAAGTATATTTAAAAATATTTTCTTGTTTGTTTGTTTGTCTTTTTGTCAGCCTTTGTTTGCCCGTGTTACATAACTCTTTATCGGTAAAAATGTCTGCAGAAGATTGTATAGCTACGCAGCTAATGCTATTTCTCAGGTTTGAGATTTCAATAATTTTGTTTGTGCCTAAAATCGACTCGATACGTTGAACAAAGCATTCAAGACTTGTCAGTTTCAGGGAACACTTCCAGTGTACGAGATGGAGGACCAATAACCTTTTCAGACTCATGGCAAACAAAAAGTTACCTAGAAATGTACAATGTTTTATATAGCAACTCATACGTGACGAACGAAACAGGTTAAAGAAACTTTTTTTAACTTCACAGTGTCAAGACGTTGGGGTACCCACTGGAGTGAGACATTGTTTTACAGCATTGTTTCTCAAAATTTTGACTGTGACATCCCTCACTACCCCCCCCCCCTTTTTTTTTTAGCTCGCTAGGAAATCTGGGAAATGTTTTAAATATACAATGAAACTTAAATCTTGTGATTAAAGCACATTTTTTTTCAAAGTGTTTTGTGTGATTAAGAGGCCAAATCGCTTAGCTACGGTTCGGCCACCTTACAAAGGGGAATGGAATCGGGTAGAGTTGTATTTCCTTAGCGCCAAAAGGCAGCACTGAAACCTTCTCCCTGATACCCTCTCTCCCAAAAGAAATTGGTCCATACCACATTGAGCATGCTCTATACATAAAAGATGAACTTTATGAAAGAAATTAATAGGTAATAATTACAAAATCAATAATAATTTTAAAAGTTGTTTTTTTAAGCACAATAAAATGTTCTTTCTAGAGTTATTAGCGGATAGGTAGCAGGCTCACCTTTCAGCCAGCAAGAAGGCCATGGGGTCCATCGGGGTCCGGGACGGAGACCTGTCGTCAAGCGATTTCCTAGGTTCTTAACTGGTAATGTACTCTCTTAGCGACCACAACGTACTTTTTTTGTCATTGTAAGAAGAGTGCGATCAAAGAAACTAAAAGTTAGATTGGGGTGATAAAGAACTAGGCCTATATTGAATTATTTTCGTACAACTAAGCTACAGAAATGCATTCTCCTAGCATTTTGAGCGAGACACTCCTCGTGCGTTTTGCCACATGAGTTTGCCACAATTCATGCAGGTATATGCATCTGTCCTAGGGCTAGATGACAGGACAGCTTTCTTACTAAAAAATAAAACGCAAGTCGAATTAAGTCAAACCACACAACTAACACGTCGAGCCCCACAGTTTGAGAAACACTACCGTACAGCTATTCCATACAAAATAGTCCGCTAAGAAATATTCTTACAGAACTTGCCAGTCACGCGGTACGGAAATGACAGAAAGGCTTTCAACATTCTTTAAAAGACATGTGTCCTTTTTTTATTTTTGTTTTTGTTTTAGAGTAGTGTTAAGAATTTTAAAGGCGGAGTCCCAAAGCGTTTCGCAACAGGGAGCACACAGAATACTGCTTATGAGTAACACAAGTATACTGAGGCGTAGCTAGGGTGGGGGAGGGAGAGGGAGAATTGGAAAACTCCCCCGGGCCCAATGAGTGTTTTTTTTTTACATTAAATATTAAATATTACGCAAAATGCAGGGGACCCCGAAGAGTCAAGCCCCCCCCCCCCCGAGCCTCCAAATGATGGCAAATTCCTAGCTACGCCACTGCAAGTACATGGGAAGTGGGGATTGGGGGAAGTAGATTGAGATAGAGAAGTTTAAATGAACTTTACATTTGATGTTTACTAGTTGTTAAGTCACGTTACAGTTAACATTCCCAGTCCTACATCTCTGACTATGTAATAGGAAGAATAAAAAGCATTACCTTATCTTATCTTATCTTATCTTTAAGACGTCACCTCAAAAGAAAAGATATTAACTCCCTACGCGTTTTATGTATCAACGTTATTTTGCATGCTAATTAGTGAGTCTGCTAAGTCGTTGGTTTACCTGGCTGCTTCAGGCGACCCATTTTGTGCTCTAATGGGACTAGGGAAGAAGGAGCACTTGTAGAAATTTGTCCTAGCACCTGGAACGAGGAATGTGCCTTTTCTTTATGTCATTCTGAGTATTTCATTACATTTTGTTTTTCCATTTTATAAGTATGGTCTAATGTTTTACGTATTACGGCTACTGTATTGGTTATTCTTCTGTCCTGAAGTGTCTCTAAATTTAGTTGTTTGTTATGAATCTTACTGCTCTATTTTGTATCCTTTCTAGTTTATATATATAATTATTTTGCCCGAAAGGCCGAAACACTGTCATACCGTCCACACCCTACACTATTTTTGTAGCATTCAAATTTCATGTCCTTTGTTTTTGTCTTTTTCTTCCTACAAACGAAGGGGCCGCAACTCCCTTTTTAGGATTATCAGTTGTAGCCTTCAATCTCCCTGCACTATAATGCCCCCCCCCCTTTTTTTCACATATACACAATATATGACCCCTTCTGTCTCGAAAGACAATGGATGCCCCCAGATGAGTCACTGGGTTTGGTTACGTTTTGAGATGGGGCAGAATCTGGAGTGACTGATCAAGCCAGTTCTGGAGCGACAGAGTTGCCACAGTTCATGCATGTATATAATGCATCTGTCCTAGGGCTAGCTGACAGGGCAGCTTTCTTTGTCTTTCTCTCTTTCTCTTGACGCAGCTTCGTTTCTTTTGCATTCGTACCAGCACGTCCAGTGTGTCTCCATGCTGTCCGGTCTTGGGCTATCTCCTCCCACTTACTTTCGTTGATGCCCGTGGCTCTCATGTCTCGCTGGCAGACATCTCTGTAGGTTAGTCTTGGGCGGCCCTTGGATCGGACTCCCTTTGCAAGCCCAGCGCATAGGATGTCTTTAGGGATTTCTCCATCTGGCATGCGAGTGACATGACCTATGTACACAATATTGTGTTTCAAATAAGAAAAATAGCTATTCGCAACTTAGTCCACACTTTATTTACATACCTTGTCAGCGCTCAAATTCTAAGTCCTCTTCTGTCTATTTCATCCTACATACGCAGGGCCCGCAACCCTCTATTATAGAGTATGCACAAACACTTCTTAGGGCCATCAGCCTTCTTATCTGCCTGCATATAATGCAACCCCCCCCCCCCAACACATCCCGAGGTGGCTGAATGGCTAAGCGCTTGGCTTCCGAACCTGGGGTCCTGAGTTCAAATCTCGATCAAAGTTAAGATTGGGATTTTTAAGGGCGCCCCTCTGAGTCCACCCAACTCTAATAGGTACCTAACTTTAGTTGGGGAAAGTAAAGGCTGTTAGTCGTTGTGCTGGTCACATGACACCCTGCTAGTTAATCGTAGACCAAAGAAACATATGGCCTTAACATCATCTGCCCTATAGATCGCAAGATCTAACAGGGGAACGAACTACTTTACTTAGTTTAACCTTTTACTAGAGTAGTAGTACTTTACTATATTCAGTGGAAGAACCAGTATCACTTTGTCTTGACATCCTCCTTCTTTCCAGCCTCAAACTTTTAAGCCGCCCTCATTTTTTGTCATCTTTCAAATTAAAGGCCGGTAAATCACAGTTTTACAGCAAGCATAACAATCTAGCATATAATAATGCACCCGCACTACACTTAAATAATAAAAAGCATTGATAAATAATGTGTTGAAGCTTTGCCCCCGTCCAGCGAATCAATTTGAAAGACGAACTTAGCAATTTACTTCAATTGCTACATATCTATTTTTACTTTGTCAGCTATAGATCTAGGTCTAGATGGCAACGTATTTAGAAGAACCCTTATTATTAAACAGCATAATGCCTAGACATAGTCCACGCGTTTAATAGGCCCTTAGATTCATTGTGACAATTTTTAGGAATTTTAATTTTTCAGCTAGAATAGAGGGCCTACTTGTAGATTTAGATCTAGTCATTTAAAAAAATAGCAAAGTAAAGTTCCCATTTCAGACCTTGTGGTCTATAGGGCAGATGATGTAAAGTTCATCTGTTTCTGTGGCCTACGGTTAACGAGGGTGTCATGTGGCCAGCACAACGACCAACCGCCTTTACTTTTCCCCAACTAATGTCAGGTACCCATTAGTGCTGGGTGGACTCAGAGGCGCCCAAGGATCTTGAAATAAAAATCTCTGTCTTCAGGATTCTAACCGGTTCAGAAGCCAAACGCTTTATCGCCCAGCCACCGCGCCTATATTAAAAAATATAACTACACATTATCTTTACATTTCAAATTGTAGTGGTTTTCTGAACACATACACACGCGCTTTTTCACGCAGATGTAAAAACATTTGATAATCCCACTGATCTAAGGATAATCCCTCAAACTCACTTTGAGAATTATCTACATCTAGAGGAGAATTAGATTTAAGATCTAGATCTATGGGAAAAATAAACATAAAAAAAAATATTGATCAAAAGATAGTTACGCACCAAAATGTCAGAATAGAGAAGAAATTATAGTTTTGTACTTTAGACATTAAAATGTCGGCTTTCAAAGACATATTCAGTTGAAATCGGGAATGAAAAATGTTTTTGGTAAATTTCACCTCTGCGGTTTCGATCTTGAAAACAAAAAAGTTGTTCGACTTTAATTTGAACTCGCTTGCTCAAGCCTCATTAAGCCGACACACTAACCACTGAAATAGCGACGACCTAATTTCTCTTCACAAGGCTTAACTCACCTTAGCTAGTGCTTACGTATAAAAAGAAATTAATTATATGTCATTGATTGAAATTGATCAATTTTTTTTTTATTGATTCATGTTTTTTTTTTGTTAATGGGCATTGAATCTTTGTGAAAAATTTCAACTTTATCCGAGAATGAAAAATGCAAGATTCGATTCAGACAGACAGACAGACTAAGTTGATGCTTTGTAAAAATCTTCAATGTGAATAGTAGGTGTGCTAATGGTGAAACCCAACTACACAAGAACATGCTGCTATAGACTTATCCAGTTACGACATCAAAATGGAGCTCTCATTATATAAAAGCAAAATTATGTCTTGACGGATTGCCTAACATTTTAAAAAATAATGGTTTACCTTTTCACTGTGCCTTCTATATCATTTGCGCCTCTGTAAGCTTTTAAGATTTGAACCAGCTCCCAATTAGTCTTGAGCGGGAACTCCTGCCCCGTGAGGTTTATAAAATACTTCCATTTTTTATATCTCCAAAGTTCCTTCATGCAGACAAACTCCGGCTCCAGGACACTAAAAGTCCCCCACTGGACATTCACCCGCTCTGGAGCAATGAACACATTTTGAAAACATTGAGTGATGGCTGAGAGTGCACTCAGAAAACCAGGTTCGGCCTTTTTGTCTACATGGACACAGTAGTAGTTCTGTGGTCTGTATATTAACCTCAGGAGTCGCTCAACCATCTCAATATCTTTATACACCAGCAGTGAAAAAGCAATGGGAAAGTTTTCCTCTTCAGAGTGCAAGGGACATATGACGTAGCCTCTTTGTGCTTTGAAATTTTCACAGTTTTCCGACAAATTTAGATAAAATTCATTCGATAACAGTTGTTTTTTGGTCTTCTTATTTCTTGTTGTAGCATATGACGTTGCGTTCTGGTCGCCAGCGAAAATTTGTTTACAGTTAACGTCAGAAACTTTGTATATCTCTTGAATTTTGTCGATATTCCTTAAAGAGCAGCTTGCTGAAGCAGAGTTACTTCTTTGGTCTTCTTGGCCTGAATTGATGGGCGTCCTCTTTTCTTCCTGACGATCCGCCGAGGACAAAACGTTAAAGATGTTGCGGATGTCTTTTCCATTGAGTTGTCGGTTCACGTCAATGCCAGAAACGTGCCAGTTTTCACCCAGGGATGAGGAAGACAGAAATTTGATAAGGTCCATGGCTTTCACCCTCGTGTCTATCTCCTGAGACGAAGGCAGCGCCCTGAGGTTGCGATAGTCTGAGGGCGATGGAGACAATGCCCAACGCCCAGAGTAGATGACGTAAGTGCACAAAAGAACAGACTGGACGTAGAACAATATTTTCAATTTCTTGAGCAGACACCGCGCCGTCAAGCATTTTTTATACTGATGTATGAACATCATTTAAAGCGCTTGTTGAGGTGCAGTCGAGAATTTTTTTCATTACTAAAAAAAAAATAAATGCATATTTATTACCACCATATTTTTGCTTAATTTGATTTTGATATATAAGCAAATTGATGATCATGAAAGTCTGCAGCCATGTAAACACAATTATAGCATATAAATAAAATAAAATAAATAATAAGCAATGATTTTGTTTTGCTTTTTGCTCAAAGTTTCCTTATTTAATAGGCTATGTTTCTTTATATTAAAACGATTATTGTGGCCTCTCGAGTTTACAGTGGCAATCTACTTCTAATTTGGTTGGGGAAATATTTGTCTGTAAAATGTTTTTACATGTTTCGGGTTTTCCTTTAGAGTTGAAGTTTCTACGAACAATAAAAAGTTTACTGTGCCCAACGAATACGCTTTCTTATCGCACAGCTCGCTTTCATAACTTACTCCTGTTTAGAATTTATTTAACAAAAGGGCTGTCACCCATGTATAAAAGCTTAAATCTGCTGCATTATGTCTGTGAGTGAGACTACGCTTTAGAGCAGTCCTAAACTACAATCAAATAGTACATTTCGCACTTTTTGAGAATTTAGCGGAACACTTCGCTTATATTTAAGAGATGCTAATCCACATCGTGACCTACTAGTTAATTATTCCAGTAGTTGGTGGAACACCTATTCAGATCTTGTGGAACACTTCTGTGGACCTCAGTTTGTGAAACACTGCCTTAGGGTAAAAAAAGCTAATTCCTGTCTACTGTTGTACAATAGATCAACGTATAAACTGAACAAGATCTAGATCACCTTAAGCACATAATTACATTTTCTAACGACAATTCAGATGTAAATGTGAAAGAAAGCTCTCAGACAAACTTTTAATTTTAAGTTCGTGTTCTAGTGTTGGCTATTTAATATTTTTTATTTAGGGTGAAATTTATACCACTAGTTTTTTAAAGAACTCCACATCGTAAATATAATTAACTCGAAATACAGACTATCCTACGTACAATTTTTGACTTTTTCTTCGGCTTGAATTCAATACGAAATATTTAACATACTCTACGCTGCTTTTCGAGCGGTCCCCCCCCCCACCCTTAAACTTTCAAACCTTGTTGGCGTTTTGTTACTACAATATCTCCCCCCCCCCAACCTTTTTTTAGCCCCTTTACCGCACCCTTTTCAGCTTTTGAATTGCGAATATAGCACCTTCTAGAAGAGAAGAGCTAATGGAGGTGTGGCAAACGTTGATTGATCCAAAGGTAAACAAGAAATGTACACCAAACCTGCTAAACAGCACTGGGAGAGATACCATAACTCAATAGTCGAAAGATACCATAAAAGTTTACGAAGGAATATCAAGGCAAAACGACTTCGGGCTCTAGTGCGGTAGTCAGATTTCCCTGTCCATAAGCATGCGGAAGCAACTATGTTTCTGTAATGGAAGGAATATAAGAAACACTCTAGAACATTGGTTCTCAAACTGTGGTCCATGTGCATGCGGAAGCAACTATGTTGCTGTAATGGAAGGAATAAGAAACACTCGAGAACAGTGGTTCTCAAACTGTGGTACGCGGACCCCCAAGGGTCCATGATCAAAGGGGGTCCGCGGAAGGATGAAAATTGTATACAATTAAAATGACTTTTTTTTAGCTAAAAGCCAGTTTATCTGATCGGATAATTTTAATACCAATCAACTCGTCACTCACTCCTGTACTATATGTCTGTTACGTACTATTCGACCTTAACCATAGATTGTAAGACATTCTTCCCATGAATATTCCCAACTGGGTATCACGCTTTTAAGCGCATGGACAAACTCAGATCCAAATCATAGATGAATCCATACTAATACAAGAGCAGCTTATTGAAATATACAAACACGAGGAATTAAAACCAATGTGAGAACAAGGAGATCACAAATTTTGGTTACAAAAACAGATTCCAATTTTATATCCTGCATTATTATTATTATGTTAGAAACAAAGGAGTAGTCCTCCTCTGGCGCTGCCAGGGCCGAGTTTCGCTAAAGGGGAAACAAAATTCATCGTAGTCCCTTTAACAGTTTCCATTGAGGAATTTTCTGATGATGTGGCAGGTCTGCAGCATTACCGCCCTCTGAAAGGCAACGAGGATAATCCTAGGAATGTTAAGGGCCTTGAAGGTGTCTGTGAGGTCAGTTGTTATTATCCCCTCGGTTGATATAACAATGGGGTATATTGTTATTTTGGACAATTTCAATAGACGCTTAATCTCCAAGCCTAGGTTCCCACATTTTCTTTTTCTCAGTTTTTCTTAAATTATGAGATAGTGGTACGGCGATGTCGATAATGGTAGCGGTAATGGTAGATCCGGGCGATTGAAATCTACCGTTTTGTCGGTCAGAATAGGCCTATCCCAGTACAGCTGATGTTCAGTAGACTCGAGAACCTCTTGTGGCGATTATTTATAAGGAGGAGTGTCCTTACCGATGAAATTGTTCGTCAAAGCCAAGTGTTGGTGTATTAACTTTGCAACTTGGTTATTGCGACCTAGGTAGGCTGATTCTGATAGGGCTGGACATCCTGCTATAATGTGTTCAATCGACTCGCCCTCATTTCCACATTTTCGGCATATGTCGACGACATTGAGTTTCAGGATATGGTTCTCGTAATTTTTTGTCCTGATTACTCTGTCCTGTATTGCTGCAACAAAGTCTTCTGTATCAGGGTAGAGATGACCTGCTTTGAGCCATGCTAAGGAAGCAGCTTTGTCAATGTTGTCCCCATCTAATAAAACCGGTAATTTAAAATTTTTTTTTAAATTTGCGTCTTGCACAGTTTGAAGATGTTCTACAATCCACGACCCCCATCATTCCTGTGCAGGTAAAGCCTTATGGTGGAGGACTTGGGATGCAAACATCGAAATTTGGCTAGTAATTTTCTCGTGAGCCTGTCAAGGTCATGTAGGTCGGTGTCAGTCCATTTGACGCTATCACGGACACGTAGAAGCACTGGGACGGCCCAGCTGTTTATTGCAGTGATGATGTTATGGCCCAGCTGTTTATTGCAGTGATGAGGTTACGGCCCAGCTGTTTATTGCAGTGATGAGGTTACGGCCAGCTGTTTATTGCAGTGATGAGGTTACGGCCCAGCTGTTTATTGCAGTGATGAGGTTACGGCCCAGCTGTTTATTGCAGTGATTACGTTACGGCCCAGCTGTTTATTGCAGTGATGAGGTTACGACCCAGCTGTTTAATGCAGTGTTGAGGTTACGGCCCATCTGTTTATTGCAGTGATGAGGTTACGGCCCAGCTGTTTATTGCAGTGATGAGGTTACGGCCCAGCTGTTTATTGCAGTGATGAGGTTACGGCCAGCTGTTTATTGCAGTGATGAGGTTACGGCCCAGTTGTTTATTGCAGTGATGAGGTTACGGCCCAGCTGTTTATTGCAGTGATGAGGTTACTTCCAGACAGTTGATTTTTATTGCAGTGATGAGGTTACTTCCAGACAGTTTGGTGTTTATTGCAGTGATGAGGTTACTTCCAGACAGTTTGGTGTTTATTGCAGTGATGAGGTTACGGCCCAGCTGTTTATTGCAGTGATGAGGTTACGGCCCAGCTGTTTATTGCAGTGATGAGGTTACGACCCAGCTGTTTATTGCAGTGATGAGGTTACGGCCCAGCTGTTTATTGCAGTGATGAGGTTACGGCCCAGCTGTTTATTGCAGTGATGAGGTTACTTCCAGACAGTTTAATTACTCTCTGCTTGTTTTTGCCAAGAAAGTTCTCTTTTAATTTTTTATGGATTATCTTGGAATTCTGGTTTATTCCAAGATTATTATTATTATTATTATTATTATTATTATTATGGGTTATTATTATTATTATTATTATTATTATTATTATTATTATTATTATGGGTTATTGTAAAGAAATGGTCTACGGCTTTGTAACATGGATTCATTGCCATCAAGAAATCTTACAATTTGTTGTTGCTACTTACAAACATTGAGCTGGACATTAATACACTCATAAAATCTTATCAACCCAATCCAAGTCATTAACTATTTACTTTAAACAAAAGTTATACTCACAACAAATTTTTTTTATATTTTTAAATTTGTAACTTACATACTTTGTATGTAATGTAGCTTTTTCACTTAGGGGTCCGTTCGCAAGTAATGACTATATAAATGGTCCCCAGTTTTAAAAAGTCTTAGAACCTCTGCTCTAGAAGCAACATATAGCCCAACGTGATCATCTTAACAGATTCACTTTCCTGGCTACAAGCTTTTGGGAGCTCAGAGACGTGGCCATCCAAACTGGAGCGCCTAGAAGAAAAACTCAAGGTACGAAAGGTGATATAATGGGTTTTCATAGCACTGTGGAATCAAAGGAAATGAAAGGGCCGAAAGTTAGGTGAAGCAGAACGCTTTTAGACCCACCAGAGGAGCCGCAAAAATACGAAATTGCAAAAGCTAGGATTTGTTCAAATGGTACTACAGCTGGGACCATTATAGAACGGGATGGGAAGTCTGAACGTTACTAAAACGCAGAAACAAGAAGGACGAATGGTGGCAGACAGGAAGGATCTCAAGCTATAGGCAAGTTTTCGCACATAAATGAATCAATCAGTCATTGAGTGGTATTTAGGGGAGAATCATTCCAGAAAAGCTCTGTGTTTGTTGTTCTTTTGGACACTACTTTTTAGGGGTGCACTGCATAGTAGCTCCGGCTCAGGTGAAATAACGGCCATTTTTCACTATCCGGCCATATCCAGCTCCGACCGAATATCACTGCAGGATATTTGGCCGGACAGTAAACAGCACACCTTGCATCTATTTAATATGTATAAAGTGGACCTCGTTCCATTTATGTCTGTTCTAGAAATGTGTTGACGTTTATATTTAAAACTTCAAAACATAATAATGTGCTTTAAAATAGGGCCTATATGAATAACCACCAAACATCAAATTGACACTCTCTAGAGGTCACACCTTACGATTGAATTGAGTTGGTTTACATGGTAGTAAATCTTAATTAGGGGGGCTGGACTACAGGCCACACCTCTACAAGAGTAACGAGTTTGCCTATTTGGATATAAATCTCAGGAAGCTAAAGTAAAGACCACACACCTAAACGAGTGACCTTTTGCTACACAGAACACAAACCGCGAGATTTCATAGCCAAGTAAGCCAGTTACGAATTATTTTGTAGATAAAAGTTCAAGACTCAGATTTGTGTATATTAGCGCAAAAGACACGACCAGGGCCATCATTAAAGGAGAGCTTAACACCCACTACTCCTTATTTTATTTGTTTAGTCCTTGACACTGAATTTATTAATAGACATTGACCATTTTTAAGCCAGAATGGTAAGACAGCATACTGACACTGTCAATAAATATTACAATTCAACGAATTTTTCTAACGTGTTAACTTGAATATTACACCTGTATTAATAAGTGTCTAGATTTGATAACGATATTCTTAATAATTTGATAGTGTCAAGTAGCTCAAGTAGTTCCTCGTTATTACTGGGTTTTTTTTTTATACTTACGATACGTACTTAGTCACTGTGTATCACACCAGGAGGCGAGACACCTGACACTTATAGGCCTACTAGCTACTACCATGCCCTTTTGTTACAGAAACCAAGATAACATTACTAATATGATGTATGTGTCTTACGTAAGTTCTTGCACAATAAAATAAAACAAAGATGTGCATGTTTGTGTGTGTGTGTGTGTGTGCATTTTTTGCCTTGTATTAAAACCTTGAGAAAGAAAGCTACTTCCATTTTTTTTATTCTATTGGCGTATTATATAAAGGAAAACTTTACAGTTTTACAGTAAACCTTAAAGTCACTTAAAAGAAAATTGATCTACATCACCGCAACCAAAAAAAAAATATGCTAGAGTGTTAAGAAACATTTGACATCTGACCACATTGATAAAATCAGTCGGACACACAGCAGAGGCGTAGAGATGAGGGGCACCATGCCCCGGGCGCCACCACATGCTATGTGATGTTCATTGAAATTAAGAGGGGGGGGGGCTCACTACGCCTCTGCACACAGTCTATTTAGTTTATTTTTGGGTAGGGTGAGGGTTGGATGGTCTTTTTTCTCTTCTAGAGTTAGTTGTTCCTAGTACAGATCTAACTGTAGATCTAAACATAGATCTCAATTATAAGCCTACAGACTACAAAATAATCTGTTGCTTTAGCACCATCTAAGGTTGAAGCTATAAATAGGTAAAAAATAAAATATCTGTTGCTGCAAAGGAATTAATCTCAAACAATAAATATTGACCTACAAGCTTCAGATTCCATTTTTAACAAATAGCTACTACATACCAAAAAATAGAAACGGTCATTAGCCTTTAAATTACAAGCCTGATGACCAGTTGTTGGTCTGAAACTCATGAACACCTACATCCTTCCACTCTACAACCCAGATTGCACTTTTGAAAGTGATTTATATTTGTAACTAGTAAATACACATTTACATATTTTACATTGACCATCCCACACAATCCCTTTACAGTTGCTGGCCTCATATAAACACACACATTCGTGTTACACAGATTAGTTTCTGATTGGCCTATCTTTTAATAAATGCTGTTAAGCTTTTAGTCATCAATCAGTAAAAAAAAATAAGGTAAATAAAATGAAAAAAAAATGCACAATGTTCAGCAAGACAAGCTATTTACAAAACATGTAAGTATCCGGCTCCGGTTCTGGCCGAATATCATATTTTAGTATCCGGCCATATCCGGTGCAAAGTTGGTACACGTAATTTCTCCTATACCCAATCTTGGACAAAGGGTAAATTTTGCACAATCATTTCTTTTACCTGATAACACAAGAACAAATAACCATTTAGTTAATTAACTTTTGGTAATCAATTATTTTGTTTGGTATCTTGAACAATGGTGGCGTTATAAGTTGCATTAGTTCCCTCGAGGACTCTTGAGTCCTGAGTGAAATAACGTACCAGACAGACAGACAGATTGACAGAGTGAGTTTATATAAGCTTCGTAAAAATATTTCTAATTGCACAGATTAATTATACTTAATATAAGCCTTGTTTTTGATTTTTAAGTATTAAAAAAATGTTTTTCTTATTTATTCATTCATTTGACTCTGCTATCTTTATATATAGTGACAAAATAAAATGGCCGTTTAGGTACTGCAAACTCTTTATTAACAAAAAGTGATATTTAGTTATTGAATCTTAGTACAATATAATTCCCGTGTTCCCGACCTTCACATGACAAGATAGATGTTTGTGTAATCATTCTTCCTTTGTTGTTTGTGATATCCGGGCTATTATGAACAATTAGTGCTAACATCTCAACATCGCTGTAAATCGTTCAATATTGATTTGAGCCGAAATCTTAAAGTAAAATGATGAGATTGTTATTTCACACGTCCTTTGAAGCGTGGAGCGAATCAAATGCTTGAAGCTAGACTGTGGTTTGATTTGTTCCTATTGTAGACATTATTTTTTAAACAATAGTATAATCCAGATATAGAACTAGACCTAGTAGTAATTACATATTAATATTGGCTATATTTATTTTTTTTTAAATTAACTTCTCAATACATACGCAGAAAGATCTGCTTACATACAAACCTAATCCAGTCTCACTTGCTCACATGAACCTTTATGACTGAAAGTTAAGGTCAACTTTGGGGTTACGCGATATAAAAAAAAACTTAAAGAAAATAATCTTAAATGCCATATCTCTTAATGCTCCGTATATATATATATATATATATATATATATATATATATATATATATATATATATATATATATATATATATATATATATATATATATATATATATATATATATATATATATATATATATATATATACAAAAACAATTAATTACCACTACATTTTTTTTTATTGATTGACGTATTTGTCTTCGACAATGAATAATTGTGCAAAGTTTCAACTTGATCCGAGACTGACAGAGTGAGTTGATATAAACTCTGATAAAAGACAAGCAAAGATAGGCTTAGAATGTGTCTGTTGAAAATGGCATTGGAACTACTGTATCACTTTTCACAGACATTTTGCGTTTTAGTCTGTAAGAATGTCTAAATTCTCGGAAAGTCTAGCTATTTTTTTTTACAGAACTTATATCTTTCATTCCGTCTGTTGGTCTGTCTGTCTGCTTGGTACAAATTTGTACATGTTTTTTCTCCCACTTCCGTTTCTCGGCTCAAATTGAATATTTGCAGGATTGTATATTTTCCCTTTTCCCTAGCAAAACACGAATCAATAAATAATAACTAATTAATTAATAAATCAGTAGTAATATATATATATATATATATATATATATATATATATATATATATATATATATATTAGGGGTGCACCGGATAGTCCCTCCGGCTCCGGCTTCTGGCGAATATCGGCATTTTTTACTATCCGGTGCTATCCGGCTCCGGTCGGATAACACTACCGGATAGTAAACCGGATAGTAAAAAATACACTTATTTAATATGCATAAAGTGGACCTCGTTCCATTACTGTCTGTTATAGAATGTATTAATGTTTATATGAAAACAAAATAATGTGCTTAAAAATAGAGCCATTATAAATATGCACCAAACATAGTTTATTATAAAGACAAGGCATTCTTACAACTTAATATAAATAGAGATGAAACTTTACATCATAAATGCGCTTTACATACAAAGATGCAATGGCTGGCACTTTTTTCAATTTGTCTTGACCTTTGAGTAAGTTAGTTAACATGTTAAAATGTTACATTCCTTGGGGGGGGGGGCTAGACTTTACATTATAAATTCGTATTACATACGTAGCAGCGATGTCTGGCACACTGGCTTGTCTTGACCTTTGAGTGGGCTAGTAAACATGTCATATTCCTTAACTACGTCACGCTGATAATCTGTCTAGATGTGCGGGTATTTCTCCAGAGGTGAGCTACCCCCACCTACTTTTGATTGTTTAGTCCATAACATTAAGTTCACAGATAGGCAGCTGACCACATTAAGCCAGATGTCAACGTGTTGACACTGTCTAGAGGTCACATCTTATGAGGGAACTGAGTTTGTTTACTTGGAGTAGAATTTTTATTAGGGGCGGGACTACAAGCCAAATCTCTATAAGGTTAATTTGGTATGAGTTTGTTTATTATGAGATAGGTTGTCAATCAAGGGTCTGGACCACAAACCACACCTTTTATACTATTGGACAGGTAATAAGTTTGTTTACTTTGAGTTAAGTCTCAATTATGAGTCAGGACTACAAGCCAAACAGACACTGACCAGGGGTATCTTTAAAGGGAGGGCTCAAGAGACTCAACACCCCCAACTTCTTATTTGTTTAATCCATGACAATGTATTGATAGAGAATATAGACAATGAGCATTCTTAAGCCAGAATGGATTAACGCAAATTTTTAAGACATATTGACACTGTCTAGAGGTCACTAGATGATGACACTAAGTTTGTTTACTTGGAGAGAAATGTCAATTAGAGCGCTGAACTACAGGACACACCCCTACAAGTATTTTGTTACACAAGCCACGGGTATAAAAGTGGCTTGCAAGGGCATTTAGTAAATTGAAATGTAATAATAATGGCTGATAAAAAGTCAACACTTATATGGCGTTACTTTAATGTCAAAACAATGGACAACTCTAAAGCAGTTTGCAATGCTTGTAAAATAGTTCTATCACGTGGTAAACTAGGCAAACCTAAAGACTTCTCAACCAGCAATATGATTAGTCATCTACTGTTGAATTACTTTTTCTAACTTGTTAACTTTAAATCTTACTCTTGTGTTATGTGTGTGTCTTGCTTGAATCACAATATTCTTAATAAAATTTAAGAGTGTCAAGTAACTCCTCGTTATTACTGGAATTACTTAAGATATTTACTAAGCCACCATCCGTATAAGGTACAAACCAGAAGCGGTTTGTGGTCTTTAAAACACGAGCCTAATGACAAGTTGATGGTGTAAAATACATGAACACAAACATCTACCCACTTTACAACTTAGATTGTACTTAAGAGAGATTTTCGCTATAAAACCAAGATTGAACTTTACCTTTGAAAGATTTACATTAGTTACATATAAGTTTATATATTCTGCATGAGTTATCCCACATTCTACTTTACAATTAGCGGCCTCATACATACGCACACGCCATCTCATGTTACAAAGATTAGTTTATGATAAGCATATCTGTAAAAAAAAATGCTGTTGATTTTAATATATGAATCAGTGATAGAGTTTAAAGTAATAAAGTAATAACAAAATAATATGAATATAGGTATGTTATATAGAAGATTTGCAAAAACTTCAGTAAAACGAGCTGTTTGAGTCATGTAGGTATTCGGCTCCGGCTCCGGCTCCGGCCGAATATCTAATTTTACTATCCGGTTATATCCGGCTCCGGCCGGATATCAAAAAGTACTATCCGCTGCACCCCTAATATATATATATATATAGTGACAATTTATATATATATAAAGTACTAAGAGAGAGATATGTCTGTAAAGGTATTGTTCTTTTCCTTGTATAATATATGTTGTTGTTGTTGTATTTTATTTTTTTTTTTTTTTTATTTTTAAAATTTTGCTTGTTATCTTAGGTAAACAATGTGTTGATTGACGAAACCGCTTTTCAATGCCTGGGAATGCAAGAGAAAAGTTACAGATTTTAAGAAGATTCCCAGAGTAACATTTTTGTTTGAACATACGAACATATAAAAACATCGGTGACCTGTTCCTAAAGAGGATTGCCCCCAAAAATAATTTATTAAAAAATGCATATCTTTCTCCTTTTTTTTTTTTTTTAGCGAGTTTGTGATTTTAAACCAAATGATCGGAAACGTGGAATTCGATTGATGAAAAAAAAATGCGTCAAATCCGGATTCTACACTAAGGCCTTGGGGGGGGGGGGCGTCTGGTAACCCTTGGATCTCAAACTCGTAGTCACAAAGCGTCGAAGCGGTGTGTATTACGTTGTCAATATGCAAAAAACGTGTTATGAATAGAAATAACGTTAGAGCCTATGCTTCAGAGAAGTCAGCCGGAGAGTGCATTGACATGAAATGTACCAGGAACTTTGCTGTATTCTTTAAAGAACGATATAAAAACCAGCCAGCAGTTATGTCTTGAATAAACATTAGAATGGACGCTCTGCTTTCTCAAAGTGGCGCCAATGTTGGGCCTGTAAGTTGGGGTTCTCAAACTTGTAGTCACAGCTTATCTACATCTTACCGTATAATTTATAGACGTTATCTCAAAAGAGAAGTTAATTACCTCCTACACGTATCTATGTGTCAATCTAGACGTGCATGTTTATCAATGACTTCAAATTATGCCAAGACGTTGGTCTTCCTGGCTGATTCAGGCAACCCATTCCATACTCTAATAGCACCATAGTCAAAGCCAAACCCCACCAAAAAAAAAATAAAAATATATATATATATATAAAACATCGAAATTAACCATTTTTGGTGTTGGGAGGGATAATCTTCCCTTACCTCCCTTAAGGAAATGCTGACTTTAGAGTATAGGATAAAAACTGAATGAAATGTAGTTATATCTATACTCTAAGCGTATTACTTTGTGTGTTGAGAATGGAGCTTATTAAATACTTTCATTTTAACTTAAGAATTGATTGTATGTAAATTTATTTTGTAGAGGTGATCTTCTTCTTCTTCGTTCTCATTGTTATGTTGGAGTGTTCAGATGACTAGACCAATACATGAGATGAACTGCGCAGTGGTTTCCAAACCAGGGAGCTCTCCATATAGTTTTCTTTCTATTGGGGGTGTTTTGGGGCCAGTGTCTTATACGAGCCTCTTGGTAAAGAGAGCAGTTTTGGAGGACGTGGTCGGCATTCTCTGGTGACACTCCACATGGGCAGATTTCATTGGTTCCAATTTTGAGCTTCCGGTACATGTGTTGTCACATTCTGTTGTGTCCGGTCCTGAGTCGAAAGATTAGACGTTGATTCTGTCGGGATAGCTTATAGTAAGCGTCATCTTTCTTGTGATTTGGATGAGAGCTCGTCCATTTCTCATTTATTTTATTCACAATTAATTTCTTCATTTCTTCTGGATAGAGTGCAATGTTTAATTGTGAGTTTGTTTTCCCACTCTTGGCGAGTGTGTCAGCCTTCTCATTTCCTTCTAGTTCTATATGAGCTGGTATCCGTTGAATAACAGTTTTCTTTTTGTTTTACTGTTGTTGTTTATCTATGTAAGTGCTGTCCTGAGGTTTTTAATACAAGAGGGATCAGAGTTTTGCAAGGTTTGGAGGTTTGTTTTCGCATCGGTTAGAAAGACAATCTGACTGTGTTGGGAACTTGGATGATTTGCTAGCATGGTAGCAGCTAGTGCTAGTGCTTCCCTTAGAGGTAATGACGGTGGGAAAAGAAAAAAGTGAAACTAGAATTTACAGGCCAGAAGTTGGTGTTTTTTGTGTGATATAAGTGGGCCGTTCTAGGGGAGCGTAAAAATGGCAAGGAAAGGTGATGGGGGGGGGGTGTTCGGCCAAAATTTGATGTGAGCGTTCGATGCGCAGGATGCAACAATAAAAAAAAATGGCTCATCCCAAAAAGCATCAGAGAGACTTTGAAATATTTCAATAATGAGCTGAAAAGTTCGAAAAATACCCAGAGATTGTATGCAGGACTATTGTCTCAGTCGTAGGGTGAAAGGGAAGGGGCCAGATAAATGATACCGGTAATCGAATTCAGGGGAAAAAAAACATAGGGTTGGGAGGGGTAGCGTTATAAAGCGGGCCGTGCCTGTTAGATGTAACAGATCGGAACACTCATTTTATTTGGGAGGGGTGGGGGCGAGCGGAGGGGCTGTGGCGGATCAAAAAGGGAAGGGGAGAGCAAAAGGATATCGAGCAGAGCTGAGTTGGGGGCTTGGGAGGGCGTGTACGGCAGAGCTGAGTTGGGGGCTTGGGAGGGCGTGTACGGTAGAGCTGAGTTGGGGGCTTGGGAGGGCGTGTACGGTAGAGCTGAGTTGGGGGCTTGCGAGGGCATGTACGGCAGAGCTGAGTTGGGGGCTTGGGAGGGCGTGTACGGTAGAGCTGAGTTGGGGGCTTGGGAGGGCGTGTACGGTAGAGCTGAGTTGGGGGCTTGGGAGGGCGTGTACGGTAGAGCTGAGTTGGGGGCTTGGGAGGGCGTGTACGGTAGAGCTGAGTTGGGGGCTTGGGAGGGCGTGTACGGTAGAGCTGAGTCGGGGGCTTGGGAGGGCGTGTACGGTAGAGCTGATTTTTGGGCTTGGGAGGGCGTGTACGGTAGAGCTGAGTTGGGGGCTTGGGAGGGCGTGTACGGTAGAGCTGAGTTGGGGGCTTGGGAGGGCGTGTACGGTAGAGCTGAGTTGGGGGCTTGGGAGGGCGTGTACGGTAGAGCTGAGTTGGGGGCTTGGGAGGGCGTGTACGGTAGAGCTGAGTTGGGGGCTTGGGAGGGCGTGTACGGTACGGTACGGCCAAAGTATTATGTAAGCAGTACGACTAGCAGGATGTGCAAAGTAAAAAGGGCCCAAGTCAAAAAATATGATAGAGCCTAGGAAATATTTCGAAATAAGAACTGAAGAGCAGAAGATAGTGTAAATAAGACTATTTGTTAAGGCGGAGACTGGGGGGGGGTGGGCGGAAATGCTTTTCGAATTTACGGGCCGGACCAAGTTATAAGTAAGAGAAAAATATGGAGGGGGTCCAAGTCAAATTATACAATATATAGCCTGGGAACAAATTAACGGGAGTAGCCGGTGGGTAAAGTTAATTATACCTATATGCATAAGGATAGTTATACCCTTACGTGTTTTGTTTCACAAAGTTTAGGCTATATTCATTGGTCTGGGTGGAATGGTTTATACATATCTCCCATTTCTCATTCTAGGATCTATTTGAAACTTTGCACAATTGTTTATTGTGGGGGACATTACATATACTTTACTTATTACTTATTAAGTAATACCAAATATAAAATAAGTACAATAAATTACCCACATAGCTAACCAGGGTACCTACAAGAAGATAAATATTCTGTTACGTAAAACCAGTCTTCGATACATTATTAAACTAAAACATAATGATTTTGAGGACAAGTATTTCCATCCTATTGCATATAATGCCGAATTAGACACCCAGTGTGTCACTGAATGACGTGTTATGCTGGGTTTATAATGACAGCATATATCCTTCACTGCACCTCCATACACAGCACAGAAATGACATGAGAAACGTAGAAGGCATACCTTTGATTCTGTAAACGGAAGGGTACACACTTAAGACGCGGCTTTAGAAAGCAAACAGTTGATGAAGACCTCCAGTGGTGCAGTGGAGCAGAACGAACAAAATCCAAACTCTTATCCTATTTCAATGCAAATTGCAAATATATAGATATAAAAAAAAAACCTAGCCTTGTTAAGGTTTCTCATTGAATCATTAAAGAGACGTCTATCTGCGTTGATTCGAATTCGAAATATAAATGTGCATTATAAAAATAAACATTTCACGCTAAAATAAATTACTTATTAACCTACACCTTTTTTTCCTATCGCAAAAAAAAAAAAGGCAAAAAAACCCCCCAAAACAAACAAAAAAAGAACATTAACGACTACTACAAAATATTCGCTTATTCCAGTGTTATTGTTGTTTGTTTTTTCAACTTTTATTACTAAAGATACCTTCTCTCTGTCACCCCTGATACTTAAAAGAGTTACGTTCGCATCCCTTTATCTTGGGGGGACTTTGAACGTACTGTTATCTCAGATGGCTGCCATAAACTCTTTAATATCCAAGCTTAGGTTCCCATATTTTCTTTGTTTTTCCATTTTGGTTTTCCTTATAGTATGATATAGTGGGTACGGCGATGGCAAACGATTGTAGCGGTTTTTAATTTGGACTTTTTCTTCTTCTTACTATTATTATGTAAATGAATACATTTTCTTTCTCTGGCACTGCCTGGGTCGAGTTTCATTCAAGGAAAACAAAACTCATTGTAGTCCCTTTTAGAGTGTCCACTTTCAGAAATTTTCTGATGATGTGGCAGGTCTGCCCCAGTATTGTCTTTTAACAGGTAATAAGAATTTTTTTTAGGACTGCTTAGGGTTTCGAATGTGTCTACGGGGTCAGTTGTCATTATACCTTCGGTTGATATAATCATCATTTTTTAAAAATTATGAATAACTGTTAAAATGGTTTTGTAAAAAAGGGAAATATAAGAAATCCATTTTCAAACAAAAAGAAAGCTTATGTAAAGGGGAATAACTCCGTCTTTAAAATTATAGAAATCAATAATGTACAAGCTATTTACCTTATTTGATATCAAACAAAATAATTAATTACAAATAATTGATTGACTGAGTATTTTTATTTATTGATTCATGTTTTGTTAGGTACAATAAATAATGTTTAAAGTATCAACTTGATCGGGGAAGGCGTGATGTAGAAATAGGGTGAACAAATATATATATATAG
Organism: Biomphalaria sudanica; assembly: GCA_036873155.1. NCBI lineage: Eukaryota > Metazoa > Mollusca > Gastropoda > Planorbidae > Biomphalaria > Biomphalaria sudanica. The sequence continues at coordinate 1,280,202 of JAZGLO010001495.1, forward strand.
GGGGACTAAACCCAACACATTTAGCCACATATGTGAATACTGAAGTATTAAATTCCATTGTTGCTATTAAACAAAATAATGATTTACCAGTAATTAATTGTCTAATTGGTTACTTTTTTATTGATTCATGTCTTGTCTATGTCAATGAATAAGTGTACGAAGTTTTAACTTGATCTGAGAAAGGGTGTGGGAGAAATAACGTGTACACACTTTTTACCAGAGAAACAGACAGACAGAGTGAGTTGAATACAAGCTTTGTAAATAGAACGACATGTAAAAAAAAATAGTTTCGTATAGTTAAGCATAACCAACTTTATTATTTATTTTTAGTAAACTTTTTTCTTCCATTTATGTAATTTTATTTTTTGGTCTCGTACTTTTACTATTACAAAGAATCTGTACAGTGGATAGTTTCACAACAGATATATACAAAAATGACCCAAAAATCTAATAATGCTGTGTTAAATAAATCATAAAAAAAAAAGCCTAATTTTGAAATTTTTATTCGAAATTTTTTTTGATACATCATTAAACACAGCAAGGATTTTTCTCACAATAGAAGTCTATAAAAAAATTAAACTGAAATAGTAACAAAAGAAAATTACCACTATAGCACTATTTCTACGAGAATATTTTTGGCAAATGAAGTCCATATCCACTGTAAGCACATGTGTACTTCAAACGGTCTAGTAGTCCAAGAATTATAGGTATTCACGCAAGTCCTACATGCAATCATATATAAAAGTACACCTTCTTTGTACAGGCTAGCTATTGATACGACTTTCCTGTGTTATCGAGAGTATTTCCTACGTTTAGCTCTAGTCAGTGATTCTCAAAGTGTTTGTCAACCCATTTTTAATATCCCATATCGACAGATGTCTTAGTCTTTAAAAGTAAAAATATTGCACACTGTGAATGTATTTTACCTTCCAAACATTACGTGTTCAACAACAACAACAACATCAATAATAATAATAATAATAGTAACAATAATAATAATAATAATAGTAACAATAATAATAAGTCTGGTGTGAATGTACACTTTGATTTCTTATACTTATAATGTTTTTTGTTTGGTGTAATGCACAAATTGTAAGAGAAATTTCCATACGACAATAAAGATTATTATTATTATTATTATTATTATTATCATTATTATTATTGTAATTAGAAAAACAAGAAGAATATGGGGAAAAAAAAAGGCTTGTAGATTAAGCGTTTATGGAAGTTTTCCAAAATAACATTATACATAATATAATAATAACTGACCTCACAGTTACCTTCAAGGCCCTTTACATTCCTAGGAACATTCTCGTTGCCAGTCAGAGGGCGGTACAGCTGCAGACTTGCCAAAATGACCTGAAAATTCCTCAGTGGACAACGATAAAGGGACTACAATGAACTTTGTATCTCTTTTACGAAAATTGGCCCTGGCTGGCAGTGCCAGTGATTGAATACTTGTTCGTTTCTAACATAATAATAGTGTTAGGCGCTCCCGTACTGTCTTCTGTGCGGTTTATTCAAACGGAGGTAACTCTCAATGAACGAAATCCAATACCACAAGTGAAAGGCCCAGACACGTTAGTCGACGCTGGTAGCAAATATCGAAAAACATGTTTAATAATAACAAAGGGAACCGTCGAATGTCGTCAAGCTAAATCTCCATGTTTATTAAAAAGCTCCTCTCTCTAAAGCCGTCAAAAGTAGTCTCTCTACGTGTCACTATTATTCCTGAAATCCAATTTTTTTTACCAGTCGCGTCATTGTCTCTAAGTCTTAAAAAAAGTAATCCTGCACCAGGATATTACGCGGCCGTGTACTACTGTTCCAATTAGTATCCGTGAGTCAGTCACGGATCTCGTGTTTCAGCTGCAAATGTCCCTCCCATGGTAGCCTCAATTCAACAATGTTTGGGTCTTTGAAATTTTCAATGTCCCATTTAATGCGTGGGTTAGTGGTAAAAGCGTATCCGGAACTTTTAGTTGGGGGTGGGCGATTTTTTTTTTCAATCCCAAACCCTACCGCCCAGTAAAATCTAACCCTATGTGTAAACGCAATACACAAACACACACACACACATATGCATAAATATTGTATTGCAAATAAAACTGACTAGTTCCTTAAACAAATAAGATACCCCACAAACTTAGATTAAAGCTTTAAGGTCCTCGCAAAAAAAAAATGTCTTCGAAAAATATTTAAAAAAAAAATTATTTGTAAGTGTTAAATTCTGTTCAATACGCCTGTTTATAACTTCGTTTTGTTACAAAATTATAATTCAAAGCTCTGAACAAAAAAAAAAAAAAAACAATTCCGAAGGAAGAGGAGGGAGGAGAAATGAAGTAGACTAATTAGATTCTACTCCCATTTTTTATTTTATTTTAGGACCCACGTAAACCTCTATCCCTACCGCCCCCACACTGGATCCGCCAGTCTATGCAGTTAGATCTAGGATCTTGTAAGCAAAGAAAAAATGCGTATTAAAAGTAGATTTACATGCTTGACTAACCACGGCAGTGTGTATTGTCTCGCCAGACCACTCAACACACAACAACATTTCAAGCCTCTCTCTCTGTCCCAAGAAGTATATAGATCGTGTTTCTGACTGATTTGAACAAACTGGTCAGTGTAAGGCTAGTCGAGACTACTTGTAGTCGGTCATGACAAGACAACCAAGCGATAGTGTTTGTTTGTTTGATGAAAATGCCTTTTTTTCTCGAGTTGATTATCCTAATGCTTTTAGATATATCTATACATGTATATATATATATATAAGTATCATAGCTCTGGACTAGGCCGTCACTAAGCCTAACAGCTACTGTAAGAATGAAGCGATACGATTGGTTAAATCTGGTTTCTCTTTCAGTATTGTTTAGGGAAGTGACGTATGGACTAGCTTAAAACAAAATCCCATAGAACCCCGTTTTTTTTTTAGATGTCAAGAATTTACTGACTAATTTATTAAATAGAAATGTTTCTAAGCATTTAAATAAAAAATTGTAAAATGTTTACTATTACAACTTTTTACGCAGAATTTAAATATGTCAATAACTAAAATTGTCAAAACCATCGGAGTTTCCCTTTAAAGATGAAACTGACAGCAGGTTACTGTGAGTACATTTTAGTGTGAAACATTTCTAATGGATGCAGGGCCGGATTTAAGGATGTGGAGACCCCCGGGCACAGAATTTTAGGGAAAGCTTAAACAAAATTCACTTTTTAACACTTATCAATAAACATACTGATATAAAAAAAATAACGAAAAAGAGTGGTACATTTTCTCTAATTATATTTTCTCTAAAAATTTAAAATCCCAGTCTTCACCAGGATTCAAACCCGGGAACCCTCGGATTAGAAACCAAGCGCTTTACCGCTCAGCCACAGCGCCTCCAATATGTTATATATATTAGTGTGAAAATTATCATTATTAATGTTATTAATTTCATTAGTACTGCTCGTAAAAAAATGTATTGGAGCATGGCTTCAAACTAAGGGACTTGAAAAAACAAAATTCAACTCGGCGTAGTAAGAAGAATTAAACTGCTTATCTCCCCTGATCTCGTCTCTCGTCTTGTTGAACAGGAGCTCTTCTAGACTGCTGATAACAATTGGGTCTTCCCACCGAACATGTGTTTGGCTTTTCCTAGAATCGAAAGCTTACCTGTCAAACTAAAAAAAAAAGATAAATAAATAAATAAATAGATAAGAGAATGAAGGCAGGTAGATTTACGTAGTGATACTGGAAAAATCTTAATGGCTTATTAATGCTTTAACCCAAAATTCTCGACCTGTATGGCGACATTTATGCACTACGCAAGACAGCAGGGTTTCTGTCCAGGGCTTTTGCAAGAGAGGATTTGAGCCTCTCAAGCCCTCACTCTAATGGAGTTTGATGATGATGATGATGAATGCTTTAATGGGAGATTAAAAACATTTTGCTGAGTATTGTGTCGGTCCTCATGATGCCCCCCCCCCCCAATCAAAAAGTCCTTTTTTTTCTCCAAAGGAAATGCGTATTTAATGTTCAAGTATTGCTAATTTGGAAAAAAAATCTATTTTACAAAAAAAGATACTACAAATAAATCTTAGTGCTTTCTTACTAGCAGTTTATCTATAATTTTCGTTCCGCATCATTATATTGCTAAAATTTGATGATAATTTCTAGAAGAGTTTGGTCCAATGAAAAAAAAATTCAACCCGTAGCTCATATGTGTGTTTCTACAGAATCGTCTTGCTTTTGCCTAGTGTTTTTTTTTCATGCAGCCAATATTGAACTAATTTAGGACTTTTAATCCAGCCTTGACATGTCAGGTGTAGGCTTGATGCCACACATCACTTGATGCCCTGTGCGGCCCTCACCACCCACACACTGCTAGCTACGCCACTGCTAGCTGGACACCGACTTTCCAAAAGGCTGAGTTAAATTTGATTACAGTCGTGCAAAATAAATTTTATAATAAAATATAATTATGATCATGCAAAAAAAAATAGTCATGATATATGATTCTAATCATGCAAAATAAATATAATTATGAAAATTTGATTTTAATAATGCAAAAATAATGCAATCATGAAATTAGAAGAACCTTTAGAGAAACATTAAATGTCATTCCTTTTTAAAAAAAATAACTTAAACGTAGTCCCTCTCTCAAATTCTATCCCTGCCTCTATCTCTCTCTCTCTCTCTCTCTATCTCTCACTCTTTTAATGCTAGTCGTTAGAGATAACAGGAAAATCCAATGTCAGAGATAACAGGAAAGTGTAATGTTAGTCTTCGTGTGTACTAGATATATATGTATATTACGATGCCACCTTACACTAAACTATGAAACGTTAGAGTGACCCACCTGTCGTTAGAATACATATACCTCTCTCTACTCGCCCTCTACATCAATCAGGTATCAATTCTTAAATCTTGCTATAAAAGGTTTCATTCCTTCTGTTGGCTACATGTATTTGTTTCCAGAGGGACCTATCTAATGTAGTAAGACATCAATCAATCAATCAAATTATCAAAGTAGAAATTTTCAATGTTTCCTGGCCATAGACTACACACTATTCTTAATGCCAGGACAGTGTAAATATTATAGACGACTGTAGTCGGTGTCAGTATCTTCATACATTTTACGAAGCTTATATCAGCTCACTCTGTCTGTCTGTCTGTCTGTCTGGTACAAATTTTGTGTGTACAAGTCATTTCTCCCACTTCCCATTCTCGGATCAAGACGAAACTTCGAAAACTTATTCATTGTCCCTAACAAAGCAACCAATTAATGAATTAATTAGTATTAATTAATTAATTTTATTTGATATAGAAATGTAAATGTGCATTTCTTCCCTTTATATAAGCTTTATTTTATCAAAAAGTATTTTTATAATATGGTTAATATACTTAAAGGGGGCGGTAGGCCGAAAAAGACCACTGGTCTAAATCTATTGCAAATTGTACCACACGACTGGTCCAAACTACTAAAAGCTTTTTTTTAAAACTATTTTTGTGTGTTTGTATTTTGGTTGTTTATAACTGACTTGGAGAAGGCACAGACTCGTTCAAGAGAACTCAGTTTAACAGTGGTTATTGAACTAGAGTAGTCACCCCTCTCACCTCTATACGTTCCCTTGATGCCCAATTGGCGATTGTAGTTTAAAGTTGTGAAGTAGGTTTCATCAGGGATTCTGGTGCCCTTGACCCAATTTAAGAGATCACGTGCTGTCTGGTTGTGAAGAATTAAGTCCACAAAATCTCTGTATTGAAGAAGAAAAAAAAACCCACAAGATTATAAAGGGAAGATCTCCTGTTGAACTGTCTGTCTGGTCAAAATCTTTGACACTTTATTTATCCCATTTTCCATTGTCGGATTAAGTTCAAAACTTGGCACAAATTATTCACATTGTCGAGGACACAAAATAAACCAAATAAAATTTGAAATATTTAAACAAAAATATTTTTTTTTCTACGAACAAATATGAAACTGCTGGAAAATGTACTAAGCTAATGGAAGGTAACCCTCGCAATAATGAGGAGATGAATTGTGCTCTTTCCCAAAAACGCAAATGCCAGTGCTCTCAACCTCCATTTATAGCATTGTTGACATAGTCGCAAGACAAGAAGAAAGACTGACACCATTGTGCACGGTTATGATTGTATCCAAAGAACTGTTGCATTTTCACATAAACTAAGTAAACTTGTTTTTTATAAGCATTGTTTAAATATTTAACTTATCTATTTTCACAACTCATTCCACATCATAATCTTTAATACATATTTAGTGAGCTATAGTCAAATATTTTTATTTTAAATTTATTTAATGTATATTTTGTTAAGGCTACCATTAGGGAAGAGCGTTTATTATTATTTATTTTTTTTACCACATACCATTTATTACGTTCAACAATTGATGATATGATGCTGATGTAGAGATGATGAATAATAGGATGATATTAGATGTGGTGAGGTTGATGAAAACACTGATGGCTAATTATTAGTCTTACTAACCCAGAGGTTCTCAACCTTTTTCGCTCGCGACCCACTAATACAATTTTTCACTTGGCGGCGACCTCCCATCCATAAATTTTCGTTCATAAGCCTAGGTAAATGTGATTTAGCTAATGTTATGAAATCGTTATCAAAATGTAGATCACTGATGTTAATTCCATTGTTGGAGACTGAACATATGTAGCAGCCTTCAAAACTAGAATACTGGATGTCCTTATCAGCAAAGCTCAGAGGTTTGTTTTGCCTCATACATATGACAGAGAGAACTTCTTAACAAATGACGCATTTGTCGCTTCCAAAGTTTTAGTTTATTTTATTGATGCTTGACGATCGTTTCATAATTTGTGTGGTAATGCAATCTAAGTAATATTCCATTTACTACAGTATTAGAAATGTTAATGCATACCAAGCTTGGTACAAATATGCTTGTTACAACACACGTCTAAAACGTAAATGGGTCGCGTTCCATAGGTTGAGAACCCCTGGACTAACAGGATAGGACCAACTTACGGTCATTTACCTGTTAAGGACAACATGAACAGATCCTTTGAATGCCGTCATATTGTGTGGAGGGTCTGACTTCCATCTGCTTTTTCCTCTGGGAATGAGCCAAATGAGATTAAAACAGGTAGTCAGGAACTTAATTATCTAGTGTTTTTACAAAGCTCATATCAACTCTGTCTGGTACAATTTTTGTACACCTTCTTTTCCAACTTCCCATTCTCAAATCAAATTAAAACTTTGCATAATTATTCACTGTTCCTAACAAAAACATGAATCAATATAAAAAGTAACCAATTAATTAATTAATAGTAATTAAGTATTTTGTTTGATATCGAAAAGGCTAAATTGGGCCTACATTTTAAACTATATTTCTCAATACTGTACGAAGTTCTTCCCCTTAGATAAGCTTTTTTTTTAAACAATAATGTCTACATATAATTCTCTTCATGGCCTAACCATGACTGACACCACCAAAAGTCATGGAAAAATAACTCTTTTATTTCTGCAAGTCGCACTGGAGTTAGCCTACGTAACTTTTGCGGAGAAAAAAAAAAGAGGGGGGGTGGGAACAAGTAATCTTCTCGGTATTCACTAGTCGATAAATAGCAGGGCCGGACTTAACCATTGCGGGGCCTTATGCGAAATGGATTGCGTTGGACCCCGTTTGGGTAGGTATACGGACAATAAGTAAAAATTAAGAGTTTGCATAAGAAAATAAACTCGTCTTTGCATCTTATTCATTCTTACATACGTACAGAATTACTTAACGAGCCTTTCTGTTCCCTACATAGATCCCGCTCAATACCAAGAATTACCAAATGTTTCAATCTATCTACGAGAATTGTTGTTTTCAAATAATTCTTCATTAGTTTGAGGCGCGACAACCCAAAATGACAATTTTGTCTATATTTCAGAAGATTTTTATTTTGTTTTCAAAAGATTTTAAGAATTTCCGAACTTTTTCGTATATTTCGAAATTTCAGGAGATTTAGGATTAGGAGGCCGCAGAAAATCTGTTATAAGCTATAAAATGGTTTAATTCAATAATTTACTCCTAGGTTTAGCGTGGGGCCTATGAGAGTGCGGGGTCCACTGGGGCCCTGCAAAATAGCGACGTATGCTACGCCGCGAGTCGACTAGTTTTTCATATTTCTCTTGCTATGTTATAGTTTTAATATTTTCGTCAAGGTTGTAATAGCCGGAAGTGGTTATGCTATACTTTCTTCACTACCCATAAAATAAATACTTCAAATAGCCTCGAACACCCAGTTCAACTTCTGGGTTTCGCGTGTGGCTCAGATGTTAAGTCCGGCCGAGCTATTATCTCTCTGAGAGGAGAAGGGTTTGAGCTGGTGGCACCTAAACCAGTAACTTCGGGCAGGAGGGGCTCGATAGCCTTTGCTGTCTATCTAACTTGGAGAAAAAAAATTGAACACAAACCTCTGCTTTCTTCCTTTGCGGCTATACCCAACCATGGGAAATGCTTCAGGAGTCAACCTTGAGGAAAAATCAGGAGCCGGCAACCCTTAGGCAGCTTACAGTAAACACCTAGTGGGACACCTAATCGAACCTGCATGGCCGCTGTATCGGCACCTGCCTTTTTTTTTTATTGGACACATCAGCTATGTGGAGAGATCGAGTCTACTTTGTGGGTGACATTGTTGCGACCATAGCTAATGCCCAGGCATTCATCTTATTTCTGGGAGATGATGCATTGTTGCTTTCAAACTGAAGGAGACCATATATTTGATATTTGACTAGCTTTATTTTCTGTTACACAACATAATTGCTTGGTCTGTGAGACTTCTGTTCGAGCGAGGGGGTTTTAACCTACATGAACTTGTGACGTCTTGAAAAAAAAAATGACGTCATTTATTCATGTGCTTTAGAACTAATGCTTGTAGACCGGAAGGTTCTATTCAAGACTTTTAAATACTGATCACTGCAAACACTATACAAGGGACGTAATCTCTAGAAAATGTCGATTGTTCAAGAAATAGATATGCCATTGTTTGGTTTAACAAACATAAATTGAGGCTTCTGTAGTGCTCTCTTTCAGTTTGTAGTGTTAATCTTATTGGATTTATTGATTAAAATGTTTGGACTTTCTATTCCTGTATTTATTGATTCCAAGACAGGTTCTGGTCTATGAGGACAATGACTCGGAGAAATACTATTCTAACAAGTGATGATATATATTCAGCCCTATTTTTTCTCTTATTGACATCCCAAGCTATACTAGACTTCGTTCACACATTTCATTCTTCTTTCTTTTATTTTTCCATTCTTTCTGTAATTCATTCTTTTTTCCTTTTTTTTATTCTTTCTATCATTCTTTCGTTTATTCATTCTCTATTTTTATTCGTTTTTCATTCTTACTTTCATTCATTCTTTCTTTCTTTCTTTCTTCCAATCTTTCTTTTTTTCTTTCATTCTTTCTTTCTTCCAATCTTTCTTTCTATCTTTTATTCTTTCTTTCTTCCAATCTTTCTTCCTTTCTTTCATTCTTTCTTTCTTCCAATCTTTCTTTCTTTCTTCCAATCTTTCTTCCTTTCTTCCAATCTTTCTTACTTTCTTTCATTCTTTCTTTCTTCCAATCTTTCTTTCTTTCTTCCAATCTTTCTTTCTTTCTTCCAATCTTTCTTCCTTTCTTTCATTCTTTCTTTCTTCCAATCTTTCTTTCTTTCTTCCAATCTTGCTTTCTTTCTTTCTTTCTTTCTTTCATTACTTCTTTCTTCCATTCTTTCTTTCTATCTTTTATTCTTTCTTTCTATCTTTTATTCTTTCTTTCTTCCAATCTTTCTTCCTTTCTTTCTTTCTTACTATCTTTCTTTCTTTCTTCCAATCTTTCTTTCTTTCTTTCATTACTTCTTTCTTCCAATCTTTCTTTCTCTGTTTAATTGTGTTGAAAAGAAGATTGATGAATTTCAAAGTATTAACTACGTTTGCTTCTTGTCTAAATAAAAAAACACAAAGAAAATGTCTATAAATATTGAAGCTCATCTCTTTGTCAGGTTCTCACATGGTCACTGGGTGGCGCAGCTACATCTTTTGTTACAAAGACGATGGAGCATTAATTATGTTCGATACCAATTCTTTTTAAAGACGTCATAACAAAAATATCGACTTCAGTCTGTTCAAAATTGAAAAGAAAAGTTCTGTACCGAACCAAAATGGGAACAAAAGTAAGAATTCTTTAAGTCTCAAAGTCAAGTAAAATAATACAAAGGAAAATACAATTGAGTATTGACTAAACATTTCTGTTTAGAAGTGTTTGCGATGGTTCAGAGTAGACAGAGTCTGACAAACTAAAATGTATTGTTATAGATAAGAAAATGTATCCTTTCAGTGCCAGGGCAAGACTATGAGCTCTTGATGATACTTAATTATGATGATTATATAAATATCGTATATCTAATTTATATAATTGAAATTAAAGAGTATGTATGTATGTATGTATGTATGTACCGAAAAAAAACAACAACTGTTTGACCAATATTGAAAAGACTTGTCATAAAACTGTTCTTATATCATGACGAAGACGAAAGTGTAAGTATGTTTAATGTCCCTTTCACAACCGGAGGGTCCTAACAACAGACAAAAGTACCTAATTGTATCTCTATTAAAGAACGAAACGTTTTAACAAATCGGGTCATTTTCAAACTCTTATTTTCGTGGTAAAGTAAAATAAAATAAAATGTGAATGGAACAAATGACATGCATCTAAATAATCCAGTAGATCAGTAATACCCAAACTAAGGAGAGAGAGAGAGAGGGAGTAATAGAGAGAGGAAAAGAGGTAGAAAGAGACAGACCAGGGAGTATTGATAGTAAATAGCTATTACCTAGTGGTATATTTTGTTTTTCGCCTTGTTTTGTGGATTTATATACTTTTCTTTATTGTGACTAGTTGGTTTATCTATTTGCTATTTGTCTAAAGATAACAAAATAAGAACAACATTAAAAAATACTTTTTAAAAAAAGCTTATACTAATTGTAATTGTTACGTGCGCATCTTAGTGTCAATGTGAACTGGTGCGAATGCGTGTTGAAAGTGAGAGGAGAACAAAAATGGAGGAATATGACCAAGAAAGTGTTTTCAGTTTGTCACGTATTACGAATTGAATTCTACTTTTAAATGGCTTGCCTAGGGGAACGTGACAAGAGAAAAAAAAGGTAGTTGTGTCACTTATCTTAAGTCTGAATTTAATCAAAGACTTATAATGAATAACAAAAAAAATGACACAAGAAATCGGAAGGTAAAATATCAACTTAATGTTTAATAAAAGATAACTCGAATAGTACTTTTAACTGTATCACATAAAGCAAAAAACAAACAAACATTTACTCAATACAAATTGGAAGGGTTGACCAAAACCCTTTTACAAAAATGGCATGTAAAAATATTACAATACAAGAGTTTGAAAATATAATTACAAATACAAACAAGGCCTTGAAAAATCTTAACTTACACGATAAATGGTATACCACGCACGGGTCACGCAATGTCTCCGCTATTCTGTCTCACGGCTGTCTCCGTATGTCTGTCCGTCAACGTCACGCGGGCGGTCTTTATATAATCTACCGCGCGTCGATCTCAAGACAAATCTAGGAATTTCTCGAACCAAATACGTCATCAATTTCCCAGATCTAGAACGCTCTTCAAAGAGACAGAAAAAAAACACCCTCCTTTCAACCAGAGGTACACACACAGGTCAAGGACCGGTCACTGTCTGTGTGGCTTGACGAATAAAAAAGAAAAAAAAACTTATTACACAAGGGGCAGACAACCTACCCGTCTCTTGACCGCAACAGGTCAAAGAAAGAAAAGAAAAAAAAAAACAACGCCTAGATACGTAACACCTCCCCCCTAAAAATAAAAAGTTTACATTTCCACGAAATGGAAATCTTTTTAGAACTACAAAAAATATTTACATTACAGAATGTATTTATCATGATATATATATAAAAAAAAATATATACATCAAAATACTTTTTACAATCTAGATAAGGCATCGGCGATAACATTTTCGCTGCCTTTTATGTGTTTAAGATCTAGGTTGTACTCTTGTAAAAATAAACTCCACCTGAGAAGTCGTTGGTTCTTGCCAGACATTTTGTGGATAAATGTAAGGAGATTGTGGTCAGTAAATACAACCAGTGGCCATCTAGACCCACTGATATAAAAATCAAAGTGTTGTATAGAAAGAATCAACCCAAGACATTCTTTTTCCACAGTAGAATAATTTCTTTGATGTCTATTAAATTTCTTGGAAAAGAAACAAATAGGGTGCTCTACTTGGAAATTATCTTCTTGGTAAAGGACTGACCCAACACCTGTGTCACTGGCGTCAATAGCTAACCTAAAAGGTTTTCCGAAGTCAGGAGCCATCAAAATGGGAGAGCTAGATAATATCTGCTTGATTTGGTTAAAGGCTTTCTGACATTCATCCGTCCAAGTAAATCGGACGTTCTTTCTCAGGAGGTTTGTTAAAGGACTGGCAATGACAGAAAAATTTTCGCAAAATTTTCTATAATATCCAGACATTCCCAAAAATCTTCGGAGTTGTTTCCGATCAGCAGGGATAGGGAAAGCTTGGATAGCTTCTACTTTGGCCATTACAGGTTTCACCTGGCCTTGTCCTACAATATGGCCTAAGTATTGGATGGAAGCCTGGCAAAAATCACTCTTACTCAGGTTTACAGTAATTTTTGCATGTAACAGTTTAGTAAAAAGACAATGCAGTTGTTTACAATGGCTAGAAAAATCTTGGCTAAAAATTACTACATCGTCTATGTATGCGTGGCAATTCTCCATGTCAGCAAGCAGGGCATTTATCATTCTCTGGAAAGTGGCAGGAGCATTCTTCATGCCAAATGGCATCACTTTGTATTGGTACAGACCATCAGGGGTGACAAAGGCGGAGATTTCCTTTGCCCTATCAGTCAGGGGAACCTGCCAATAACCTGAAAGTAGGTCTATTTTGGTGATGTACTTAGCGTCACCAATACGATCTATGAGATCGTCTATCCTAGGGATAGGAAACGAATCGGTCTTTGTTACAGCATTTACCTTACGGTAGTCTGTACAAAAACGATAAGTCTTGTCCTGTTTAGGTATCAAGACACATGGGGAGCTCCAACTACTGGAACTTGGTTCAATGAGGTCATTTTCAAGCATATACTTGATTTCTGACCTAAGTATGGCAAGTTTTTCAGGGTTGACCCTGTAAGGATGCTGCTTGACTGGAGTAGCCTCGCCAACATCTACATCATGCATTATAACATTAGTCTGTTTTGGTACATCAGAAAAAATGTCATTAAATTCATTAATGAGTTTCATGATAACTGGCCTTTCTGTCGAAGACAGATGAGACAGTTTTACATCCAAATTCTGTAATACAAAAGAATTAGGTATTTTGTATTGTCCAAATTTCTCCTTTACAATATCATCATCAATAGGAGAAACATGGCTATTTGAACAACTTTTGACTGTATTTAAAACACAATTACTCTTCTCTGAGTGATCTGGCTTAGATACATAAGGCTTCAGCATGTTTATATGACATAGCTGAGTCTTTTTCCTACGGTCAGGAGTTTTGATTGTGTAATTGAGGTCACTACTTTTGGTCTCAATTTCATAGGGACCAAAATATCTGGCTTGCAAGGGTTGACCTGGTATGGGCAAAAATACAAGCACCTTATCCCCGGGAGAAAATTCTCTAACACGGGCCTTTCTATCATACCAGCGTTTCATGCTGGATTGGGTGTTTTGTAAATTATTTTTGGCCAGAACACAAGCATCATAAAGTCTAGTTTTAAACTTAATTACATAGTCTAAAAGTCCTTCAGTGGCTGTTGGTGACAACAAAGTCTCTTTTATACATTTCAAGGGACCGCGCACCGAATGGCCAAAGACTAAGTCAAAAGGGCTGAATCCCAACGATTCCTGGACGGATTCACGGGTTGCAAACAGTAGCATGTGGATTCCTTCGTCCCAGTCTTTTTCGTGCTCAAAGCAATAGGTTCGGATCATGTTCTTGAGAGTCTGATGGAATCGCTCAAGAGCGCCTTGCGACTCGGCATGATACGCACTCGACATGCAGTGTTTGATGCCCAACTGAGTCATGACTTGCTTGAAAAGATTGGCCGTGAAATTCGTTCCTTGGTCCGATTGGATGGACTTTGGTAGACCAAATAGAGTAAAGAACTTGATTAAGGCCTTCACAATGTTTGATGCTTTTATGTTCCTTAGAGGAATAGCCTCAGGAAAACGAGTTGAAGCACACATAATGGTCAACAGGTATTGGTTGCCAGCTTTTGTCCTTGGGAGAGGACCAACACAGTCAATAAGTACTCTGCTGAAAGGTTCTTCAAAGGCTGGAATCGGCTTCAGAGGAGCAACAGGGATCTTTTGATTTGGCTTGCCAACCATCTGACAGGCATGACAGGATCGGCAGTACTGGATGACATCTTTCTTCAAACGTGGCCAGAAGAAGTGTGACATAATCTTGTGGTATGTCTTGTGGATGCCGAGATGACCTGACATTGGTGTGTCATGAGCCAGATTCATGATGTACGCTCGGTATCTTTCTGGTAACACGATTTGATGGCATATTCTCCATTCTTCTTCGTTGGATGCGTCTGGAGGTTTCCATTTCCTCTTGTGATGTCATTGCGGTTTCTCGGAGTTTGGCGAGCTCTGGATCCTTCTTTTGGTCCTCAATCAACTGTTTTCGAGTTGATGCCGGCTTTTCAGAATTTGGCGTTGGTTCTTCTTCAAGAGAAGCAAAGAATGTGGTGCTCAAGTCCACATCATCTTGGTTACTGTTGGCCTTGACGACGTTCTCTTCTTGAGATGCTTTCAACCTCATTGCCCTTGTTACTGCACACGCTGGATATAACTCTAGGTCTTCCTCGGGTGTGGCAGATAAGTCGGGTGTTTGAGTGACGATGGGTTCGGCTATCACCTTTCCACCTGCTAAGTCATTGCCTAACAGCTACGAGATGCCTTCCAATGGTAATGTTGGTCGGACACCTACAACAACCGGTCCAGTAATGAGATTTGACTTTATGTCGATTAGATGTAGAGGCACATCTATACATCCAAGCTCTACGCCTCGTAACAGGATGCTCTTCCCAGTCGATGATGATTTTGACAAGGGCAAGATACCCTCTAAAAGTAGCGATTGTGAGGCACCTGTGTCTCTCAAAATGGTGATAGGTCGTAGACTTGTAGAATCACCGGGTAGTGATACAAATCCTTCCGAAATGAAAGGCTTAAAATCCTCTAATAAAACATCAATTTTGGTTGATGCAGACTGGACTTGGGTCGAACTCTCGCTGGAGTCATTGACATCTCTAGGAGACGCAGTGGAGAAACTCTTTCTTGAGTCAGTAGAACATCTTGTGGATGTATTTGGAGAACTCTTGATGGAATCATTGGAACATCGGGGTGATGTCTTATGGGAACTCTTGATGGAGTCATGGGAACATCGGAATGATGTATTATGGGAACTCTGGATAGAGTCATTGGAACATCGGGGTGATGTATTATGGGAACTCTGGATAGAGTCATGGGGACATCGGGGTGATGTATTATGGGAACTCTGGATAGAGTCATGGGAACATCGGGGTGATGTATTATGGGAACTCTGGATAGAGTCATTGGAACATCGATGTGATGTATTTGAAAAACTCTTATTTGAGTCATTGGAACATCGGCTTGATGTATTTGAAAAACTCTTGTTTGAGTCATTGGAACATCGTAAAGATGAATTTGAAGAACTCACTGTTGAGTCATTTGAACACCGTGGAGACATTTTCGGAGAGTCTTGTACAGTCAATACATTTGAAACAGGTGGTGTCGAGGTATTCTTGATATGACTTGAGGATGAGGGAGTAAACCTCGACGACCACTGTACTGTGCAAGCGCTGACTTTTGAAGGAGCTTTTTCGTTTCTCTTCTTCAGTTTCCAGCAATCGTCAATTTTATGGCCTTCTCGTTTGCAGTAGGAACAAGTAGCTTTACTTGTAGTAGGTTTTCTGTCGTTTGTACTGCTGTTCTTGATGGAGTTGCTAGCAATGGACTCAGGCTGTTTGACTTGTTTTGGCTTGACATCCGTCGTATACTTGGCAAATTGATGTGATATTATATAATCGTCTGCCAACACTGCAGCCTTGTGCACATCTTCCTCGCCACGATCAGCTATATGCGTACGGACGTCCAGCCGCACACAACTCTTGAACTCTTCCATCAGCATTAGGTTCTTGAATTTGGCAAAGTCGGTGCCGATTTCCTTGGAAGTGAGCCATTTCTCAAAGCGTCGCTCCTTTTCCCGCAGGAATTCTACATGGGTTTGGCCATCCGATTTGCGACAATCCCTGAACTGCTTTCGGTAAGCTTCCGGAACAAGTTCATATGCCTTAAGAATTAAGGCCTTAACAACATTATAATCTTTTTGTTGTTCAATGGTCAAAGAACAAAATACCTCTGCAGCTCTACCAGTCAAAACTGTTAGCAGCAAAGTGGGCCACAAAGTTTCAGGTACATTAAAATTTTTCACACAAAGTTCAAATTGTGGAAAATAATTGTCAATTGTGGCTTCATTAAAGCGTGGAATTATTTTCAAAAATTTTGTTGCTTCAGCAGTATGACTGGCAGGGGAAGAATCTGGTCTTACATTAGCAGCTAACTCTAATTTCTTTAACTCTATTTGTAATTTCATTTCCATTTCTTTCTGCTCTCTAGCCGCTGCAAGCTCTTATTCTTTTTGTTTAATTTCTCTCTGCTCTCTAGCCATTTCCTTCTGGGCTTCTATTTCCATTTGTTTTAATTTTATCTGAAGTTCTAAATCTGATTTACCCTCATCGGGTCTAAGGGTTTCTAAAAGGTCTTCAGAAAATACTTCCTCGTCTACATAATGGATTACAATGTTATCTCTTATTTCTTGTTTAAGGGCATTTGATTTTATTTTTAACCCTAAATGTTTAGAAATAAGGACCAGTTCCTTCCTAGTAAAAGCATCAAGCTCTTCCACAGAGGGATTTGCAAGAAAAACCTGAATATCCATGACTAACTAGCAAACGATCAAGCAAAAATATGTATACAATGTAAATATACAGTACAAAATCAGTACAACAAAAAAACCTTAAGAGAGTTTGGTCAATACTATTGATACTTTACTTCCGACTCTTTGACACAAAAAATTTTTTTGTTAAAGTCAACTTCGCCTTTACAAAATTACTCAAGTAAGACGAAAATAGGTTCAGAAAAATATCCCGGACGAAAGCCCTCAAACTTCTTTTGTCACGTATTACGAATTGAATTCTACTTTTAAATGGCTTGCCTAGGGGAACGTGACAAGAGAAAAAAAAGGTAGTTGTGTCACTTATCTTAAGTCTGAATTTAATCAAAGACTTATAATGAATAACAAAAAAAATGACACAAGAAATCGGAAGGTAAAATATCAACTTAATGTTTAATAAAAGATAACTCGAAAAGTACTTTTAACTGTATCACATAAAGCAAAAAACAAACAAACATTTACTCAATACAAATTGGAAGGGTTGACCAAAACCCTTTTACAAAAATGGCATGTAAAAATATTACAATACAAGAGTTTGAAAATATAATTACAAATACAAACAAGGCCTTGAAAAATCTTAACTTACACGATAAATGGTATACCACGCACGGGTTACGCAATGTCTCCGCTATTCTGTCTCACGGCTGTCTCCGTATGTCTGTCCGTCAACGTCACGCGGGCGGTCTTTATATAATCTACCGCGCGTCGATCTCAAGACAAATCTAGGAATTTCTCGAACCAAATACGTCATCAATTTCCCAGATCTAGAACGCTCTTCAAAGAGACAGAAAAAAAACACCCTCCTTTCAACCAGAGGTACACACACAGGTCAAGGACCGGTCACTGTCTGTGTGGCTTGACGAATAAAAAAGAAAAAAAAACTTATTACACAAGGGGCAGACAACCTACCCGTCTCTTGACCGCAACAGGTCAAAGAAAGAAAAGAAAAAAAAAAACAACGCCTAGATACGTAACAGTGTTAATAAAGATTAAAGTATTTATAAACGGTGATTTGTCGTTTACATGTCTAAAGAGTCTCATCTAATGTGAAGACGTAACAGTAATCATTAGTTTGAATCAGTCATGTAGGCCTAATTAAATTTTTAATAGATCTAGACCAACAAAAATAATACTCAGGGATTGGAAATACTTTTAACGATTGTTTTAGTTTAGCGCTATTTCATGCTTTTAGCTTTCTCACTACGCTATGACCTTGTTACTTGTCTTGACCAGTTGGGAATGGGGGGGAGGGGAGAAGGAGGGAGAAAGAAAGGGACATCTGGGTCTGAGTGCATTTTATCGCTTTTTAAAAACATTAATAAAAAAGGCGAAACGACCTAAATTAGAACTCCTGGTTCAACTCTCCTCAAGCCGACATACTAACCACTCTGCAGGTGAAGTGCCTATGAAAAAAGAAGATTGTATAGTTAACTTTTGTTTGTTTCAAACATACTTAAAAGAAACTAATTCTGCTTATACCACCACTTCAGTCACGTAAAATTTATTTCCCTTGTTCGAGATATCAAACAAAATAATAACTAGCATTAATTAATGAACTAATGGATTTTTTAAAAATAATGGAGCAAATTTTAAGCTTGATCCGAGATTGGGTGTCGGACAAATAACGAGTACACACATTTTACCTGACAGACAGACAGACAGGAATTTTCTGGTGATGTGGCAGGTCTGCAGTAGTACCGCCCTCTGACAGTCCACGAGAATCTTCTTAGGAATGTTAAGGGCCTTTAAAGTTTCTGTGAGGTTAGTTGTCATTATTCCCTCGGTTGATATAGCAGCAGGGTATATTGTTAATTTAGATAACTTTCATAAAAGCTTAATCTCCAAGCCTAGGTTCCCATATTTACATTGATTTACCATTTTAGTTTTTCTTACATTATGAGACAGTGGAACGGCGATGTCAATTAATGGTACTGGCTTTTTCTTTTTTTTTTTTTAAATCAATAAGCAGCAAATCATGGCGATTAAAATCTAACGTTTTGTCAGTTAAATAGACCTATCCCAGTATAATAAGTGATCAGTAGACTCGAGAACCTCTTGTGGCGAGTATTTGTAATAGTAAATATATGTATCGATCGAATTATGTGTCAAAGCCAAGTGTTGATGTATTAATTTTACAACATGGTTATGGCGACCTAGGTAGGCAGATTCTGATAATGCTGTATTATTAGTAGTAGTATTAGTATTAAATTTAAATATAGAAGTTTTATCCAGTCTATGTTATTTATTGAGCTTGTTTGAAGTACAGTTAAAGTACAGAAGAAAATAGACTAGACCTTTAAAAACTAAAATCAACAACAGTCATCATGAAATTGCTCTGGCTATTTATCCTAATTATTACTAAATACACACTAGCTGAACACAGAACTAGATCTACCTCAGTCAACACTAAACTTAAAAAGGAAAAAACAATCATAATCAATCATCACACTTTAGATCAATGCAACTTCAAAAATAACCTAACATACACATCCATAACATTAAAGAAGATTACCCATCACAAATGGAAGTTCTCAATCAGACACAGTAGAAATAAATACCTATCACTTTTAATATTAATAGCAGGAGATGTAGAGTCAAATCCAGGGCCTAGATCTAAAGATAGATGCAACATCTGCAAAAAAGTATGCACCATGAAACAGAAAGCCATTCAATGTGACACCTGTGATGAATGGTACCATGCATCATGTCTCCATATGAATACACCTGTGTATTATGCCTTAGGCAACAAAGATGCATCATGGCACTGTGTACCGTGTGGGTTACCTCAGTTTACATCAGGACTGTTTGATTCCTTTGATACAGACACTTCTAACCCATACAACATCCTAAACACCATCACAAAACAAACTCACCAACCACTAGCCAGATCCACTCCTGTTAAACCTAAATCTACTAAAATTAATACAGTAGCCTCACTAGACAGACCTGCTAAAGAAGTAATACCAAAATACCTTAAAACCTTAGTAATAAATTTTCAAAGCATTAGGAACAAAACAGCAGACTTAGAAATTTTATTAGAATGTGAGAAACCAGACATAATTGCAGGAACAGAAACTTGGCTACATCCTGAAATTTATAATGCAGAAATTTTCAATAGTGGTTATGAAATTTTTAGAAAAGATAGGGCTGATAATCATGGAGGAGTTCTTTTAGCAATAAAAAACACTCTAATAGCAGAAGAAATTACCTTACCTAACTCAAAAAATATAGAATATACATTTTGTAAAATTAATACCACCTCAACATCCCTAATAATAGGCAGCATTTACAGAACACCAAATTCTAGTTTAGAATACATGCAGGAACTATGTAATCAGATTACTACACTTAAAGAGACAAATAAAAATGCAGTTTTTTGGATTATGGGTGATTTCAACCTACCTGATATAAATTGGAAAACACTAACCATAGATAAACACCAAAACCTTAAGGACATAAATGAGCTTTTCATAGAAACTTTACACAACCTAAGTTTAGATCTAATCATTAAAAAGCCAACTAGGTTAAACAACACATTAGATCTCTTCTTAACCAACAGACCTGGATTAGTAGTTGATTATGATATTATCCCTGGTCTATCAGACCATGAGATCATAAAAATACACAGTCAGATAAAAGCAGTAGCCAATACAAAACCCAAAAGAAAAATCTTACTCTGGAATAAATGTAACCTAACACAACTACACCAAGCTGCATTAAACTTTCAACAAACATTCTTATTAGAAAAAGACATTAACCAACCAGTCGATTACCTCTGGAATTTCATTAAAAACCATCTTAAAAGCATTATAGAAAATCATATACCAACTAAATACACATCAAACAAAATAAATAAATGCTGGTTTAATAATAGACTAAAGAAGCTTTGTAAACAGAAGGAAAACCTATATAGAAAATTTAAAGAAACCAAGGCAGAAAAAGTTTACTAAAAGTATATAAAAATTAAACACCTAACCCAAAAAGTAAGCAGACAGCTGCAGAGTGAATACATAAACAATGTAATATCTAAAGATAACAAGAAAAACCTATGGTCATACATTAAGTCTAAGAAAATGGAAACAATAGGCATAGCGCCATTAAAAGATGAACATAACATAATACATAATGATAATGAAACTAAAGCAAACATCCTAAACAAATACTTTGCATCAGCATTCTCAGCCCCCAGGAGACAAAGACATAATTCTTAATTTGAACCAAGTAGACAACATAGAAGATTTAGTAGTACAAGAAAATGGAATTCAAAAACTATTAGCCAACACAAAACCAAATAAAGCGTCTGGACCTGATGATTTTCCAGCTAGATTACTCAAAAAACTAAACAATGAGCTAGCCCCAGTGTTCAAAATACTCTTTCAGGCATCGCTTAACCAGGGCAGAGTACCAAAGGACTGAAAAGAAGCTAATGTCACCCCCCCCCCTATTTAAAAAAGGAGAAAAATCTGATCCAGGAAACTACAGACCAGTATCACTTACCAGCATCATATGTAAGATCCTAGAACACATGATATGTAGTAACATTAGAAACCACTTAGACAAACATAATGTCCTCACCCCATACCAACATGGCTTTAGGAAATATAGATAATGTGAAACACAACTAATAGGACTAATTGATGATTTTTCTAAAGGTTTAGATAATAGTGAACAAATAGATGTTATCTTACTAGATTTTTCCAAGGCTTTTGACAAAGTTCACCACCATAGTTTGCTTAAAAAATGAAAATATTTCGGCATTAATGGTCCACTGCATCAGTGGATTAAAGATTTTCTGATAGGGAGAGAACAAACTGTAATAATAAATGGCTCTAAATCAACACCAATAACAGTAAACTCAGGTGTACCTCAAGGAACAGTCTTGGGTCCACTACTATTTTTAATTTACATAAATGATTTATAAAATTGCATTAGTTCAGGAACAAAAGTCAGATTATTTGCAGACGATTGCATAATATATAGAACAATAAAAACAAAACAAGACACAGACATTTTACAAAGAGAATTAGATGAATTACAGAAATGGGAATCAAATTGAAGCATGTCTTTCCACCCAGAAAAATGTCAGTTATTAAGAGTAACAAAAAAACTAAAACAAATTAATTCCACTTATCTTATTCATGGCAAACCAGTAACACAGACTAAAAATGCAAAATACCTAGGTGTTATAATAAATGAAAAACTGGCATGGAATCCACATATTGATGAAACTATAAAAAAATCCAACAAAGCATTAGGGTTTATTAAAAGAAATTTCTATAAATCAAATAAGAACTTAAAACTAAAATGTTATTTAACCTTGGTTAGGCCAATAATAGAATATGCATCCACCGTTTGGGACCCCTCAACTCAAGAAAACATAAAGAAACTGGAACAAACACAAAATAGAGCAATGAGATTCATAACAAACGAATATTCACATTTGACTAGAGTAACACCATTAGTAAAATCACTAAATTTAGGAAGCCTTCAGGACAGAAGACTCAAAAGTAAAGTAGCAATTATACATAAAACACTGAACCATAATCTTCAAATACAAAAACAAAATCTAATAAAATACTCTGAAAGACACAAAAATAAAGGCACATTCCTCGTCCCATATGCTAGGACAAATGTGTACAAATACTCCTTCTTCCCTAGTGCTATTTGAGCATGGAATGGGTTGCCTGAGCTAGCCAGAAAAAACAGTGACTAGGCAGAGTTTAAGTCATTGGTTAATATGCATGACTAAATGCATGACGCGTAGGACGTAATCATCTTCTTTTTTTGAAGTAACGTCTGTATTATATAAGATAAGATAAGATAAGTTTCTGTTTTGTAACATGGTCTTAGCTTGTATTATATTAACTTAAGAAAACAAAAATTGAAAGTTACCTGTTCTTCGTTCTTGGACATCGTTGGCTCCTCTGTAGGCCACGAGAATTTGAACCAGTTCCCAAATTAGTCTTGAGCTGGAACTCCTGACCCGTCAAGTTAATAAATATTTCCACTTCTATCTCCACAGTAACCTCATGCAGGGAATCTCCAGCTCCAAGACACTGTATTCCCCCCACACGACATCAATCCGCTCTGGCAGCACGAAGACATTCTGAAAACACCTGGCTATTGACGAAACAGCTCTCAGAAATCGGGATTTTCTATCGACGTGAATCCAGTAGTAATTCTGAGGCCTGTCTATAGACCTAAGTAGTCGCTCCACCATCTCGACATCTCTGTACACCATCAGAGAGAAAGCGATCGGAAAAAGTTCTTCGAAGTTCACGGAGCAGGTCACGTGCTCTCTCTGAGCTGCAAATGTCTCACAGTTTTGTGTTACATTTATATACAATTCTTCCCGCAGTTCAAGTTTTGAAGACGACTTAATGCCTTTTTTTATGTCAATCTCTTCTCATGAAAACAAATTTCTACAGTTCACTTCTTGATACTGCCACAAGGTTCTCATTTCTTCCAGCCGTGCGCCACTGGTTATTCTTTTTTACACAGCAGTGGTTGCAGTTTCCAGATGTTTACATAAATCTGTTTTCACTATCTTTCGCATGTGAAGGTTTGCTAAAGTCGCTTCCGATCAAAGAGCTAGCCCGAAGATTATCGTGCATCCAGCATCTTATATTGCCAGGCATCCTGTAGACTATTAATTTGTATTTGACTGGAAGGAAAGCAAAAACACTAGAGACAGTCTCCACTGATAACAACGCGACTACAAACTTACATAGAGACATGAGTGTTAAGGTTTTTAAGAGGTTTCTCATTTGCGATCTACTAGTGTCTTATTTACAAAAACAAAAAAAATGTACAGCCTTATTCTGAAGTGAACATAACTCTAGAGTAGAAGGGTTGAATTGATCTAAAAAAGAACTCTGTGGCGTAAACCAAATATGTAAATAAATGTTAAGAGGTAACGTGGTTCATCTCAGCGGCGTAGCAAGTGCCCGTGGGCCCTGCTTCAAGACTATGATGGTTTCTCTAAGAAAACTATACAGTTTATAATAAAAATAATCTTTTATCGTCCGTACGGAAATTTGTCTTACAATGTGTGCATTACACCAAACAAAATACATCATAATTTAGAACTATAACAAACCAAAATGTACATTCACACCAGATTCACTCATAATTTACATGCGAAAAGTTTATATTAGATTGTTTCTATTTAATGATTAGATTGCCAGAGGGACAAAAGAGTGTTTGTGTCTGTTTGTCTTTGCTATCGATGTCTTGTATCTCTTTTGTGATGGTAAAATCACAAAGGGTGAAAACCAAAAATGTCGAGTTATCTTGTAAAGTACACTTTTCAGACATTGTGATTAATAAGGCAGATAATTTAAAGGTCATTCTGTGGCCTACGGTTAGCAAGGGTGGTACCTAACCATCAAAACCACCAACCACATTTAATTTTTAACCAACTAATGCTGTAGTTAGAGATCGAATAGGTTCCCATTACAGTTGGGCTGGACTCAGGAACGACCTAAAAATCTGGAAAATTAAAAAATCTGGGATTTGAACGAGACCCTTAGGTTCGGCAGCCTAGCGCTTTACCACTAAGCCATCACGCCCCAGTATATATAAGTTTATTTACAAAAAAAAACAACAACAAATTCTGAAATATGTACAACCGTAAACATATGTCCTTACATTGCCTTACACTCAATTCAGTAACTTCTCTTTACAATTAATAGTGTCAAAGTCACTCAATTCAATAAATACTTCTTTTCAGTAATTAACGACTATCTTTTAATGACCACTGTGGACCCTGATCGGCCCTTGGCATGGGCGCTATGAACCCATTCGCGCCTTTGTTGCTACGCCACTAGTTAATCTTTCACCGTGAAAGTCAAACGGTCGATATCGTTAAACGAAAATAAACAAATTAAATAACAAAATATGTAATCGGATTTTCAATTCTTTTTAAATATTTGTTTTCAGATCTAAACATGACAGACGATTAAAAAAATAATAATAAATGTAATTTTTTTTTTTTCGGGGTCTCTAAAAGATTTTTTTTAAAGATATTGAATAAGATTACTTTATTGTTAACATGGAGATGCGGTGGCTGAGTGGTAAAGCGCTTGGCTTCCGAAACGAGGATTCCGGGTTCAAATCCTAGTGAATACTGGGATTTTGAATCACGGAATTATCGACGCCTCTGAGTCCACCCAGTTCTAATGGGTACCTCACATGAGTTAAAGAAAAGTAATGCGGTTGGTCGTTGTGCCGGCCGCATGACACCCTTCGTTAACCGTGGGCCACAGAAACAGATGACCTTTATATCATCTGCTCCATAGATTGCAAGGTCTGAATGGCGTACTTTACTTTTTTTTTTGTATTGTTAACATCTTTGAGATTGAATGATGGAAATGATTGCTAGGTAAACGACAACAAACAAACACATTAAGCCTTCATTTTTCTACTGCTAATGCCTGTATATTTTTTTATAGTTTTCTCCTCGAAAATAGTTTTAGAAATCTAAATTTAGAATATGGTTGAAGTCTTCTTCTTATTATTTTTTATTTTGAAACAAACTGGGAAATAATCTGACATTGAAACAAGAGAAGCGTTCCGCTAAGTTCAATGAAAGTGGGAGGTATTCGGTTAAAGTAAAAGTTTGAGAAGCACTGGCCTATGTGTAAAGATGAAAGAAAGGTCTTTAAGAGTCAGTCTCGTGGACTTGTAATTTGTTCCAACATGCAGATGTCGCTATTTTTTTTTAGAAGTTATTTGTAACTTCCATATCGGAGCTGATAGAAAGGCAGAAAGACAGGGAGAGATGGTCGGACAGACAGTAGACAGACAACAAATAGATAGATAGATAGATAGATAGATAGATAGATAGATAGATAGATAGATAGATAGATATAGATAGATAGATAGATAGATAGATAGATAGATAGATAGATAGATAGATAGATAGATAGATAGATAGATAGATAGATAGATAGATAGATAGGAAGAGTATTCTCATTGTTTTTCAAAACAAGAATTTTTGTTGTATGGTTACAAAAAGTTGTACTTAAACCATAGACAAAAACGTTTTTAAAGCGACATTGAATTTTTATGATTTTTTTGTTCCTCGGCTAACAGTTAGAAGACTTAAACACAAGTTAGACTGTTAAAGGACAAAAAGTTTACTATTGAGTAGCCCGTCTTCAAAGAAGTAGTCAATGAATTAAAAATACAACTTTTCTCTTGTGCTGATGTAGCGTGACATGTCAAATAGGAGATCGATCGAACACTAAAGATTTTGTAAGGATCTTGACCTTTTTTAATTCTCTCAGTGTCGTTAGCATGATTGCCATTATTATACAATAGTCTCATTTTACTTAACTCTTTCACTCCTAAGTGACTATACCATCGTTGGTTTGACCATATTAAATTATTTTTTTTTGTTTTATAAACATTAATTTATGTTATATAAAACGAGCACGCGTTCCCAATGAATTATATACCAAATAAAATATTTTTCTGATTCAAAAGGTATGGAAGTTTAATCTTAACAGGGAAGTAAACTATAAATGAGCAAAATGAATATTTCCGTCGGAATGCGATGAAGGAGAGAAAGAGTTAAAGATATTTGTATGTTTCAAGCAATTTAGCGCGCAGTCGAAGATGAGCACATTAATCATTTACTATGCACTCGTAGATGGTTATGGAGTTCTATCTTCCACGAGTTGAAAAGCCATCCTTGTACTTGGAATGGGTAGGATTGGTCTGTCACGCCTTCTACCTTTCTCAGCCTATTTTTTCACAAAGCTAATACCAACTCTCCCTGTCGTCTGCTAACTAAAAAATATTGCACACGCTATTTCTCCGACACCCGATCTCGGATCAAGCTGAAATTTTGCACAATTTCTTTTACCAATTTCTTTGACAACACAAGAATCACTGAAAAATTAACGATTAGTTAATTAATTATTGGTAATTAATTATTTTGTTTGCTATCTCGAGAAAGGGAAAGAAATTGTACTTGACTTATATCAACTCTTTTTGTCAGTCTGATTGGTACAAATCTTGTGCACGCTATTTCTCCCACTTATTTATTTAAATCAGTGAATGGTTGGAAGGCGCGGTGGCTGAGTGGTAAAGCGCTTGACTTTCGAATCGGGAGTCCCGGGTTCGAATCCTGGTGAAGACAGGAATGTTTAATTTCGGGGTCTTAAGGGCGCCTTTGAGTCCATCCAGTCGTTATGCTGGCCACATGACACCCTCGTTAACCGTGGGCAACGAAACAGATGACCCTTAACATAATGACCGCGTGGTCTGAAAGTGGAACTATGCTTTCTTACTTGTAGTGAGCGGTCGGTGTTGTCTATTGGTCAATAAAACAATGTTAGTGAACGAGAGGGCTCATTTCTGTTGAAGTTTTTAATCCTATTGGAATTGATGTAATCAAAAAGTCGATATCGATGGTTTCTTTTAGTCTGTGCATGAGACAAAACAAACTCTTCTCTCGTAATGAGTTCGCGACTTGGATGAAGAGTCTATGTTGATAAGGATTTCTTTATTTCTATTCCTCATTGTTTTTTGTTTGTTTTTGTTTTAAGTTTTTCATCTTCAAGGAAACATTCCTCTTATCACGTGACTCTTTTTAATTGGCCTTCACTGATACATTTTGTCAGCGATCGATTCTGCATTACTGCATTAAACTGCAACGCTGTCATCAGCTTCATATCATTTTTTTTTGTGCATAAGATTTAAATAGTAAATAAAATGAAAGTTGTTATATGGAGGATATTAGTTGAGAAAGAGTCAACATTGGTGACCCAACGGTTTGAAAAGCATCATATTTAACAACATACTGATTGTACACTTTACGAGTCGTAATTAAGTCGAAAAACAGTTTTAAATGAAAAAATAGATTTAGGTGGAAAAAATGTTCTTACAGAATATTCGGTACATTGGATTTCTGTGTGTCGTAACAATGTTGATGTATGGTAAGGGATTAAACACTGTCATGACTATATCAATCAATCTGTTATCTATTTATATATAAGCAATAGTAATCGGATAGTAATAATAATATAATAATAATAATAATAATAGGGACTACGATGAATTTTGTTTCTCTTTAGCGAAACTCGACCCTGGCAGCGCCAGAGAATTACTCGTTCATCTCTAACATAATGATAATAATCATATTAGTAATAATAGTAAGGATAGTATTTAGATCTACTGGTCTAATGATCTCTTTTTTTTTTTTTTTAAATAAATGTAAAATTAAAGTTCTTCTTTCAGACCATGAATTCTATAGGGCAGATGATGTTAAGGTCATCTGATTTTTTGGCAAGCGGCTAACGAGCAGGGTCTCATGTGGCCGGAACAATGACCAACCGCCTTAACTTTCCCTCAACTAAAGTAGGGTGCCCATAAAAGGCGCCCTAAAAAACCCGAAACTCACAATCCCAATCTTCAACGAGATTCGAACCCAGAACCTCAGGTTCAGAAGCCAAGCGCTTAACCACTCTGTCACCGTGCCCCCAAAATAAATGTACAGATATTTAAAAAAAAATGATTGCATTTAGAAAAAAATTAAATAAAAAAACTGTATACACATGCTATATATATATATATATATATATTTCATTCCAAAAAGTCAAAACAAAACTTTGTGTTACTGTATTACAAACCTTGAGTACTATTTGTATGTTTTTAAAAATTGTTTAATGTTGTCGCTTTTAGCAAATTCTAATGTGTGAGAGCAATAGTTTCTTGAACAAAACTTTTTTTTATATATTTATATATATATCTATATTTTTTAATTGATTCTAGTTAAATGCGTTATTTTCTATGTAATTAAAGTTAGCCTAGCGCTGTTTGAATCTAAGCCGGCCTTAGATAATTGGAGCCATTAGTCGAAATAGGGATATAAAATAATAAAATAATAATATAAAATAATAATATTAAATACTAAAATAATAATATAATGTAGTAAAAAAATAATATTATATAATAAAATAGTAATATAATAAGCCAACTAGATTAAACAACACATTAGATCTCTTCTTAACCAACAGACCTGGATTAGTAGTTGATTATGATATTATCCCTGGTCTATCAGACCATGAGATCATCAAAATACACAGTCAGAAAAAAGCAGTAGCCAATACAAAACGCAAAAGAAAAATCTTACTCTGGAATAAATGTAACCTAACACAATTACACCAAACTGCATTAAACTTTCAACAAACATTCTTATTAGAAAAAGACATTAACCAACCAGTCGATGACCTCTGGAATTTCATTAAAAACCATCTTAAAAGCATTATAGAAAATCATATACCAACTAAATACACATCAAACAAAATAAATGCTGGTTTAATAATAGACTAAAGAAGCTTTGTAAACAGAACGAAAACCTATATAGAAAATTTAAAGAAAACCAAGGCAGAAAGAGTTTACAAAAAGTATATAAAAACTAAACACCTAACCCAAAAAGTAAGCAGACAGCTGCAGAGTGAATACATAAACAATGTAATATCTAAAGATAACAACAAAAACCTATGGTCATACATTAAGTCTAAGAAAATGGAAACAATAGGCATAGCGCCATTAAAAGATGAACATAACATAATACATAATGATAATGAAACTAAAGCAAACATCCTAAACAAATACTTTGCATCAGCATTCTCAGCCCCAGGAGACAAAGACATAATCCTTAATTTGAACCAAGTAGACAACATAGAAGATTTAGTAGTACAAGAAAATGGAATTAAAAAACTATTAGCCAACACCAAACCAAATAAAGCGTCTGGACCTGATGGTATTCCAGCTAGATTACTCAAAGAACTAAACAATGAGCTAGCCCCAGTGTTCAAAATACTCTTTCAGGCATTGCTTAACCAGGGCAGAGTACCAAAGGATTGAAAAGAAGCTAATGTCACCCCCCTATTTAAAAAAGGAGAAAAATGTGATCCAGGAAACTACAGACCAGTATCACTTACCAGCATCATATGTAAGATCCTAGAACACATGATATGTAGTAACATTAGAAACCACTTAGACAAACATAATGTCCTCACCCCATACCAACATGGCTTTAGGAAATATAGATCATGTGAAACACAACTAATAGGACTAATTGATGATTTTTCTAAAGGTTTAGATAATAGTGAACAAATAGATGTTATCTTACTAGATTTTTCCAAGGCTTTTGACAAAGTTCACCACCATAGTTTGCTTAAAAAATGAAAATATTTCGGCATTAATGGTCCACTGCATCAGTGGATTAAAGATTTTCTGATAGGGAGAGAACAAACTGTAATAATAAATGGCTCTAAATCAACACCAATAACAGTAAACTCAGGTGTACCTCAAGGAACAGTCTTGGGTCCACTACTATTTTTAATTTACATAAATGCTTTACCAAATTGCATTAGTTCAGGAACAAAAGTCAGATTATTTGCAGACGATTGCATAATATATAGAACAATAAAAACAAAACAAGACACAGACATTTTACAAAGAGAATTAGATGAATTACAGAAATGGGAATCAAATTGGAGCATGTCTTTCCACCCAGAAAAATGTCAGTTATTAAGAGTAACAAAAAAACTAAAACAAATTAATTCCACTTATCTTATTCATGGCAAACCAGTAACACAGACTAAAAATGCAAAATACCTAGGTGTTATAATAAATGAAAAACTGGCATGGAATCCACATATTGATGAAACTATAAAAAAAATCCAACAAAGCATTAGGGTTTATTAAAAGAAATTTCTATAAATCAAAAAAGAACTTAAAACTAAAATGTTATTTAACCTTGGTTAGGCCAATAATAGAATATGCATCCACTGTGTGGGACCTCTCAACTCAAGAAAACATTAAGAAACTGGAACAAACACAAAATAGAGCAGTGAGATTCATAACAAACGAATATTCACATTTGACTAGGATAACACCATTAGTAAAATCACTAAATTTAGAAAGCCTTCAGGACAGAAGACTCAAAAGTAAAGTAGCAATTATACATAAAACACTGAACCATAATCTTCAAATACAAAAACAAAATTTAATAAAATACTCTGAAAGACACAAAAATAAAGGCACGTTCCTCGTCCCATATGCTAGGACAAATTTGAACAAATACTCCTTCTTCCCTAGTGCTATTAGAGCATGGAATGGGTTGCCTGAGCTAGCCAGAAAAACCAGTGACTTGGCAGAATTTAAGTCATTGGTTAATATGCATGACTAAATGCATGACGCGTAGGACGTAATCATCTTCTTTTTTGAAGTAACGTCTGTATTATATAAGATAAGATAAGATAAGATAAGATAAAATAATAAAATAATGATATAAAATGATAAACAGCGAAACAATAAAATGACGCAATTTATTTAAAATCTAGTGTACTACAACTACGAACTTTGCTATTTCTTCTTTAGAAAAGACATTTAGAAACAGATGGGAGGGGCCCTCCAATCAGATGCCCTAGGCGGCTGCCTGTTTGCCTATTCCTAAGGCCAGCCCTGGTTGAATGAACAGATCTGTTTCTTCGAATCCTATTATTGCCTGGAGTGATTTTCTAAAAACTATTTTTATGAACTAAACGAGACTGTACTAGGAGAGTGACAGACGTACAATTAAAAGCTAAATAACATCAAACATTTATGCACAATTAAAAGTTAAATAACGTCAAACATATACGCACAATTAAAAGTTAAATAACGTCCATTCATAAATTCTTTCCCTTTGCATTATATTCCCAAAGTCACTCCTGATAGCTGACCCCTAAGTTCGAGATCTGTTTGTTCTCCACCAGGTGTCTATTGCAACCCTTGTCTCTTATGGAACTCGTCGTTGTATCATCAGGAATATTGTTACAAAGTGTCATCCACATCTTTAAACTGGACAGACGCTAAGGTAAGGGTTGAGACTAAGACTTTAATATAAAGTAAAGTCCCCCTTTCAGATCTTGTGGTCTATAGGGCAGATGATGTAAAGGTCATCTGTTTCTGTGGCCTACGGTTAACGAGAGTGTCATGTGGCCAGCCTTTACTTTTCCCCAATGTCAGTTATCCATTTGAGCTGGTTGGACTCAGAGGAGATCATAGACCCTGAAATAAAATAATCCCAGGATTCGAACCCGGCACTGACGGTTCGGAAGTCAAGTGTTTTACTGCTCATGCGATCGCGCCTCCAAGACTTTAATTAGCGTGCGGCCAGTTAGTTCTTTTTACTTAGTCCAATTAGCCTTTTTTTCTGCCTTCAAACCTTTTTATTGTAAGATTTGGTATTATCCTATAGAGTTGAGACTTAGTCCCTTGAAGTCAGAGAGAATCTTCCCAACACCATCTTGAATAAAAACAATATTTCTTTTCAAGTAGATGGTCACTCGCCATGCCTGTATTATTTATTTTTTCAAACGCTCCTTGACACTCGGGCTGGGGGAGCCACTGGAAGACCCCCCCCCCCCCCAGTTGCAGAGAAAACAGTGAGCGGGCCGTAAAACTGCATTACAACCGATCCACTAAATTCACGGGTAAAAAAAAAAGTATGGAGGCACGGTGGCTGAGCGGTAAAGCTCTTGGCTTCCGAACCGGGGTCCCGGGTCCGAATTATTCAAAAAAAAGGGTGTTCCCACCGTAATTATCAATATAAAGCTTGGGAACAAATCAACGGTGCGTAGCCGATGTGTATTTCTAGTGGAGGAATAAAAACAAAAATAG
The DNA here is from genome assembly GCA_036873155.1 of Biomphalaria sudanica. Taxonomy (NCBI): domain Eukaryota; kingdom Metazoa; phylum Mollusca; class Gastropoda; family Planorbidae; genus Biomphalaria; species Biomphalaria sudanica. The sequence goes on from JAZGLO010001495.1 coordinate 1,312,974, forward strand.
TGTTTACAGTGTTAGTTATTAAATTAAGATTTAATTATAAATAAAACTGGAGGCAAGGTGGCTGAGCGGTAAAACTCTTGGCTTCCAAACCGGCGTCCCGGGTCCGAATCCTGATGAAGAATCAGATTTTTAATTTCGGGATCTTTAGGCGCCTCTAAGCCCAACCAGCTCTAATGTCATTAGTTGGGAATAAAGTAAAGGCGGTTGGTCGTTGTGCTGGCCACATGACCCCATCGTTAACCATGGGCCATAGAAACATATGAACTTAAAATTATCTGTCCTATACATCACAAGGTCTGAATGGGGAATTCTTTCAAGTGTTAATGTATTGCCCAAAGAGTCACACCTGCTCGTAACAACCACTTTGAGTTTCCCTCCATAAACCACAACTGTCATGTCCATGTGGGTATCCGCCTTTGGGAAAAGATCCTTGGGGAACGGTGTGTAGATTACTTACGAATAAACTGTTTGGGGCTAATTTTTACCCCGTCCCTTTTCCAACTGCAATGAACTCGATTCCGTTTGACACGCCTGTCTCATCGGACGAAATGCCATTTATAAGCTTGGGAAATGTCTGGGTTTCCTTTGTTGTTGGCATCCTTCAGTCGTGGAATGAATGACTTTGGTCCATACCATAAAAATGAGATGAAAGCCTGGTCATTAGATATGGTCGGAACATTGCCGCGCACGCAGTTGATGTAGCCGTTTGAACGGCAGGTATCCAGTACAGATTGGTATTAGTGACGTCCTTCGTTTACCCAGGGTGTCGCATAGTGTGCTGCAAGCTTCTTGAGAGCCCCCTGGCTCCTGATATTTCCTTAGGGTTGACTTCCGAAGTTAATCCTGTAAGTTAATCGCGCCATCATTGGTAACATTAGTCAGGAGTTAATCATTAATCTCACAGTGTCATGACTTATTTCATTACTTGACATGCCAACATTATGTTCCCACACCAAAATAAATGTGATTAAGGGTTTGTGCTGTCTGGATAGGGGAAAAATAAATTACACCTAATTAATATAAGAATAAAAGGTTTCTGTTTGTATCCTAGGCCCAATGTCAGAATGACCTTCCAGGCGCCAAGCTGCTAGAAGTCGACAACGATTCGGTCATAGAGTTCCTGTCTTTTCGTTTTTACTTATCAGGCCAAGGTAGGTCACGTGACTCCTCAATAGTACTGTATTGTTAAGTGTGTGATTTAGAATATGTAGAAATGTAGATTACTTGATTCTTGAATTAGTTGAATGGTGTAGACTCTAGTAGATTTAGAACTAGTCTAAATAAGTATTATTAACTCACAGTCTGGATTGCGGTTCGAACACACATACATGTAAATGAAATAACTTGATAAGACTTCTAGAACTTGAAAATAGAATCTAATCCATCAAATGAAGGGGCACAGTCCATATGTCAACAGTCCTAATAAGTTTAAAGAGGTTCACGTCTGGTTACGCCATAACGAGTAAGAGTTCGTTTTTTAACCGTCGTGATATCCCATAATTCTACTTCCGTCCAAATAAAGTTCTATTTAAAGTCGCGTCGCTCAAAAGGAAATCCCCGATAAACTAAACCTATAACAGTATACAGCCTGGAGCAATACATTGACAATAAGAACATAGAGTAAGATATGGCGGAAACTAATATATCACACTTACGAATTCGCCAATATATTTTTTTTAATTCACTGTTATTGAACGGCCACCGAAAGGAAAAAAAAAGCCTCTAGATATTTCATGTTTGTCGTCTGTCTGTCTCATGTCTGTTAGATTTGAATCGTAAAAACTAAGAAAGGTCCTGAAAAACGAATTTCACCATACTCCGTATCTTGGTCAACATTTTTTGTCTTCTGAAAACGAACCGTTTTATTTATTTAAATTTAGTATTGAAGCCATTTTGGTTCCTAAAAAAACTGACTTGTTTTAAGATAATAATGATAAGGCTTGCTTTGAGTCCTAAGATTAATAAGGAATGCAGTATTTCCCGTGGATATACAGCCCCAGCTGTGACCTACATATTTTGTCGCATCCAGGGCAAGCATAACCATTGTCAGCCGGTGGTCGATTTAGATTTTCTTTTCGACGTTTGCGCCTGTCCTCAGCGGCGGATTTTCTTTTGGTCTCAAATGTGAATCCCGCAGCCTTTGTGAGTTACCTGCAGCTGTCTTTTAACAGAGGCGCCCCACGAAAACGCTTTGAAGACCAGCGTAGGCGCCAACTTGCCTTAGCTGACGTAGAAGAGTACAACCTGGTTGCATACGGCCTCAGAACTTTAAGTAATTAATTAAAAATAAGGGACATTATAACTAAGAAAGTTCCCCTGTCAAAACCATGCTTTCTATCTGGCAGAAGATGTAAAGGCCATCTGTTTCTTGGGCCCACGGTTAACTGGGTGTCATGTGGCCAGCACAACGACCGACCGCATTTACTTTTCTTCAGCTAATGTCAGGGTCAGGTATCTGATAGAGCGATGTGGACTATAAGGCACATTGAAGATCCCAAAATAAAAAAAGAAATTTAAAAAAATAAAGTTTTTACTAGGATTCGAACCCAGGGGCCCTACAGTTTTGACGCTAAGCGTTGTACCACTCGGCCATCGCGCCTCCGTATTATTGAAGGGAAGTAATTTTTTTGTAATATCCGGGAACGTAAGCTACTAGTTTCATATAATACAATATAGATGCATTTCTTAATTGTGAATTATTTTGCATTAGCTTCCGAAAATTTCCATAAATTGTTTACGTTTGTTAAAAAAAAAAAACAGCTAAAATGCAATTCTTATGCACGATGGGTGTGACCCTATCGCAAGAAATCATGAACGTAATGTCATGGAAGGCAAGACTGTAGTAGAAATCCACACCATCAATTATACGTAAACTATTCCTTCTGAAAATGTCGAAGCCTACCTGTCTTACCCTCAAAGCGCCCCAGTGGAGTTTGTTTGAACATCATTTTGTTGTCGTTTTTTCATCTACTTTTCATTTGTTGCTATCTACAGAGTATTGGACTGGGGCAGTGAGACGAGGTAGCGCAATCACAGCGTCCACGTCAGGACAAGTTCTAGGCGGCACCAGGATTGCCTTGTCCACTCTAGGAGATTGTGTTTACCTTACCGACTATAGCTCCAAATGTCCGGCCCCAGTGCTGACAAACGGCGATTGCAAAGCTGTGAAAAAATACATCTGTCAGCTTTGTGAGTCATGGGTTTTTATTCTGTTGTCACAGAGAAATAAATAAAATAAATAAATAAATAATATGAATTAATAGATAGAGACTTGTTGTGTGGATATAAGTAGACACTGAAGACGATCATTTTATTACGTCACATCCTGTTACGTACTTTCTCACAAAACATTCACAATAAACAATGACGTAATAGAAATATATAAGCACATGTTTATTTTTTTTATAGATGTGATCGAAATACAATGCTTATAAGATGGGTGCCAAGTTCACATTCTGGTTTTGGGGAAACGGTGATAATATTAAAAAGAAAGGTTTGGACTGACGGTCCTGTGACGTAACTGTACCATCATTTGTAACATTAGTCAGGAGTTAATCATTAGTCATGTAATTGAATTTGTAATAGATCTAGACTAACAACAATAAATCTGTGCGATTAGACATATTTTTTTACCAATTGTATTTGTTTAGCGCAATGTCATGCTTTTAGCTTTCTCAGTACGCTCTGATCCTATCACTTGTCTCAGTACGCTCTGATCCTATCACTTGTCTCAGTACGCTCTGATCCTATCACTTGTCTCAGTACGCTCTGATCCTATCACTTGTCTCAGTACGCTCTGATCCTATCACTTGTCTCAGTACGCTCTGATCCTATCACTTGTCTCAGTACGCTCTGATCCTATCACTTGTCTCAGTACGCTCTGATCCTATCATTTGTCTCATTACGCTATGATCCTATCACTTGTCTCAGTACGCTCTGATCCTATCACTTGTCTCAGTACGCTCTGATCCTATCACTTGTCTCAGTACGCTCTGATCCTATCACTTGTCTCAGTACGCTCTGATCCTATCACTTGTCTCAGTACGCTCTGATCCTATCACTTGTCTCAGTACGCTCTGATCCTATCACTTGTCTCAGTACGCTCTGATCCTATCACTTGTCTCAGTACGCTCTGATCCTATCACTTGTCTCAGTACGCTCTGATCCTATCACTTGTCTCAGTACGCTCTGATCCTATCACTTGTCTCAGTACGCGCTGATCCTATCACTTGTCTCAGTACGCTCTGATCCTATCACTTGTCTCAGTACGCTCTGATCCTATCACTTGTCTCAGTACGCTCTGATCCTATCACTTGTCTCAGTACGCTCTGATCCTATCACTTGTCTCAGTACGCTCTGATCCTATCACTTGTCTCAGTACGCTCTGATCCTATCACTTGTCTCAGTACGCGCTGATCCTATCACTTGTCTCAGTACGCTCTGATCCTATCACTTGTCTCAGTACGCTCTGATCCTATCACTTGTCTCATTACGCTATGATCCTATCACTTGTCTCAGTACGCTCTGATCCTATCACTTGTCTCAGTACGCTATGATCCTATCACTTGTCTCAGTACGCTATGATCCTATCACTTGTCTGGACCAGTTGGGAAAGGGGGGGGGGAGAGAAAGAAGGGGATATCTGGGTGAAGGTTACCGTAATGTTTTTAAAAATTCATATATAGCCTCTTCAAGCGTATTTAAGCTTATTTAAGCCTCCTCAAGCGAACATACTAATCCCTGTGCTAGGGAAGTGCTTATGAAACTGGAATGTTTTATAGTTAACTATTTTTAGTTTCAAACTTTAAAGCTTTCTCTCTACAAAGTATAAAGGGGACTAATTTAATTTATACCACCACATTAGTCAAGTACAATTTCTTTCCCTTGTTCCACATCAAACAAAATAATTAATTACCAATAGCTCATTAACTAATTCATTTTTTTCAATCGATTCTTGTTTTGTCTGGTAAAAGAAATAATTGTGCAAAATTTCAGTTTGATCCAAGTATGGGATGTGAGATATAACGTGTACAAAAGTTTTTACGAAAAAGACAGACATACAGACAGACAGAGTGATCTTATATAAGTTTTATAAAGAGAAGGATATAAAGAGAAAAAAAAAGAGAATTTGAGACCTCGAAAAAGATATAAAACATAAAATAACAAATAAATATATTCTTTCTTCCTAACAGATGTGGGAGATCCCTGTGCTGGGGTGCTTCCAGGGGCGGACTTCTCCTCACAAGGCAACTGTTACCAGCTTAAAAATGTGCTCATGTATTGGTCACAGGCTCAGGTAAGCACAACTATCATATTTTAGTTTTTATTAGTCTTTTAAACTGGTTCACAAGTTATACTGATTTATAATCATAACAGCTCTAAGACAATCTGAGACAGTGAGGCATAAACTACGGCCTGCGAGCACTATCCGGTCTTTTAAAAATTATTTTTTAAATTTAACTTGTTTATTTTAGACACATATAAAAAATTGTCAGCATATTTAAAAACTAGCAGTATACAACGGCTACGCGCGTTGATTTGTTCCCAGGTTTTAGAGTTAGTATTATGGCCGGAACACCTTCTTTTTTTTTAGAATTAGAATCAGGGGGCCATGTTTCTAATACTTGCCCAAACAGACTTTCTAGTGTAGATATCGAGAAACGCTAATTGACTTATATATTTTGTTTTAACATTTACCACAATTTTGTATTCACTCGTACAGGAGCGTTGCAGTAGACAGGGAGGTTCCGTGGCAGAGCTTCCTACCAGTGAAAGTTACTACTATATCAAATCCAGAATGGAAAGAATAATATGTGAGTCTGAGTGAATCAATGTGTTGACTATTTGAACGTTAATATGTGAGTCTGAGTGAATCAATGTGTTGACTATTTGAACGTTAATATGTGAGTCTGAGTGAATCAATGTGTTGACTATTTGAACGTTAATATGTGAGTCTGAGTGAATCAATGTGTTGACTATTTGAACGTTAATATGTGAGTCTGAGTGAATCAATGTGTTGACTATTTGAACGTTAATATGTGAGTCTGAGTGAATCAATGTGTTGACTATTTGAACGTTAATATGTGAGTCTGAGTGAATCAATGTGTTGACTATTTGAACGTTAATATGTGAGTCTGAGTGAATCAATGTGTTGACTATTTGAACGTTAATATGTGAGTCTGGGTGATTTGATTCGCTCAAAATATGTAGTATGTGAATCTGTCAAATTCAATGGAGCCCAATCAGCACCTTTTGAGGTTTGCAGTGGTGTCAAGCAGGGATGTGTGCTCGCACCTACTCTGTTTGGCATATTCTTCTCCTGTCTACTGCATTATGCGTACAACGACATAAACGAAGGTGTGTTTCTCCATACAAGATCCTCTGGAAAACTATTTAATGTATCAAGGCTGCGGGCAAAAACCAAGGTTAGGAAGCTACTCGTCAGGGAACTCCTGTATGCTGATGATGCAGCTATTGTGGCTGATTCTGATATTCAGCTACAGTGCCTGGTTGACAAATTATCTGCTGCTTGCCAGAAGTTCGGCTTAAACATCAGTCAAAGCAAGACTAAGATACTTGTCCAAAACACAAACACTGCACCTCAAGTAAGCATTAATGGCCAACCACTAGAAATTGTTGATCACTTTTGTTACCTTGGCTCCATCATATCCAACAACACTCTACTGGATAAAGACATAAATAACAGGATAGCCAAGGCAATGGCCACCATGTCACGGCTGCAGAAAAGAGTCTGGGACAACATATTGCTGACTAACAGTACTAAAGCCCTAGTCTACCGGACCTGTGTGTTGAGCACCTTGCTGTACGGAAGTGAAACATGGTCAACCTACTCATGGCAGGAAAAAAAGCTGAATGTTTTCCACCTCCGATGTCTAAGGCGGATCTTTAAAATAAGGTGGCAAGATAAGATAACCAATGAGGAAGTGCTACAAAGAGCAGGGTGCCAGGACATCCGCTCTGTTATCAGCAGCAGACGCCTTGGCTGGCTTGGCCACGTTCGTAGAATGCCAGAAGGTCGACTTCCACAGGACATCCTGTATGGCGATCTAATAGAAGGCAGGAGAGCCGCTGGTCGCCCACTTTTACGTTATACGGATGTATGCAAACGTGACATGAAGCTCTTCAAAATCGACACTGGCAACTGGGAAGAGGTGGCACTGGACAGATCCTCATGGAGAGAGAGCATAAAGGAAGGGTCAAAGATTGCAGATGCCATACACAACAGAAGCAGAAAGAAGGGTGAAAATGCAACGGCGCCTGGTGATTATATATGCCCAACCTACGATCGCAGCTGTGTATCAAGGATTGGCCTCTTTAGTCACACAAGAAGTTGCAAAGGGAAAAGATCGTCTCTCGAGACGTAAAATGCCACAGAATCTGAGTAATTCCTATGGAATGACTATTTGTAGTTCTTATATGTGAGTCTGATTGAATGCTGTAGTTTACTGAAATTTTAAAAGGTCTTTATCCGTTGGTCCCTAAAATCCTTTCAGTACAGAATGAACTTTCGATATGAAATCAGCTCCCTGCTTCTTTGACCACTATCCATATTCTATCCATTAAGCTATATTTGTAAACACCTCAAAACAAGTTTGTCGAGTAACCCATATACTGTAGATACACGAGATGTTTAAAAAACGACTAAAGATTTTCATTCATGGCAACTCATCCATAAATAGCAATCATTTTGGTGTATCCGGTGTACAATATACGAAAGTATTGTAAAGCGAAATATTTTTACTAAAACCGTATGCAGCTTTGTGTTCACGTCTCAGCAATGTGGCACTGCCAATTGGTTAAGTTCTTTAGTTCTTTAGACGTCCTTGACATTGTTTATTTGACTATTAATGTATACGAAAAAAATCCCAGACTTCCTCTTTTTATTTTGAAAGTTTTTCTTTAGGTTTCATTATTTGGGCACCAAATTTCTTCATATAGTTTTCTCTTCTTTTTTTCTGTTTCAGTATTGCTTGATTGAAGAATGTAAACGAAATCAAAATGTAATAAAAAGATTAGATTAGTTCTATTACATTTTAGTTATAAACATTGGTAATTGTTGATCTTTTCGTAAAGATAGTCAGATGTCTAAAAAAAACTGCACCAGAATTAAAGCCCCAAATATTATACAATTCAACTTCACTTTCATTTTTCCCTTAGTCTGCTAGAGCCGTTGAGGCACCACACGTGATCTGTTTACCGTCTTTCTCCATTGCTCTATGTGTTTTGCTTTTGATATAATTTCTCTGAATGACAGGCCCGTCCATTCTTTGAAGATGTCTTGCTATCGCTTTCTCTGTCAACCTGAAAGAAGGTTTTGAGTAATCGAACGTTTTTTTTTCCTTTTCCCCTACAATGAAATAATGCATTGAAAGCCTGGTGCTGTGTAATTCCATTTATTATGTATTTTATTTCAGTTAAAGAAGTGTACATACCTGCCAGCTCTACCGTTTTTCTCCAAGACTACAATATATATTTGAATAAAGTGAATAGTTTCAAGTTTTACTTGTCTGCCTGTACTGACGTGAAAATCTATCTCTGGGCCTCCAACTCTACCACGTCCTTTCCGACACTGGGTGGATCCCGAGGAGAGTATATAGCAATATACTTGGGAATGTAGGCTATGTTACTTTACTTAAATACATTACATCCATAAAGTTCACTACTTATCATTTCACTAAGCGTCACTACTTCACAAGGTTTCACTATTGTACTAAACTTCATTGCTTCATTCAACATCATTATTTTACTAGTTCATAAACTTGTCTACATATCAAAGCTTAAATGCTTCTCTAAACTTTATAACTAAACTTCGCTAATTCACCAAACACAACTTTATCACTAGCTTTAACCAAATTTCCTTACTTTACTAAAGTCTCACTACTTTACCTAACTTTGCTACTTCTCTCAACTCAACTAGTTCACTAGACTTCTCTATTACACTAAACTTCACTATCTTACGAAACATCAGTATTTTATTTAAATCTCACTCTTCACTAAACTTCACTAAACTTCACTACCTCATTAAATTTTCATGTTTTACTTAACTTCATTACTTTCTTATCTTATCATATAAAATACAGTCGTTACTTCAAAAAAAAAAGAAGATGATTACGTCCTATACGTTATGCATCTAGTCATGCATTTCGAAGCATTCACTAGCTCACTAAATATCACTACTTCACTCAACTTTTCATTACTAGCTTAGCAACGTGACATACTTTCACTGTTAACACATCATCATTTTGGAAAATATTCCACGTATCTTGTTATTTTCACCCACAGGATCAACAGCAACACCGCAACAGCAGAATACTGCATAAGTTCTTCGTGTACGAAATTGGTCAATGGAAGTACTGGAGCAAATATAACGTGCTCAATGGTAAGTTATTAAGATGACCAGGTGGAAAGGTGGTCTTAATAAGTGGAGAAGGGGAGGATATGGCTGGATATGTGTGAGAGGCGGGCCTTAGATAATTGGAGGCCTTAGAAGAAGTGAATTAGGTGGCCCCCAAATGAAATAGAAAAAAAAAATAACAACGAAAATATAAAATAACGCAATAACCTACTGCAATAATAACATTGAGGACAAGTCTCTCTATTTTTTCTCTAATAAAATTGTTATGAGTTCTGTTCCAGGCCCCATCAATGGTGGGCCTTAGGCGTTCTCTTGGTCTGCTTATGCCTAAGGCTGACACTCCTTATAAATGTGTTTAAAAACGAATAAAAAAACAAAACATTTATTTATTAACCTACACATATCGTACTTAGTGGCGTAGCAGGGTATCCGTGGACCCGTGATGACGAATATCTTGGTGGGCCCCTTCCTCCTAATAAGACGAATGTAGTTTGTGACAAAACAATTGAGCAATCTGAATGTGCACATTTACCAAAAAGATATTCCACTACAAGTTATGTAGCCTTTTTATAAGTAGGCCTAATTATGGCGTTACGTTTGATTCATTTAAGACTCCATCAAGTAATAGTGCCTTTGAAGTCATGTTTGTACAATGTCTTAACAGAATTAAACGACTTGAAGGTGTTTCAAATAGATAAAGAAAAGTTTTATGAGTTCTTTTTCCTATTATACACATTTCCTTTCCGTAAAACGCTTGTAGGTGTAATTAAACATTAATACAAACTATAATCTGAGTCTATATCCCTTATTTAACAGTAAATATTCGCAATGTTAAGAACATCAAGTGAAGCCATCTTGCTCCGTGTCATAGAAATGTGAAATATTTTTTAATCAATCGAAATTTGGAAAATGACAACTGTGCTGAACAAACTAAATCTCGTGTAGTTGTCTATCCAAAACCGCCAAATCCCGTGCAGTTGTCTATCCAAAACAGCCAAATCTCGTGCAGTTGTCTATTCAAAACAGCCAAATCTCATATAGTTGTCTATTCAAAACAGCCAAATCTCGTGCAGTTGTCTATTCAAAACAGCCAAATCTCGTGCAGTTGTCTATGCAAAACAGCCAAATCTCATATAGTTGTCTATTCAAAAAAAAAAAGTAAACAGCCTAATCTCGTATTGAACTCAGACTTGAAATGTCGTTATGAAAGACTTCTTCTAAGGATTGCATCTCAATATTATCTGGTTCAAATGAGACTAAAAGCGTGTTGACATCATCCAACTGTTATCTGCTTGCACGAGAAATGAAACTGGGCTTTAACTACTAAAACATTTGGACATTTTTTTTTAATGCCCATGAAATCAGTCAAGTAATTGAGAAACAATGACATCAATAGTTCGGTCAAATACGTTTGAGTTTGAAAGTCTTCTCTTGAAGTTTCTCTTCTTAGTAGGCTCATCGAATTGCCTTTTAACTTTCCACAATCGTGTAGAGCAAAAAAAAAAAACAACTGTATCAATAGCCCAAGATTCAGCAGTCTCTATTTTTACTCTCTAAAGGTCATTCTCCAATGATTTACTTTAATCTATAACTTCTTTAGTTAACTTTCTGCTTGATGAAGACCTGGCTGCTCACTTTCCAACATTTCTGACACAACGTTTATTACGCTTACAATTTTGTAGTACTAGACAATCAGGAGAACAATATTACTGAATGTTTCTCATTGTTTCTGTAAATTGTAGTACTAGACAATCAGGAGAACAATATTACTGAATGTTTCTCATTGTTTCTATAAGAGCTGCAGCTCGTTATTTAATTACCGCAACAAGAAATTCAGTTGAATCCTATTTTTTGTATGTGGTTTATTCAAATTATTTCATTTACACTAACACACTAGAAAAACAAATTAACGCATCTACGTCCAGATCATGTTGTACTATTGAGCAGGTCGAAGGTTATTGAGTAGTTGTATCATTTATTTTGTTACCGTTTATTTTGATTGTGTCCCTTTATAAACAACGTAATTTTGTAAATCTATTATAAATACAGAAAAAGAAACAAATTAAGCTTTGAAAAAATTGAATAAATAGCAGTTGAATCGAAATTTTAATTCGTGACCATCAGGACTATCCTTATAGACCTAATTGTCGCCCCCTCCCCTTTCCTTATTTTTTTCTGTTTAAAACGTACCACATATTTGTGGCAAACTCTCACCCTCTCTCCCACCCCTATTCCTGTAATATTATTCATAGTTTTATGAATATACAAGGAAAAAAAAAGGAACGCTCTGGCAACCAAATGTCACCTCTAATGCACGATCAGGGCTAGACACCATTACAATAAACCTGACGCAAAGCAGTTTCTTATACTAAAGTAATCCAAGCCGCTGGTACACTGGCTTAAAACACGGATTAATGCTTTAAAATGAATACGGTATAAAGTTTTGGTATAAAGTTTAGGACATTATAAGGGGGCTTTTTATATTATTTTTTTAATCGGTTCTTACAAAAGTGTTATTACTTTGTTCACTTTGGTGTCACCCCAAAGTTTTCATGTGGGCCCCAACTGGTCATGAGTCATGGGCCCAAGCGCACTGAGCTCCGTTGCGCCATTGATGCTATGCTACAGGCTATGGGCCCCTAATGGTCGTGGGCCCTGGTTCATTGAACCCCTACGCGCCAGGGATGCTACGCCAGTGATCGTACTTAAATCAAATTTTCTTTCGCTTTATCTCTTGTCTCTTTCTCTCTCTCTCTCTCTCTCTCTCACTCTCTCTTTCACTCACTTGCGTTAACACACTTGTTTTTCTGTCTCTCTAGTTTACAGCATCGACAATATCGTGGAACGAAACTACTAATGTAGTTAAAGTCTCTCAACCCTCTTTGACTATCAACTTAAATAAAAATATTTTAATATTACAAAACATCACCTGGATGGCAGTCTCTGTGGGTCAAGGCAGTGGCCTCGGGATATTTCAGGGTAAGTCTTGAGCTCCTATTTAGTCATTTGTAGGCCTTCATTTAAAATGAACGACGCATACCAAGAGTTTGCGATGACATGGGGGTCAATACGGGGAAAGCGCAAACAAGGACGTCCTCGTATAACTTGGCGCCACACCTTCATGGAGGACGTCAGAGCGGTGGATACCAGAGGCTCCAGACATTGCCAGTGACAGATCTTTGTGGAGACAGCCGAAGACCCGATGCGCCGTACGTTAGTAAGTAAGGTCTTCTTTCAGACATTATGTTCAGTTAAAGTCCCATCCTATATTGTCCCTCAATATTACTAGCATGAAATTTCTTTATTAACCCATTTCTTTCCATTCTTCTATTGCGACTTACCTTTTTACCTTTACCTATCCCTTAGTCTATTGGACCGTTGGGGCACCATGCAAGACTCGTCGACCGTCTTTCTCCATTCCTCTCTGTCTTTTACCACCCATTATTTTATGCTGTCGTCCCATCACTTTCTCTGTCTGTCTCTTCTTCTTTTTCCTGGTATTGTTCCCTGAAAGGAAGGTATTTGCGAGCCCCGGAGATCTTGTAATATGGCCATAGATATAAAACTTGTTTTTTTTCTACGCAGGTCATCATGGGGTCCAATCGCTGCAGTAACCATGTCTCTAATCTCTTGGTTTGTAAGTGACTAGATATGAGAAAAAAAAGGGGGGGGGGAGAATAATAGGAACATGGTTGTACAATCAGGTGGGAGTATCTATCAAATATCGATATGTTGTTATCGATCTTAAGTGATTTGTGATAGCGGCACCTTCTCCTCTCTGATTATATCTCGTCTTCGTCGTTCAAGAATAAATTTAAGAATTGATTTCATTAACTGGCTGTAGCTCATGATTCTGTGCGAAGTTTCAATAGTAAGCCTAGTGTTATCATTTAAAAGGGTCGATGGGATCTATATTAAGAACCCAAGTGCTTTTGTAAACAAGGAAACCACGCTCATTTCAAACATTTATTCTAAACAGATTTTGTTAAGTCTGTCAGACCAAACGATTTAGGCTAGATGACCAGGCTGCTAAACAAAATCGATCAAATAAATATGAATGTGTTAAACGCTGGTGGAGGTGCTGGCATAGAGGAAAGTAGAAAGCAAAGAGATGGCCTTTAGAAAAACAAAGTAAAAATAAAACTGCTAGAAAACTTTCTCGAAAGTCGCGGGGAACACATTAGGAAATAGAAAAGCCATTTTTGAAAAACATGCGCAGATGACGAAAAGAGTACTTAAAAGAGACCCCTGGCGGACAATGGATTTGTGTACATTAGCTGTGACAAAATATTCATGTCGCAAATGGGTTTGCGTAGTCATGTGAAACACTGCAGCCATCATTAAAACTTCGGAATCGAAGACATTTCCATGAAACGCTCTAGAGATCTTTAGCCAGTATGGACATTGATTTTGAAACAGCAGATATCAGCTTTGGTTTAAATTGATCTGAGATGTTACTATCTCTCAAACGCGAACAAAAAGCAGCGAGTTTCAGTAATACATTGAAGTTACGCATCGATGAGGTTGAGTTGATGGACGTTTATTTTCTTGAGCTAGATTAGACGTTACAAACTGATGTATTGAGAAAGTTCTAGAACTGAATGTCCCAAAAACTAAAGAACTCTTAACAGATTTCAGAAAGAAAAAATAATTGATACATAAGCTCTCAATAAACAATATACTTATATAACAGTTGAACTCTGAGTGTCCTTGTAGACTAAAAGCTTTCTTGGTAAGACTGACTTGATATCTTGCAAAGAAAATCACACAGAGGCTATTTTTGTATATTCAAATTTAACAGCTTCAAACTACAAAATAACATCTTGATTCATTTTTACATATCGACAATTTAAAATCTGCTAACATATGCGATAACTTGTTGGCAGGTCAACGTGACATCCAAACTTGTACAGCCCTATATAAAATTCGACACAAAAAATAACACAACCCTACTATATTTAAAAGATCTTTCGGAACAAAAATTGCCTCAGCAAAGTCGGAAAAACCTTTTAGAGGACAGCCGCCACCAGCTCCATTATATCTACGTCAGGTCAAAGTAAGGGTTGGGGGGCGTCTTTCCATCAAGACTAGAACCAAAAGTTACAAAAAACTCGTTCGTTCCTCATTTTGTCAGTCTGTTATCAGCACTACTCGTTGGCTAGAGATCGTAAAAAAATCAAGACATCTGTGTGTGGTCACTCCATGGACTTCTCTCTGTGTGTGGTCACCTCTGTGTGTGGTCGCTCCATAGACTTATCTCTGTGTGTGGTTACTCCATGGACTTTTCTCTGTGTGTGGTCATTCCACGGACTTATCTCTATGTGTGGTCACTCCATAAACTTCTCTCTGTGTGTGGTCACTCCATAGACTTCTCTCTGTGTGTGGTCATTCCATGGACTTCTCTCTATGTGAGTGGTCACTACATGGACTTATCTCTGTGTGTGTTCACTCCATGGACTTCTCTATGTGTGTGGTCACTCCATGGACTTCTCTCTATGTGTGGTTACTCCATGGACTTCTCTATGTGTGACTTCACTCCATGGACTTATCTCTGTGTGTGGTCACTCCATGGACTTTTCTCTGTGTGTGGTCATTCCACGGACTTATCTCTATGTGTGGTCACTCCATAAACTTCTCTCTGTGTGTGGTCACTCCATAGACTTCTCTCTGTGTGTGGTCATTCCATGGACTTCTCTCTATGTGAGTGGTCACTACATGGATTTATCTCTGTGTGTGTTCACTCCATGGACTTCTCTATGTGTGTGGTCACTCCATGGACTTCTCTCTATGTGTGGTTACTCCATGGACTTCTCTATGTGTGACTTCACTCCATGGACTTATCTCTGTGTGTGGTCACTCCATGGACTTCTCTCCGTGTGTGGTCACTCCATGGACTTCTCTCTATGTTAGTGGTCACTCCATGGGCTTCTCTCTATGTGTGTGGTCACTCCATGGGCTTCTCTCCGTGTGTGGTCACTCCAAGGACTTCTTTCTGTGTTTGGTCACTCCATGGACTTCTCTCTATGTGTGTGGTCACTCCATGGGCTTCTCTCTATGTGTGTGGTCACTCCATGGACTTCTCTCTGTGTGTAGTCACTCCATGGACTTCTTTCTGTGTTTGGTCACTCCATGGACTTCTCTCTATGTGTGTGGTCACTCCATGGGCTTCTCTCTATGTGTGTGGTCACTCCATGAACTTCTCTATGTGTGACTTCACTCCATGGACTTATCTCTGTGTGTGGTCACTCCATGGACTTCTCACTGTGTGTGGTCACTCCATGGACTTCTCTCTGTGTATAGTCACTCCATGGACTTCTTTCTGTGTGTGGTCACTCCATGGACTTCTCTCTATGTGTGTGGTCACTCCATGGGCTTCTCTCCGTGTGTGGTCACTCCAAGGACTTCTCTCTGTGTGTTATCACTCCATGGACTTATCTCTATGTGTGTGTTCACTCCATGGACTTCTCTATGTGTGTAGTCACTCCATGGACTTCTTTCTTTGTTTGGTCACTCCATGGACTTCTCTCTATGTGTGTGGTAACTCCATGGGCTTCTCTCTATGTGTGTAGTCACTCCAAGGACTTCTCTATGTGTGACTTCACTCCATGGACTTATCTCTGTGTGTGGTCACTCCATGGACTTCTCACTGTGTGTGGTCACTCCATTGACTTCTCTCTGTGTATAGTCACTCCATGGACCTCTTTCTGTGTGTGGTCACTCCATGGACTTCTCTCTATGTTTGTGGTCACTCCATGGGCTTTTCTCTACGTGTGTGGTCACTCCATGGGCTTTTCTCTATGTGTGGTAACTCCATGGACTTCTCTATGTGTGTGGTCATTCCATGGACTTCTCTCTATGTGTGTGGTCACTCCATGGACTTCTCTATGTGTGTGGTCACTCCACGGACTTCTCTCTATGTGTGGTTACTCCATGGACTTCTCTATGTGAGAGATCACTCCACGGACTTCTCTACGTGTGTGCTGACTCCAAGGACTTCTCTCTGTGTGTTATCACTCCATGGACTTATCTCTATGTGTGTGCTCACTCCATGGACTTATCTCTGTGTGTGGTCACTCCATGGACTTATCTCTGTGTGTGGTCACTCCATGGACTTTTCTCTGTACGTAGTCATTCCACGGACTTATCTCTATGTGTGGTCACTCCATAAGCTTCTCTCTGTATGTGGTCACTCCATAGACTTCTCTATGTGTGTGGTCATTCCATGGACTTCTCTCTATGTGTGTGGTCACTACATGGACTTCTCTCTATGTGTGGTTACTCCATGGACTTCTCTATGTGTGACTTCACTCCATGGACTTATCTCTGTGTGTGGTCACTCCATGGACTTCTCTGTGTGTGTGGTCACTCCATGGACTTCTCTCCGTGTGTGGTCACTCCAAGGACTTCTCTCAATGTTAGTGGTCACTCCATGGGCTTCTCTCTATGTGTGTGGTCACTCCATGGGCTTCTCTCCGTGTGTGGTTACTCCATGGACTTTTCTCTGTGTGTTATCACTACATGGACTTCTCTATGTGTGACTTCACTCCATGGACTTATCTCTGTGTGTGGTCACTCCATGGACTTCTCTCTGTGTGTGGTCACTCCATGGACTTCTCTCTGTGTATAGTCACTCCATGGACTTCTTTCTGTGTGTGGTCACTCCATGGACTTCTCTCTATGTGTGTGGTCACTCCGTGGGCTTCTCTCTATGTGTGTAGTCACTCCAAGGACTTCTCTCTGTGTGTGATCACTCCATGGACTTTTCTCTGTGTGTAGTCACTCCATGGACTTCTTTCTGTGTGTGGTCACTCCATGAACTTCTCTCTATGTGTGTGGTCACTCCATGGGCTTTTCTCTATGTGTGTGGTCACTCCATGGGCTTTTCTCTATGTGTGGTCACTCTATGGACTTCTCTATGTGTGTGGTCATTCCATGGACTTCTCTCTATGTGCGTGGTCACTCCATGGACTTCTCTATGTGTGTGGTCACTCTACGGACTTCTCTCTATGTGTGGTTACTCCATGGACTTCTCTATGTGAGAGATCACTCCACGGACTTCTCTCCGTGTGTGCTCACTCCAAGGACTTCTCTCTGTGTGTTATCACTCCATGGACTTATCTCTATGTGTGTGCTTACTCCATGGACTTATCTCTGTGTGTGGTCACTCCATGGATTTATCTCTGTGTGTGGTCACTCCACGGACTTCTCTCTGTGTGTGGTCACTCCATGGACTTCTCTCTGTGTGTTATCACTCCATGGACTTATCTCTATGTGTGTGTTCACTCCATGGACTTATCTCTGTGTGTGGTCACTCCATGGACTTCTCTCTGTGTGTAGTCACTCCATGGACTTCTTTCTGTGTTTGGTCACTCCATGGACTTCTCTCTATGTGTGTGGTCACTCCATGGGCTTCTCTCTATGTGTGTGGTCACTCCATGGACTTCTCTATGTGTGACTTCACTCCATGGACTTATCTCTGTGTGTGGTCACTCCATGGACTTCTCTCTGTGTGTGGTCACTCCATGGACTTCTCTCTGTGTGTGTGGTCACTCCATGGGCTTCTCTCTATGTGTGTAGTCACTCTTAGGACTTCTCTCTGTGTGTGATCACTCCATGGACTTTTCTCTGTGTGTAGTCACTCCATGGACTTCTCTCTATGTGTGTGGTCACTCCATGGGCTTCTCTCTATGTGTGTGGTCACTCCATGGGCTTCTCTCTATGTGTGGTCACTCCATGGACTTCTCTATGTGTGTGGTCATTCCATGGACTTCTCTATGTGTGTGGTCCTTCCATGGACTTCTCTCTATGTGTGTGGTCACTCCATGGACTTCTCTATGTGTGTGGTCACTCCACGGACTTCTCTCTATGTGTGGTTACTCCATGGACTTCTCTATGTGAGAGATCACTCCACGGACTTCTCTCCGTGTGTTGTTACTCCAAGGACTTCTCTCTGTGTGTTATCACTCCATGGACTTATCTCTCTTTGTGTTATCACTCCATGGACTTATCTCTATGTGTGTGCTCACTCCATGGACTTCTCTCTGTGTGTGGTCACTCCACGGACTTCTCTCTGTGTGTGGTCACTCCATGGACTTCTCTTTGTGTGTAGTCACTCCATGGACTTCTTTCTGTGTGTGGTCACTCCATGGACTTCTCTCTATGTTAGTGGTCACTCCATGGGCTTCTCTCTATGTGTGTGGTCACTCCATGGGCTTCTCTCTATGTGTGGTCACTCCATGGACTTCTCTATGTGTGACTTCACTCCATGGACTTATCTCTGTGTGTGGTCACTCCATGGACTTCTCTCTGTGTGTGGTCACTCCATGGACTTCTTTCTGTGTGTGGTCACTCCATGGACTTCTCTCTATGTGTGTAGTCACTCCAAGGACTTATCTCTGTGTGTGATCACTCCATGGACTTTTCTCTGTGTGTGGTCACTCCATGGACTTCTCTCTATGTGTGTGGTCACTCCATGGGCTTCTCTCTATGTGTGTGGTCACTCTATGAGCTTTTCTCTACGTGTGGTCACTCCATGGACTTCTCTGTGTGTGTGGTCATTCCATGGACTTCTCTCTATGTGTGTGGTCACTCCATGGACTTATCTCTGTGTGTGGTCACTCCATGGACTTCTCTATGTGTGTGGTCACTCCACGGACTTCTCTCTGTGTGTGGTTACTCCATGGACTTCTCTATGTGAGAGATCACTCCACGGACTTCTCTTCGTGTGTGGTCACTCCAAGGACTTCTCTCTATGTGTGGTCACTCCATAGACTTCTCTATGTGTGACTTCACTCCATGGACTTATCTCTGTGTGTGGTCACTCCACGGACTTCTCTCTGTGTGTGGTCACTCCATGGACTTCTCTCTGTGTGTAGTCACTCCATGGACTTCTTTCTATGTGTGGTCACTCCATGGATATCTCTCTATGTGTGTGGTCACTCCATGGGCTTCTCTCTATGTGTGTAGTCACTCCATGGACTTATCTTTATGTGTGGTCACTCCATGGACTTCTCTCTGTGTGTGGTCACTCCACGGACTTCTCTCTGTGTGTGGTCACTCCATGGACTTCTCTCTGTGTGTAGTCACTCGATTGACTTTTTTCTGTGTGTGGTCACTCCATGGACTTCTTTCTATGTGTGTGGTCACTCCATGGGCTTTTCTCTATGTGTGGTCACTCCATGGACTTTTCTATGTGTGTGTTCACTCCATGGACTTATCTCTTTGTGTGTGGTCACTCCATGGGCTTCTCTCTATGTGTGTAGTCACTCCATGGACTTCTCTCTATGTGTGGTCACTCCACGGACTTATCTCTGTGTGTTGTGTCTGTTCTATTAATGTGGAAAGCTGCTTTAAGAATTGAAGACATATATTATATTTATACGGGCATGGACCAAAGTATGTGGGAGGAGTTAGCCCAAGACCGGACAGCATGGAGACAGGCTGCCTGGTCGTGCGGTTTGCGCGCTGGACTGTCGTTCGGATTTATCGACGTTCAAGGGTTCAAACCCTGCCCGCTCCCATCCCCCGTCGTCCTGCGGGAGGTTTGGACTAGGAAGTAAACTATCTTCAACTCTGAAGGAACATCCGAAATATGTAAAACAAACAAACAAACAAACAAATATCATGTATTAACTTATATATGACTCATTCCCATGAACTGAAAAGACCTTGTATCTTCTCTAAAGATTCGGTTATGTTAAGTGACATCATGCTTGGCGCCAACGATAGTCTGCACGAGGGAAACTTCACCTGGATGTCCGACGATCGACCGGTTTCCATAGACGACTGGAAAACGGGCGAGCCTAACGATTACTCAACATTTAATGGCGAGGACAACGTGGCATGGCGGGTCTATGAAATGAAAATCCAACTAAATGACATGAATGGTACCCGCAGCCAAGCTCGTGCGTTATGTCAAAAAAGTAAGTAGACGACGTCTTTCTCTCTCTCTCTCTCTTTCACTCTCTCTCTCTCTCTCTTTATATATATATATATATAAATAAATAAATAAATAAATAAATATATATATATATATATATATGGATATATATATATGGATATGGATCATTTCATGAATGCCTAGGCATTAGATGTGGTCGGAAAGATGTCGCCCACACATCAGTTCCCCCCTCTCCACACAATGGCGAGTAACTGGCGCCTTAACCAGCAGGCTTCGGGCAGGAGTAGGCTCGCTGGCTACCCACCTATGAGAAGAAAACTCTGAATTCAAACCTCTGTTGCCTTGCATCTATACCCAATCATGGGAAAGGCTTCGGGCGTCAACCCTATGGAAAAATCAAGAGATGGCGACACTAAGGCAGTTTGCATCACCCAGTGCTACACCTTGGCAGAACCTGCGACGGCGCTGACCCAAAACTGTATCGGCACTGCCTTTCCTTTGTATATATATATATATATATATATATATATATATGTATGTATATACGTATATATGTGTATGGATGTGTGTGGATGAGTGTGTGTGTGTGCTAGGCCAAGTACAAACTGGAACCCACTTCAAGTAGATTCCCTTTGTTAAACACTATTTCAGAGTAACGGGACAAACGGATAATCAATCAAAACATCACTTGGATATATTAAAAAAAAATCTTCATACCTAAGAATCAATCCTTTCTCCCTGTTTATGAGGCGTGAAGAGCATCTGTACTCTGGTCTCCCCCAAGCAAATGATAAAATTATCCTCTTTGTCTTGTATATATTCAATGTGAGGTTGACGAGAATAGGATACGGTGGGGACTAGAGACTAGTCAGCTAGAAGTGATAGGGGGGTAATATCCGTGATAGGTGCTAAAGGGAGTCATCTGGGCAATAGGATTAGAATGAGGGGGGGCATTTGGGGCATAGGGAGAATGGGTGGCAATAGTGTCGAAATGAGGTAATGGTTATAATTGGTGAAAAGGAAGGTTATAGGGATAATATGGTCGATAGGGGCAATAGTGTGGGGGGGGGGGGCGATAGTGGTGATAGGAGCCAATAGTGGTAAGTGTGCAGAAGGGAGTAATGTGGAAAATTGGTGGTAATATAAAATAATGTATAATAGGGCCATAACAACAGCATTTCATAACGTATTTTTGCTTACATTGTCATCCAAGAATAAATATCTATAATGCAGTGTTAATCGGACTTTTGTTGGTGGTGCTTCCTCAGCAGGGTCCTTGACAGAGACCCGACATCAAGAGTCTTTCTTGCGTTCTAAACTCTTCAGAACTCAGTATTTCTCATAGTAGATAGAGTTCAAGTAAAAAAAAACAACTATTGCAGCACAGCCTTCTATTCATTGTAGTTTACAAGAAACAACTCATAGAGCGATCATTTTTCTCTTCATCACTAATGAATGTTAGATTTAATAAAAAACAACAACAATGGAACACCAAACTAAATTTACATTAATTTAGTTTTTAGTTTGAAACATTATAACTGTCAATTTATAGTTTTCCCCATGAGGCCAACGAGCTAGTAATTCTTCTCTCAGCGATAAATATTAACTGTCAAATTTATAGGAAAAGCGTTAGAACCGTTTTTTTTTAGATCAGCGTCCAGGTTCTACTGTTCTAGCCTCCAGCTTCCATTGAGTTTTGCCTTGAATAGAGGTATTGTAAAAAAAATGAAATCTTAATGTTAATTAATAAATAGTGCAGCGTTCGTCTGCAAGCGTCGCTTGCCTATCTATTTCAAGAAATGAAAAAAAAATATGCTCTCAGATTTGGAAGCATTGACCATATTATCAATTTTTTTAAAAGTACCTTTTCTTTCTTCTTCTATTGCCCACATAATCACTGGTACTGCGAACTGGGAAACGTTTGTGATATCAATCATCAATAAAAAAAATATAATTGATCGGCTGTATAAATATTGTGTACAAATATGACCACAGTCCTGTATTTATTTATCCACGTGTTCAATGCATGTCATTATTTAATAGAATAATCTTTTACAGACGCCATGACTGTGACCTATTTAATTGTTGTCCCTGACAGCGGAAGTACATCGCTGATGACACAGAATCAGATTATAATTACATCAGGTACAGTATTGTTATCGAGTGTGCTTGCGTGTTTCTGTTGTAATCCTACTTACAACAATGGCAGATAATTAATGTTTATGATCTTAATAGATTGTGATGTAACCACGAGGAAGTCTGTTGTAGTTGAGCTGGGAGAGGGAGGGGTGTAAGCCGAGGGACAGAAAGGCATTTCATTTTTAGAGAGTGTTGTACTTTGTTTAAGCTGTTGAAGAAATTATGTCCATTGTGTTTTCACACATTTACTTTGTTGGAATTGAAATCTGTGTATTATCTATTCAGTACAGAACTGCTTACACATGACATGTCTCTGAAAAATACTGAATGTTAAATGCCAAGAAAAAATACCAGATACTGAAGTCCTTCGAAGAGCGGGCCTGTAAAACATCCACACAATCCTGAAGCAGTCCCAGCTACGATGGGTAGAACACGTCTGCAGAATGGCAGACCGGCGCATCCATAAACGACTTCTGTATGTCCAATTAAGGGAAGGAAGGCGCCACAAGGTGGACAAAGAAAACACTTCAGGGACACCCTCAAAGCTTTTTTGAAAGCCTTCAGCATTGACTCAGCCACCTTAGAGACAGAAGC
The DNA here is from genome assembly GCA_036873155.1 of Biomphalaria sudanica. NCBI lineage: Eukaryota > Metazoa > Mollusca > Gastropoda > Planorbidae > Biomphalaria > Biomphalaria sudanica. Next base: position 1,335,983 of record JAZGLO010001495.1, read on the forward strand.
ATATGACAGAGCATCTTGGCGTCGCGCTGTGAATACTGGCGTACAAATTGCTGAGGAAAAGAGAACAGCACAGATGAAAAGCGTCAAAAAAAAAAACAAGGCCATTGACACTAACTCCAACTGGAATAACCTGTCCAGTGTGCAGTCGAACATTCCGGGCTCATATAGGTCTCACCAGTCACACCAGGAGGCTCAAAACCCCAGTGCAAAGCCATCACCCCCCTGGATGACAAATATGGTCATCATCATAAAAATTAAATTTTTAAAAAGACGTTTGCTAACGTTTCATAAACTTTTACTAAAGTTTGACATCTACAATAGAATACGCCTCCACCGGTTTCGTTGGGCTAGCTGTCAGGAGCTAAACCCAACTGACCAAGTATTTAACAACTTGAAAAAGTGAAATTAAAACCTTTGATGGCATATTTTTAATTTATTTTTTCATGAAGGATTCAATGGTTAAGCGCTTGGCTGCCGAACGTGTGCAGTAAACCGGGTCTCAAGAGTTCTGCTGGGTTTACTTAAAGGCAATATAAAGTTAGGGCTTAGGGCCCCTACTAGTTTAAGGACCCCAAAATGTTTCTAAGGTTACATTCAGTCAAAGAAAAAAATGCCTACGGCTGATTACAAGAGGCTCTTATCTCAAAAAGCTTAGAGCCTTATCTAGTCTAGGCTGATTACAAGAGGCTCTTATCTCAAAAAGCTTAGAGCCTTATCTAGTCTAGGCTGATTAAAGAGGCTCGTATCTCAAAAAGCTTAGAGCCTTATCTAGTCTAGGCTGATTAAAGAGGCTCGTATCTCAAAAAGCTTAGAGCCTTATCCAGTCTAGGCTGATTAAAGAGGTTCGTATCTCAAAAAGCTTAGAGCCTTATCCAGTCTAAGTCCGTTCCCGCTCAAGTGTATAGGGTTAACTAGTACCGGAGTTAATATAGCCCAGCATAGAATCCAAAAACCTGACACTATAAGGGGAAACATAAATGGAGCTTATTCTAAGTCTAGAATTGTTTATGAGAACGACAATGGAAAGAGAGGTGGACGGGTTCTGGGAGGAGCGGAGAGTCACATGACCCTGGGTAGCGATGCAGAAGCCGGATAATAAATAGCTAGCTTTTTTGGTGTATCCGGTGTACAAAATAAAGGAGGTGTTGATTTTGTTTGCTATTGAAATGGTAAATGACAATATTTGTGCACATTGTAGTCCTGCAGTTTCAAATTTTCTAGACGGAGACTTAAAAACTGTGTTTGGCTGTGTTTTTGGTATATTGTTTCTGTGTAGTCTCTGTGTTTTCGCTGTGTTTTTGGTATATTGTTTCTGTGTAGTCTCTGTGTTTTCGCTGTGTTTTTGGTATATTGTTTCTGTGTAGTCTCTGTGTTTTCGCTGTGTTGTCAGTGTGTTAAGACAGTTATTTCAATGTGTTGTGTCTGTTGGCAGGAGAACAGAGGATGACCTATCTTCGAGTCACGCAACACTTCAGTAGCGAAACAGACGATGTTACATACGACTGGGTGACGTCATACCGCCAGGTGACGTACTCAATAGACAATGGCTTGCAGATGGCAAAACTCTCAGGTGAGTGAATATCGTCTTGCGCCTTATCTCCTCCATAGGCCACCGAAGTTTCTCGGTCAGTTCGACCAGGTTGTCGTAAATACTGAAGCAGTACCCTTCCCTTACACTCTCGCTTGATCTCTCGAGCCTCGGGGGTTAATAATTAGTTGGCATCTGATTAGAGATTGTGGCTAGAAATCAGAGATACCTGAATTCCCAGAGGTAAATGAAAACAAGAAAAAAACTCTAGTTTTATAGTTTTGTTGGTAAAAATGTTTTACATGTTTCAGGTGTTCCTTCATATTTAGAAGATAATTCCATCCTAGTTCAAACCTCCTGGGACATTCAAGACATACCTGCACGATCAGGCAGTCATCCACTTACTAACTTTCTTTAGAAAAGCAAATGAAAAATAGAAGGAAACTTAGTTTACAATGATAAAAATTGGCAGTGAATCATTCGCAACAATAAAAAAAAAACAAGTGGTTGAAAGTCAAAATTTCAAGTACATTTAGCTCATACCACACAACCAAGTGTCCATGCTCTATGATACATGGTAGCAAATAGGGTTGGAGCACAGCACAAACATAAGGAATTCTGAAGCTCAAGCCTCACAACCAAGTGTCCATGCTGTATGATACAGTGTAGCAAGCAGGGTTGGAACACAGCACAAACATAAGGAATTCTGAAGCTCAAGCCACACAACCAAGTGTCCATGCTGTATGATACAGTGTAGCAAGCAGGGTTGGAACACAGCACCAACGTAAGGAATCCGAAGCTCAAGCCACACAACCAAGTGTCCATGCTGTATGATACAGTGTAGCAAGCAGGGTTGGAACACAGCACCAAAGTAAGGAATCCGAAGCTCAAGCCACACAACCAAGTGTCCATGCTGTATGATACAGTGTAGCAAGCAGGGTTGGAACACAGCACAAACATAAGGAATTCTGAAGCTCAAGCCACACAACCAAGTGTCCATGCTGTATGATACAGTGTAGCAAGCAGGGTTGGAACACAGCATCAACGTAAGGAATCCGAAGCTCAAGCCACACAACCAAGTGTCCATGCTATATGATACAGTGCAATAAGCAGGGTTGGAACACAGCACAAACATAAGGAATTCTGAAGCTCAAGCCACACAACCAAGTGTCCATGCTGTATGATACAGTGTAGCAAGCAGGGTTGGAACACAGCATCAACGTAAGGAATCCGAAGCTCAAGCCATACAACCAAGTGTCCATGCTGTATGATACAGTGTAGCAAGCAGGGTTGGAACACAGCTCAAACATAAGGAATTCTGAAGCTCAAGCCACACAACCAAGTGTCCATGCTGTATGATACAGTGTAGCAAGCAGGGTTGGAACACAGCACCAACGTAAGGAATCCGAAGCTCAAGCCACACAACCAAGTGTCCATGCTGTATGATACAGTGTAGCAAGCAGGGTTGGAACACAGCACAAACATAAGGAATTCTGAAGCTCAAGCCACACAACCAAGTGTCCATGCTGTATGATACAGTGTAGCAAGCAGGGTTGGAACACAGCACCAACGTAAGGAATTTCGAAGCTGAAGCCACACAACCAAGTGTCCATGCTATATGATACAGTGTAGCAAGCAGGGTTGGAACACAGCACCAACGTGAGGAATTCTGAAGCTCAAGCCACACAACCAAGTGTCCATGCTGTATGATACAGTGTAGCAAGCAGGGTTGGAACACAGCACAAACATAAGGAATTCTGAAGCTCAAGCCACACAACCAAGTGTCCATGCTATATGATACAGTGTAGCAAGCAGGGTTGGAACACAGCACCAACGTAAGGAATTTCGAAGCTGAAGCCACACAACCAAGTGTCCATGCTATATGATACAGTGTAGCAAGCAGGGTTGGAACACAGCACCAACGTAAGGAATTCTGAAGCTCAAGCCACACAACCAAGTGTCCATGCTATATGATACAGTGTAGCAAGCAGGGTTCGAACACGGGACCATCGTCACGAAATCCAAGCGCTTTCCACAAAACCAAGTTTTCATCATATTGAATACTAAGAAAGCAATATAAAGTGGACATTAAATTTCACCTGGTCTTTCCGTCTATCTCATCTTTGCCCCCCAACAGACAAACACATCTCCAGGCACACATTTTAACAAACTTTTGAACACGTTGCGCTAATCTCTTATTTTAGAAGACTTGATTAATGAGGAATGCAGTATTTCCCGTGGCTACGCAGCCTTATTTCAGAAGGCTTGATTAATGAGGAATGCACTACGCAGCCTTATTTCAGAAGGCATTAAAGCCACTTTCCCCCTTCCTTTCGAACCACCAACCTGTTAGAGATGCACTCTATTCTAGGGTATTGTAAAACGAAGAAACTAGCATGTTTTCACTTCTGCAGCTATGTTCCAAACTCTGGTTCTGCTTGAGGCCACCAAGCACGTGACAGTGGTGGTCTACTTCCGATCTGCAAATCAAGTGGCTAGCTCGCTGGTCTTTCCAGTCCATGCTTCCGCTTCCGGTTTCTTTGTGATGAATCCAGCATCTCCTAGCACCGGTAACAGGGTGAGTATTATGAAAAAGAAAAATTAACAACTAGCGCTTGTGGTTAGTGTGATGCTTTCTGTTTTCTTAAGTGTCAATATTTGTTGATAATTTTATATTTATGATTGATTTAATACATTACCTATCTTTTCTTCGTTCCTTTTTTATATCTATAATTGGCGCAAATTGATTCGCTTGCCTGGGAAATATATATAAATGTGTTTAGTGTCAGTGTTCATACTTTCTGTAACGATATGTCACGCTCAAGTTTGAGACCCGACTCGAAGCTTAAAGGTATCACTAATGTTGCCCCTCCGATTACTGGTCCGTTAGAGAAATTGGACCGTGGAGTAGTAAAGACAGTTTCATGAGTTCCTAATGACTAAAAAGCATAATCTTCTCTGTTCTTTTCTACAGCTGACGGTCACAGCTCTCAATGACGATACAGAGGTCAAGGTCAGGTTTCCAAGAAACTTGACACGCCCTTTCACAGTTGTGGTCAATGAGTTAATATTCCAGTAAGTTGTGAAATTTCTTAAGTAAAGAAATCTCCGATACTCAAATCATAGTAAACGTCCAAATGCAGTTTCTCTTTTCTCAAGAATGCTGGGGAAACATCTTCTCTCTTGCTATGAGTTGTTTCTTCAATGTCAACAAAACTTACAAAACAAAATGCAGTTTTATTTTATATAGAAATAGATTAATTGGACATTTGCATAAAATGGAGGCAAATCTATAAATAGAGAAATATTTTGCTACATCCGGGATACAGAATACGGAAACATAGACCAAAAAAATTACACATTTTAAAACCCATATAAAAACTTCTGTACAAATTTTTTTCAGCACGAAACGAAATTAAAGCACAAACACTTGTTTGGGCTACATAATAATAAAGAGTTTGATTCTAATCACTTAGAATTAACATTTAGAAAAATTATTGATTTTAGGGTAGAGAATTATCTATTTTGATTTTCATATGCTTGTACAATACTCAGGCAGTATTCCAGAAATAGGGTGTTGGGGGTCAGGGATGTTCGACATTGTTTTGATTGTTCTGGGGTATATCATTTTTCTGTCTCTGGTGGTTTCAATAGTTAGGTAGTATGTCTTTGATATTAAATAGTATTTCTATTACTATTATTATATTTTTAAGTTACTCACTTTTCAATTGTTTATGATTTAATACTTGTGAATTATGAGAACTTACAAATAGAAAACTATTTTTTAAAATTTTAAAAGCCCACTGAAGAGGCAAGAGGGCCCATAAAAGAGGCATATAGAGTCCAAAAAAGAGGCAAAGAAAAGAGGCCTAAAGCCCAAGGATTTTTATATGATGATAAAGCTAAAATTGAATAGCGCAAATTCTGAGGTTTCCTAAAAAAAAAAAAAATAGGAGTCTCTTTCTTTTGATACTTCCGGTCGAACAAAATGACCAAGGGTACATCAAGTTTTGGTAAACGGCACAACAAAACCCACACCTTTTGCCGAAGGTGTGGACAGAGAGCCCTTCACATTCAGAAGAAAAAATGCTCTAGGTGTGCTTATCCAAGTCCTCGCCTAAGGCATTACAATTGGTCAAAGTTAGCTCAAAGAGGAAAGACTGCAGGCACAGGCAGGATGAGACATCTCAAAGTTCTATTTAGAGTTTTAGACGATTTAGGAATGGTTTCCGTGAAGGCACTGTCCCAAAGTCCCGTGATAAGGTTGCAGCCCCTGCTTCTTCAACTGTTGCTACAAAAAAAAAATAAAGTAATCAAAATTAGTATTTAAAAAAAATAAAAAATAGGAGTCTCAATGAAATAATTTCAAGTACTTTTTTAAATTTTTACATAATTTATTGTTATAAATTTTTTAAAACTTTTATTAGCGAATTATCTATTGGGCTGTTTTAGGGAGTTGTACAATATTCTCACTCTTTGTTACTTAGGCAAATCCGATCTTTGAAGTTGACTTTGAAGAGTCTGCAAAGTGTTCAGTTGATATCTGATGAAGATTTTAGTGGGACGTTTGTCTATTCTACAAAAAGTGTCGCCGTCTATGTGGGAAACAGCAACAGTCACAATGTAAGTTGAACATTGTAAGGAGAGTTAACCATTGTAAGGGGAGCTAAAAATAGTAATGGGAGTTAACCATTGTAAGATATTTCTACACAACAAATGAGAAAATATAACTAATATTTCACTTTGGTTAGGCCAATAATAGAATATGCTTCTCGGTTTGGGACCCCTTAACTCAAGAAAGCATTAAGAAACTGGAACGGACACAAAATAGAGCAGTGGGATCTATATCAGGTGAATATTCACATTAGACTAGAGTAACACCTTTAGAAAAATCATTAAATTTAGAAATCCTTCAGGAGAGATGAATTCAAATCTTCAAATACGAACACAAAATTTAATAAAATACTCAGAAAGACACAAAGATAAAAGCACACTCTTCGTTCCATATGCTAGGACAATTTTGTACAAATGCTCCTTCTCTCCTGGTGCTATTACAGCATGGAATAGGTTGCCTGAGTCAGCCAGAAAAGCCAATGACTTGGCAGAATTTAAGTCATGCATGACTAGATTGGCTTAGGAACACGCGTAGGACGTAATAATCTTCTTTTTTTAGGTAACGTCTATATTTTATAAGATAAGATAAGAAAGAGAGAATTCAAAGTGCTAGACTCCATTCTCTCACTACTTCTGTTTAGAAAGAAAGATTTTTTATCTTGTAATTTACAGACATTACTCCAAAGGAGAATATAATTACGTCTTACGAGTATCCATAGCCAATCTAGTCATAAAACAAATTAAAGACTTGAAATTTTGCTAAGATGTTCGCGTTCCTGGCAAAGTCACGTAACACATTGTCAGTGTTTCCTAAACTCTTCCCTTAACGGACCACTTTGCTTGTTTTTTAAGAGAGATAGATTCGCGTGGTGACCACTACTTAATTATTCCAGTAGTTCGTGGAACACCTATTCAAGACGTTTAGTTACACCGTGGACTCTAGGAATTACTTTTTGTACAGTATATGGAATAAGAAATGTAACTTTAATAACTATTAAAGGGCATGCATACAAGAATTGTGAAATAGAACTTTCTTCTTCTTCTTCTTAGTATTATCATCATTCGCGACACAATTTCTATTGATTTAGGTAACTCTGCGATAGTACTGCCCCCTGACTAAATAAAAATCTGCCAATCTTCTTGGCTAAATTCAGAGCTTCAGTATGCAATGTGTGCAATTATCTTCCCTTCGGCTGAGATTATCAACATCAGTACTATGTAACCAAGGACAGAGCGTTACCTTTATGGAGGCCAACAGAAACTCAAAATTGTAACATACAAATTCAAAAAAAAAGATTGTTTTGTTTTGCACAGATCAGCTTGGACAGTAACGTGGACATGGCTATCCCAGTGGACAGTTTGACCAGCCAGTATGTGTCCTTTCCTTCAGGGTCTCCTCTGGGACCGTCTCAATTCGCAAAGTATCGCTTCTTGTGTCTGTACGATAATACGAACATCAAAGTGAGTCTTTTTTTTTTTTTTTTTTTTGATGTATTGTCGAATTTATTTTATTCGACTAAATTCTGGATTTGGAGGAGGAGACTTCCGAGCCGAAGGGGGTCGTCGAATCTCAGTGAAGACTGGGATTTTGAATTGTGGAATTTCTTAGCACGCTCTAGTACTTTGGACATCAGTCTTGCGGACAGCTAAATTTAAATTTTTGGGAATTCCTGTGTGAAACAAGAAAAACAAGAAAAAAAATATTTGAAAAAAGCAAATAAAACTTATTGGAAGTGTACTTATATCAATTAGTCTGGATCAGTCATATAATTAAATTTGATCTAGACCAACAGCAATAAATCCTTGCGATTAATAATATTTTTACCAATTGTATTAATTTAGCGCTATTTCATTTTAGGTTTCTCAATACGCTATGACCTTATCACTTGTCTCAATACGCTATGATCTTATCACTTGTCTGGACCAGTTGGAAAGATTGGGGGGGGGGGGAAGAAAGGGAATATCTGGGTGGATTTTACAGCAATCGGTTTATAAAAGCATTTATAAAAAAGGGGGGTAACGACCTGAATTCGATCTGGTGACTTACGCCTCCTCATGCCGACGTGCTAACCACTCTGCTAGTGAGTTAGTTATGGCTAGAGAAGATTGTATAAGCGTGGTCGAGAGCCCAAGTGCGCTTGAACTACCTAGAAGGGGGCTCGAGGTTCGACACCCGACTCGGGCAAAGTTGTGTTTACTGAGCGCCTAAAGGCAGCACGGAAAACCAACTCCTAGATGCCCCCTCCCCACCCCACTGGTCCACAAATGAGATTGGACCTAAGCGCTCTGAGCATGCTATAAGCATGAAAGTAGCGCTATATAAAAACTATAACAATATAAAAGCTATAATAATAATATTATTTCTTACAATTTAGAGCGGCGACCTATGAAGGGGCCTAATTCAGCGTATACCACCATCACTTCAGTCACGCACAATTTCTTTCCCTTATTCGAGATCCCAAACCAAATAATTAATTCCCAATGCTACGATAGTTAATTAACTAACAAGTTATTTTTTTAAATTGATTCTTGTGTTGTCAGGTAAAAGAAATAATTGTGCAAAATTTCAGCTTGATCCGAGATACTGTGTCGGAGAAATAACGTGTACAGACTTTTTACCAGACAGACAGAGATCGCAAAGCTTATTCTTATGCTTTTGGAAGTTTGTCTGTATTGACAAATTTGACAACGTATTTAGCCCTCCTTAGTTATGGTTGTTCATTTTTTATTTTCTCCGTAGATATACACAAACCAAACGGAGACGATTCATCTCTCAAAAGCTGGGTTTTTCTCCGATTTGAGACTTCCGACAGATGGGTTTATTTTCTTCGAGAGTGAGTCACAGCAGCCGTTTCACGTCACGAGGCTCTCCGGAAGTGGAGCCTGCGTGACTTCACTGCTGCCTGACACCTTGTGGAAAAGTAGCTATGACGTCTACTTGGCAGAGTCTGGGCAGACTATACACATTATCCTGCCAACTGACCAGAGACAATCGTTTACCATCAATGGCACCAGCTTTGACTTGGGATACTGTGTAGTTATTCAAGGTACCTGATAACTTTAGGATTAGAGGTAGCTACTAAGATATGTTGTTGATAGGTTTATTGTTGAGTTGTAGCTTCAGACAGCTAGCCAAATTGATAAGTTAATTGTTGAGTTGTATCTAAAGAAAGCTAGTCCAACCGAAAGGTAGATTGTCAAATTGAAATTCCAGATAGCTAGCCCAACTTTTAAGTGGATTATTTTACTGTAATTCCAGCCCAACTATTAAAGTTGTAACCGTACCTAAATTAGATAGTTAGTCAAACTGGTTTTGTTAAGTTGTAACTCCAGATAATTAGTCCAACTAAACCTTTGTAGGCGTGTTATTGTTCTTTAAACAGAACCAGAAAAAAAATATAAACAAATATCTTTTTTTAAACCAAGAGTCAACTTAAACCATTGTTTAATTATATACAGGTTTTAATTCCAAAGAATTATTTATATACAACTTTCAATTCATAGAAGAAGCACTGGCGGATCCTACCGCCCCCCCCCCCCCCCACTCGGGTCGGACGAATTTTAGTATAGAAGTCATACAATTTGTATACGAATTTATTACTTATGTTAATAATATATACTAATTATTTATATTTCAAACTATTTTTAGATTATTTCCCCCCCTCTAGTATGTTGGTTGATTTGGTGGGGTCGGGAGGGGGCGATAGCATCAATCCGCCCCCCCCCTCCAACCATAAACTTTTGAGTGGGTGGGCGGTCCAATTTATTTGTAAAAAATAACAGCTTGCTAACAGAATCAATTAAATATCTATACGATTAAAACTTGTTATTGATATTTTAACCGATCTTTATATTATGTCGTTCCCCTGTTGTCCGATTGGTGGGGTGGGGGGCGAAACCTCTACTGCCCTTCCCACCTAAACCCTTTAAGTGGAGGGGGGCGGTCCTACTTTTATGGAGAAATCATAGTTTGTGAACAAGATTAGTTGAATTGATATATAAATTTGATATTATGTCTGGTATCTTGGCCGATTCGGTGGGGTAAGGAAAGGGGGGCGATTGCATGTACTGCCCTCCCCGCTCTAGCCCTCTGAGTGGGGAGTGGTCCTATTTTTATGGACTAATCATAGTTAGTGAACAAAAATAGCTGAATATTTATATAATTGATATGTGAAACCATTAGTATTTTATGTCGCACCACACTCTAATCTCAAATTTTATGATTAGTAAATATAAAAGGAAAAAGGTGGGAGGAGGGGGGGGGCGATACATGCCATCTCCTTTCCCTCATCAGACAGAGCAATACTTTTTTTCTTTTTCTATTAGAGTGAAGAAATTACACAATGTAAAAAAAAAATCAGTCACTAATATAATTTATATATGCTATTAAATTCTTATATCGAGTCGCCCCACCCTTATTCTTTAATGCCAAATGCAATCATTAGCAGAAATTATAAAAAGGAGCGAATATAAATCGTTTTCATTCTACCTCCCCTCACATTTCCAGACCGAGTGTATGTAATTTCACATGAATTTATCATAATTATTTTAAGAAAGACTTTGCTTTGGAAATGTTAGAATTCAAACACAAATTTTCAGTACAAGAGTCACGATTGAGATGAGTCGCCTTTTTTGAAACCATTACTCAATCTAATATTTTTCTAGTTAAATTTGGGACAAAAACTTAAGCTTGAATTTTATTGAATATTATGTATCGATTTTTTTTTTTCGGCGGCGATCCTCAAAGCCTTAATCTAAATATGTGGGGTATCTGATCTTTTCAAGGAACAAATCGGTTTAATTTGCAATGTGTTTGGGGCCTATAAATTCATATTAGAATATTTTTCAAGTACAACATTATTCAAAAGGTCCTTTTTTAATAGGATGAATAATGAGCTTAAGGTAAGGATAATGCATCTCTTCAGTGCAGAATGCAGGAAAACACTTTTAGCGTCGGGGCTTAGCCCCGAAACTCACTGATGAAAAGTGAGCTGTAGTTGTCAGGAGCAGGCGTTTCTGCATTGAAGAATGCAAGAAAACGGTTTTGGCGTCGGGGCTACGCCCCGAACTCCACTGATGAATAGTGAGCTGTAGATGTCAGGATAATGCGTTTCTTCAGTGCAGAATGCAACAAAACGCTTTTAGCGTCGGGGCTTCGCCCCGAAACTCACTGATGAATAGTGAGCTTTTGTTGTCAGGAGCAGGCGTTTCTGCAGTGAAAAATGCAAGTAAACGCTTTTAGCGTTGGTGCTTCGACCCGAAACTCACTGATGAATTGTGAGCTGTAGATGTCAGGAGCAGGCGTTTCTGCAGTGAAGAATGCAAGAAAATACTGAGAAATACTGCTGATTTATTCTTATATATATATATATATATATATATATATATATATATATATATATATATATTATATATATATTATATATATATATTTATATGCTGTACGCGCACGTTTATGCATAGGGTTATGGTTTACTGGGTGTTAGTATTAGGGTTTGAAAAAAAATCGCCCCCCCCCCACTCCAAAGTTCTGGATCCGTTAGTGAGAAGATGTATGTTACAAAAAAAGTGTAATAATAAGTTACTAAACAAATTAAAGCAAATAGAAATCACATCAAAGCTACAAGAAAACACATCCGTTCGTCTCCTACAGACTGGACTTTCATCAGCTGTTCATCCACTTTTTGTTTGCCTTTATCTGACTCAAGAATTTCTCGTAATTACATCAGAATACATCGGCTAGTACAGGCACACAATCTCCATAAGACATTTTCGTGTTGTTGTTTTTTCAGTCGAGATAAATGGCCATAACATTGTATTGATTCACTGCCTTTCTTCTCCAGGGGCATCGCTAACAGGGTGTATCATTACCCTCTCTCAAGGTTTGCATCACCTCGGCTTCAGAAACGCAAGCTTTGCGTTTGCGGCATACGTCTCCCAGACAGTAGCAAGCTCTTCTACAGAGTTCTGCCACGCCTTGGGATCAGTGGAGTCCATCACGAACAGGCTGCCGCTTCACGTAAGTGGACATTGTGTATTTTTCAGTCGAAATCTGGTTAAAAGTAATGCTTAAAGTATTACAACCGGAGGGGAAGGGCCGTAGTGGCTGAGTGACACAGCGCTTGACTTCTGAACCAAGTGTCCATGAGTTCGAATCTCTGTGAAAACTTCCAATTTGAATTTTGGGGTTTTTAGAACGCCCACGTATCCACCCAACTTTGATGGGTACTGCCATCTTTGTGCTAGCCTTATCAAACTGATCACTCCATATGTCCATCAGAGAGCCCTGCGCTCAGTGGACTTAACGCTTCTACTGGTGACACGTTTCTTCATTTCTTAGTTGATGTCAACACTGAGCTCTGTGTGCAAAATAGTTTCAAAAAGTAGACAGACACTTAGAAAGAAAGACTGGAACGAAATACAACTATGAAGTTAAATGTTCATTCGACTTAAGTAGCATTCTTACAGAAAGAAAATCCTATTCTAATATCTATTAGAAGTCAATTTATTATTGATTAAATCACAGACCTATATATATTATATCTAGACTGGAAAACGAAACAAACAATTATCCGCAATTGATCAGCTCACAGACCTATACATAGAGATTGTTATGTATTAATCACAGAACTAAATATATTGACGCAAAGTCATTAAATAAAGCCATTTCCTGTAAGTTTCTAACAACACATGCGAATCCTAGATCGAAATAATTCATTGATTTTAGTCATCTAATGTACATTTAAATAGATTGATTTTGTTTTTATGTATCTAAAAATTGCAAAAAAATAATTATGAGACGAGAGTGCTCTTATTTTAGCTGTTATAATACTAGATATAGATCTATACATTAAATTATATGTTATATAAGTTAGTGTTGAAAACAATCTTTACTTCTTAAAATTTCTTTACAAAAAAAAAACAAACGCTTAGTTTCCACTTTTTTAAAAGTTTTTCACGACATTTTTTAGAGTGTTAAAAGATCTCCATGTCCATTCTAGATATAATATATATAGGTCTGTGGGTTAAATTTTATTTTAATGTTGCCTCATTAGTTGTTAATTTCTGAATCCATTATAGTTTATTGTTTGCTCATTAGAAGTTTATTTTTTTACTTTCAGTTTCTTGTTATAATAAACCAAAGTTGTCCAATTAAAAGGCTCTAGGATCGCTTTAGACTTTGAATTTTTGTTTCTTTTCTTTTAGAACACAATACTGAAATTTCATGTTCGATTCAACTTTTTGAGAGTTTCTTTAATTTTCAAACAGTGGTCGTTTCCTGCCTTGAAGTACTTTGACCTATCTGACGATGATCCGTTCCGGAATCCACTGCTGCCAGAATTGACGACGTCCACTGCTGCTCAAATGACGACTTCCGTCTCTCTTGCGTCTGATGTCACCAAGACCACCACAAGGGCAACTAACTCTGGCTTCCCGGCCACCACGATTGCGGAGACCACGAGCACTTCATCGACAGAAGCAGCAGCACCAACAAGCGTCGTGTGCTACCCTCTGGGAATTCCCATGAACCTCTCCAAGGACGAAGTCGACTCTCTCTTGAACTCTATCATAGGCCAGCTTCTGGTCCATTTCGAGGACACGCTGACCTACAGGATGAGGCAGAACTGCATGTGGGATGATAGACCGTCCAGCAAGGTCATTGGCTTTGGAGGCGTAGCTTTCCTGGTCGTTTGGGCAGTCACCTTGACTTTTTCAGACATATTTTTTCTTATCCGATTTTGTATACAGTGCGTAAAGAAAAGTTGTTTCAAACGACACAGCTGACAATGACTTTTTTATCTAGTCAGATTTATTTGCTGTTGAGTTATAGTCTCTTTTGCAGACAAAAAAATATATCTAGAATTGGCCTTCCTTTTGTTCTTTGTATACAATATATATATATATATATATATATTGTTTTCATTTTTTAGTTTAGGCTACATATTTTTAAAAGTCATCAAACATTCGTACAAAAATCAATTCAATATTGGCAAGTAAATCAAAGCCTCATTTTGTGTTATGTTTGAGTAGTTATATTGCATAGCCTTGCATAACATTAATAACTTTTATATATATTATCATGATATCTGATACGTACGTAGGCCTATAGTTTATACGCCTACTAACAATACTCGGCAGATATTTATATTTTTATATATCATTCGTATTACCGTATAACAGAGTTAATTTAAAGTTACTTATATTATACGTAAATCTAATATAGATCTGGTTGTAGATATAGACCAGATCTTAAGAGTTCTATATTAGAAATTTAGGTCTAGCGTTAAATCTAGATGAACGTCCCAATAATAATCACACTAATACGCCTTCTTCGCTGGCAGAAATAATGTGTATTTTCTTGCAGCGGACTGTGTCACCAAGGCGCAGTGGCAGAGTGGTAAATCGATTGGCTTCCGAACTGGGGTCCTGGGCTCGAATCCTGGTTAGGACTTGGATTTTTTTATCACGGGATCTTTAGCACCTCTGAGTCCACCCAGCTGTAATAGTTACCTGACATTAGTTAGGGAAAGTAACAGCGGTTGGTCGTTGTACTGGGCGCAAGTGACCCTCGTAAAACGTTGGCCACAGAAACAGATTACATCATCTGCCCTATAGGTTGCAAGGCGTGAAAGAGGAACTGAACTTTACTGACGGTGTAACGGGTTAGAATTGAAGAAAAACATTAATTGAATTTCTAAAATTAATGTATTATATTTGAAGTTGAACAATCGAGGTATAGTCTTTTTGTTTTAAATAAAAATTTTAAAAATGATTTTCTTGTTTGCTATCGCGTTGTCGTCACCTACCTACGTCACCAACCATTTTATGACTTCATGTGGAAGGAGCTCACTGAAACATACTGTACCTAAGCGAGGCCAAACTAAATAGAAGGCCTGAACACTGACCTGCAACTTCAAAATCTGTGGGCAGTGAGTTGATATAAGCTTTGTAAAAAAAAACAACAAAAAAAATAAATTATATAATGTGTAGTTATATCTATTAACTAGTATGGAATCAGTCATGTCATTAGATGTGTCATAGATCTAGAGTGTAGAGAAACAATAATAAACCTGTGCGATTAGAAATGTTTTTAACAATTCATTTTGTTTTGCACAATTTCATGCTTTTAATTTGGGCTGGGTGGGGGGGGGGGGGGAAAGAAATGAGTATCTTGTGA
Source organism: Biomphalaria sudanica (assembly GCA_036873155.1). Lineage (NCBI taxonomy): Eukaryota > Metazoa > Mollusca > Gastropoda > Planorbidae > Biomphalaria > Biomphalaria sudanica. The sequence continues at coordinate 1,351,303 of JAZGLO010001495.1, forward strand.
AGGTTACCGTGATAGCTTTAAAAGTTCACTGACCTGCATTTGATTCGATGGCTCCAGTCTCCTCAAGCAAATATAATATACTAACCACTATGCCAAAGAAGTGCTTAACAGAATGTTTTATAGTTTTGTTTAGTTTCCAACTTAAAAGCGAAGTAACTCATTTATACCACCACATTAGTCAAGTACAATTACTTTCCCTTGTTCAATACAAAATAAAATAATTGATTACCAATAGTTAACTTTTTTTTTCTTTAATTCTTGTTTTGTCAGGTAAAAAAAAAAGTGTGCAAAAGTTTAGCTCTATCTGAAATTGGGTGTCGGAGAAATCACGTGTACAGCCTTTTTACCAGACAGACAGAGTTGATATCAGCTTTGTAAAAAAATACAAACATAATTAATGTTTCACATTTCAAAATGGTGGTATCAAAGTTCTAAACTCATTCGCTTTAGGACCAAAGCATTTTTTCTTTTTTGTAAACAGTGATCTTCCAATTTGAAGTCTTGCACTTCAACAACCGCCATCTTTGAATTCTCTCACGTTTTATTTCAACTCCATTGCATCGCCACTGTATTTCTTCTTCTCGCTTTCTTTTCTTTTTCTTTTAATTCATTTTATGGCTTAAAGAACGTGAATGGAACAAAGAGCAGATTGCTGTGATTGATTGACTTTCCAACAAAGAGCAGATTGCTGTGATTGACTTTCCAACAAAGAGCAGATTTGCTGTGATTGACTTTCCATTAAAGAGCAGATTGCTGTGATTGACTTTCCAACAAGGAGAAGATTGCTGTGATTGCCTTTCCAAATGCAAGATTTTTTGTAGCCTAACAAATAATTAAATGTACTTGGTGCTACGAACGGAAGTTGACAAATTAGATTACGCACATTACGCAAACTGATGTATATATTGTTGTACATCTAAGGTAGGCAACTCAACGAAGTTCACCAGTAAATTAATAAGTGTGTTTATTTACCAGGACAAACATATAACAGCCTTCTGCATTCAAAGAGTAATGTTACTAAATCTACCCAGTCCTTTCACCATCAACCTGAATACGGACCAACGACAGCCTTCCCTGCTTTGCTCCAGGTCCCCACTACAGTCTTCAGACAGCACAAAAGACGGCTCATTAGTTTCCAACAATTCAGACTCTCCACAATCACTTGATACACTGTTCTTTCCTCTATCCTAGCGTCTTCCTGTTCTGGTTCAATAGTGTGTTCGTACGCTCCACAAGCACGGCAGGGTTACAACAATATATATATATATATGTATATCCCTATATCCCTTAGTCATTAATTGATCGACCACCGGCGGATAATGTTTAGGCTTCCCCTGGATGTGGCTAAATATAATATTATAAATAATAATAATCTTTGAAACTTCAAAACACTTTCAACTAATTCTTTTTATTTATGTTTTTAAATTAGAGGAGATCATTTTCGCGCAAAGAAAGACAGACATCAAGACACACATAAAGACAAGACATAAAGACACACATAAAGACAAGACATAAAGGCACACATAAAGACACACATAAAGACACACATAAAGACTGACATTAGAAGCGTTTGGAACATTAGTGACTGATTACTTTGGTATTTGACACATGAGTTGGCAGTCATAAGTTGTAAAGCTGCGTCTCTCCACCATTTTAAATGCCTGATCTTTTCGCATCTCCACAAATGTGAACCCTTTACGTTTGGTGGGCTGGCCCCTGATGAACTCTGTTATGGCCTCGTCCTCCGGGAAAGAGTTTCGCCACACGTTATCGTTTCTCTTTGTGGTTCCCAGTATTATACACGTGATTCGCCCGTTCCCCTTCAGGTTCCTCACGAGATATCGATACATCTCCATGTGGAATATCTCAGGAAGATGACCTCCGAATAGAGCGCAAGAGATGGCAGCAGTGTAGAAATTGTTCACGTCATAGCGGGACAACAGGAACCTGTACGCGCCGTACATAAAGCCAGTGGAGGAACGAAACATCCTGAGAAAGGATTTTTCAGTGTTATGAAGAAACTTCGTGTGATTGTTGCTGTGCAGTGACACTAGTTGAGCGAGCTGCGACTCAGTTTCCTTGACTTGGTTCATAGCTTCCAATTCGTCTGCTTCGAAGACCATTCTGGAGCACTGGCCTGAAACTGGAAAAGAACAAATAATCAGCTCGAGCATCTTACAATGGAAAGAAGAAAAAAAAAAGTAAAGTTTCCCTCTCCGACCTTGTGGTCTATAGGGCAGATGATGTTTTAAAGGTCATCTGAATCTGTGGCTTACGGTTAACAAGGGTGTCATGTGGCCAGCACAACGACCAACCGCCTTTACTTTTCCACACCATTAGAGCTGGGTAGACTCAGAGACGCCCAAGGATCCCAAAATAAAAATCCCAGTGTTCGCCAGGATTCGAACCCAGGACCCTCGGTTCAGAAGCCAAGCGCTTTACCGCTCAGCTACCGGGCCTCCGGAAAGAACAAAGATTGACCATTATGGAAGAAAGAATTAAGAAATCAAATTAAGCTATACAGTTTATTTAAAATATGCTGTTCTTGCTCTAGTTTATTTTTAGATTGAATATTTGCATGGCGAGGTCACGTGTGTATGTTGTTGGCAATTTACGTCAGCTTTAAAAAGTAGAAGTGGTTGGGCAATTCTTTGCACGCGAGAGGAGATTGGATGGTTCCAGAAAAAGGCGGGAAGAAGTAGATTGATAAACGGCTATGTTAAGGACGGAAATGTTTATCTTCGAGGATCAGCGACTACAGTAAATGTATTTAAATTATAATTTTGTTTGTGTACATATTGATTCCAAGCTCTAGAATAAATGTTTTGTATTTATTTTTAAAGAATTTCAGTTTTGTGTTTATTTTGAAAGAATTTCAGTTTTGTGTTTATTTTTGAAGTATTTCAGTTTTGTGTTTATTTTTTAAAGAATTTCAGTTTTGTGTTTATTTTTTTACGAAGTATCTCTGGTATAGCGATATTGTTTGTCTGTTCTAAATCTACCTTCAATGGAATGGAAAAATTGGACATCAGAAACACATTGTCTGACCAACAAATCCTATTGTAACATCAATACATACTTGCCATCTGGCACTTCAACACATTGTCAGTTACATAATTAGAAAATCCGGATCAGGGCTTTCACTTAATGAAGGCTGACCTACATGTACTGCAAATATACATATTTAGAACGCTTTCTTTATGCTTGTTTATAAGTTAGATTAAGATTGGTTGAATTAAGCCAGAAAAAAAGTAGCAATAACGCATACTAATGCAGAACCATAAGTTATAGATGAGTAACCTAATCTGATTTATAAACATGGCCCAAATTTATACACTTTGTTTTGAGGGTAAGGTGGAATCGTCAGACTTGGAGAGGGACATCTCTTTTTGAAACCTCTGCTACCTTGCGTCTGTACACAATATAGGAAAGCTACTTCAAGGAAAACTCAAAAGCCGATGACCCTTAGGAAATTTGCGGCATACATCGCTACAGCGTGGCAGAATCTTCAACGCTTCTGATTCCCAAACCGGATAGGGCATTTTCTCTTGAGTAGAGATAGAAGTTCTGTCGTGTGAGTGTCATTTTTTCCAACCAGAGTTATCTTCCAGACGGTAATTTTTTTAAGCTATGTAGATGAACCTTTTGGTGTATCCGGTGTACAAAATAAAGAAAGTGGTAACAAGCTGTGTTTCTTTTTTTTTTTAAAGTCAAATAGCAATTATTTTTAGCCTTTTAGCACTGAAGAATATAGCTCTTCAGTTTATAGCTCTTCAGTTTATAGCTCTTCAGTATATAGCTCTTCAGTTTATAGCTAGCTCTTCAGTTTATAGCTAGCTCTTCAGTTTATAGCTAGCTCTTCAGTTTATAGCTAGCTCTTCAGTTTATAGCTAGCTCTTCAGTTTATTGCTAGCTCTTCAGTTTATTGCTAGCTCTTCAGTTTATAGCTAGCTCTTCAGTTTATAGCTAGCTCTTCAGTTTATAGCTAGCTCTTCAGTTTATTGCTAGCTCTTCAGTTTATTGCTAGCTCTTCAGTTTATTGCTAGCTCTTCAGTTTATTGCTAGCTCTTCAGTTTATTGCTAGCTCTTCAGTTTATTGCTAGCTCTTCAGTTTATTGCTAGCTCTTCAGTTTATTGCTAGCTCTTCAGTTTATTGCTCATATCTTTTCTTTGTATTTCGTTGACTATATGAAAGTTAGCGTCCTTGACATCGTTTAGTTTAACGTGAAAGTCTAAAACAGTAATTCTTCGACCGGAGGAGAAAAAAAAACACAACACAGAAAGTAAAAGATACTTTTGTACCGTCTCTGTCACTCCCTCTCTCTGTCTTTGTCTTTCCCTGAATCCCCTCTCTTTCAGACTGTCTATTTCTCTCTGACTTCGTCTCTCTCTTTCTCCCCTTACTCTCTCTCTCTCTCTCTTTGTCTTTGTTATTCATCTTTCTATTTCTATCTCTCTCTCATCCACTCTCTCTGTCTATTATCTAGTGGTATTAAAGCATAAAACGAGTTTTGCGAAATCGGCCTAAAAACATATGACAGAACCGACAAATTCTCTTTTATTTAACAGAGAGTCAATTAACAACATGCCAATAAATAACATACCTTTTAACAGCCTTTCTTTACAAGAATCTAATTATAGCCTTCAATAAACAACCTTTCTATAACGTACCGTACTTTGGTGCATATACTCTGCATACTCGTAAGGCCTATAGCCCGGCACACAATCATACCCCTTTCAGAAAATAACAAAATAAGTTAAAACACAAATCGTACAACCCGCATCATTTTATACCCCGCACGTGCAAGGCGTGACCTGCTGTAAACTACGGGTACATAACGCTGCTCATCAGACGTCTGTCCCTCGAGACGCACTCATGCTTTAGTAACCTCTAGTTGTTGTTCCAACAAGCGATGCACTAAGAGTAGCACGTGTGGAAGAACGGTCGTATCCATGGTATGCTTTATAGGCCAATACAAGGACTACAAAGACTCTCTCAAGAGCTCCTTCAAGGAATGCGATATCGACATTCACGGCTGGGAAGCACTAGCTCTCGATCGCTCCTCATGGCGCGAAGCCGTGAGTCTCGGAGTCTCGAGATTTGAACCAAGAAGAGTGGCCAGGGTGAAAGAGCGCCGTACCAACATAAAAAACTGAGAGAAGAAGCAGGCCTATTCTGCAACTGACCTAACCCAACCATGCCACATATGCGGACGGCTTTTTAAAGCGAGGATTGAACTTTACAGCCATCTTAGAGTCCATAGGAAATGAGAATTGTGCACATCCTCGACCACGAAAAAGGAGCTCTATAAATAAGCTGTATAGAGACCCACGGGTATGTCCATAGTTTTCGTCATGTTATGTTAATGGAAAAAATAATTTGTTTAAAACCCCGCACCTTTGTATATCCCGCACAGACGCCATTCCTCTGCAAAAAAAAAAAAAACTGTATATCTCGCGGGTTATATGCACGAAAATACAGTACCAGTCCATTGAAAAAAGGTTTATAAAAAGCAAGTCTATTCACAGCCTGTTTGATAATATCTATATGTTGATTCCTACTTGAGCTAATAAATGAATTGTTTGTTTGGTGTTACCTTTATGGTTTCAAAGCGTGGCATGACTAGGGGGTCTCAATGGGGATAAGATCCCATTGTATATAATATATTCCTAAAGGCATGCGTCTCAGGATAGCCTCTGACAACTAAGTTCAGCACCTGCTCGTGTGGCTGAGATACTAAGATCGGCGAGACTGCTCTGACTAACAGGTGAAGGGGTGAAGGCGGATACGTGGCGCCACAAAACCGGGAGCTTCGGGCAGATGGAGCTCGTCAGCCAAGTTAGGCGGTTCATCAAGAAGAGGGTTACTCTGACTTCAAATCGCAAGGTCTAGATAGGGATCATGACGCATGGGCCACCTATGACCCCTTTTTTCTAAGGCCCAGGAATGCGCCCCGGACAGTAAACTCTGGTGCTGCTGCAAAGCGGCTAAAACAACACGGGAGACGACAGATTCCTTCATGTTTACGTACAGAAGATGTATACTTCAGTTCACAAAATAACGTAGCTGGTCTTTGATTGTAACCAATCATCTAACTTGCACTTGATCATGTGACCCAATAGGAACGACGTCATTTCCCAGCTACTGACACTATGTAAAAGTAAATCAATATATATATATATTTTTTATAGAAAGTAACCAATGGCAACAAGAACAGATAAACGAAATTTAGCCTTGAGTAACTATAAGAGCTATGAGAACCAAAAGTTATTGGAGATTATAGCGATAAACTGGAGGCGCGGTGGCTGAGTGGCAAAGCAGTTGGCTTTCAAACCGGGTTCATGGGTTCGAACCTTGGTGAAGACTGGGATTTTTAGGGCGTCTCTAAGTCCACCCAGCTCGAATGCGTGACATTTGTTGGGCTGGCAACATGACACCCTCCTTTTTTTTTCAATAACGACTAACCAGACCATGTCTTCATCTTCCTCTATCCATTAGTCTGTTGGACCAAACAAGATCTGTCAACAGTCGTCCTCCCTTCCTCCCTGTCCTTTAATTGGTTATAATTTCATTCTTTGATGTTATCTTCCCATCGCTTTCTCCGTCTTCCTCTTCGTCTTCTTCCTGGTACAGTTCCCTGAAGGAAGGTCTTTGCCAGCCCTGAGGATCTTGTAATGTTGCCGTAGAATTTAAGTTTACTTTTTTTGACAGTCGTGAGCAGGCCATCGTGGGGTCCAACTGCTGTATTAATAATCATGTTTGTAATTTCTTCAGTCGTGATGCGGTCTTTGTGACACCTAAACAATGTCAATGGCGCTGAATTAAACGTCACTGATGAAAATAAATTACAAAGAATTCAGCTATTGTTTTAACAATACCTCAATGTGTGGCAGTCGATATCAATGTTTCTTTATGACCTATAGTTAGTTGTACTTTTGGTTTGTAATAAGTTTTAAGTTACCCTAACCCCTAACTCTAACCCTAACCCTAACCCTAACCCCTAACTCTAACCCTAACCCTAACCCCTAACTCTAACAATCCCTTCATGTTTAACTTATTTTGCACTACAAACAGAAGTGAAAGAAAATTTGTTTCCGCAGTGCTAAAAAGTATACCAAAATTATAACCTTAAAAAAAACACTTATCAACACCCCTATTTTTTTTTACACCGGATACACCGGATAGCTATTTATAGTTTCTTCCACCATGTGTGAAGCTCTCCAGAGAATCTATGTTAAACACACACAAATGTTTAGTGGTTTTGAGTCTTTATTACCTTTTCGACAGATGCACAACAGTAGCACAAGCCAATAAAACGACATCTCGGCTGCAAAGACTGGATCTGGATTTAGCGAGCACTCAAGTTTTAGGGTCTATCACTTCATCAGAGACTCATTACAATGATAAATATACTGGCTGTCAAAATCGTATGACGTGGACGAAAGCCATCAACAAAAAGCTGATTGAAAGGCATGCTACCACCCAAACTCGTCCCCCCCCACACACACACCGATAGATCATGCGTAGGGTTATCACCCCCCACTTACACACACACACATATATATATATATATATCAGGGCCATATTTGCAGCAGTTCCGCAATGTGGAGTTACACAAAGCCTAGCCTATTAAAATGGGTCTTAACTTACAGACGTTACTTCAAAAAAGAAGATGATTACGTCCTACGCGTCATGCATTCAGTCATGCATATTAACCAATGACTTAAATTCTGCCAAGTCACTGGTTTTCCTGGCTAGCTCAGGCAACCCATTCCATGCTCTAATAGCATTAGGGAAGAAGGAGTATTTGTACAAATTTGTCAAAGCATATGGGATGAGGAATGGTAAAGCTTTTTACATCGAAGGCCCCTAGTTTTTCAGGTCAATTATTTTGGCAGTTGTCTATCCGCACGTTTGATGACGTACTGACGTGACCTCACCTGCTCGAGCGCGTTCTACTAGCAGAGCGCGCCCGGTCACTGCCCCTCTCTCTCTCTCTCTCTCCTCTTTTAGTACGGTAAATCTTAGATCTATGTAATATAGATTTAGATTTTTTTGTACAAATTATTCTTGGAATAATATTAATGTTTAGATGGTTTCAAAGCTCCTTATTTGAAAAACGATCCTCCAAGAATGACACATTATGGACTTGAGCACACAGGCAGTAGTCCTGATGCTGTTTAAGCGGGCTCAGAGAGCACTTATAGGACGGGAAGCGCATGGACCACGGATAATAACAGCCTCATTCCATTCAGTGAAAAAGAGGATTCACTTAGATATTGTCTTAACAACAAATGACAGTGAAGAGGAAGATAATATTTACAACAGACTGACTACCATCATACTCGACAGACTTAAAAAGAGTAAGATAGGGACGGCCCAGGAATATATGGCGCCACAATTTGGAAGCAGATGTCAAGCAGACGTGGGGACAGTTGGAGAGACTCGCCCAGAACCGAGACGCCTTGAAGAAGCTGGCTGGTGGCCTGTGTCCCATAAGGGACCACAGGCAGAGATGAGATGATGATAGCCAACCATCTACATCTAATAAGTATTTCATTTAATTATGACATTTGCGAAGTCTATGTGGACATAAAAGTAGTCGCTATAGTTTAAATATATCATTCTTCATACATACAACTAATGATGTAGCTCGAAACTATGTCTATCCCAAATTAATACCGAGCGCTCATTTATTATCAGTTCCCGAAGACAAAAGTGGACATCATGGTCATGGGAATCTATGTATCTTTCTTTACACAAAAGCCTCTATCAAATTAATATTTGAGCGTTGTATGTTTTACGGTGGATTTCACAACTTGAAATAATATTTAAAAAAACATTTGTAGAGATCTGGCAGAAATAAGACCACTGTTCAATGAAACTGGAATTTTTTTAGTTGTTGGGTAATTTTTTAGCGTGTTATTTCCACTGTGACTCCAGTGTAGGCCTACTTTCCTAAATTGTATGCTTGAGAGCCACACGTTAGAACTGAATCACAAATATTCTTATATTTGAACATCTTCTAGTTTAGGCCTACCTTTCATCTCTTTTTATATATATATATATTCGTTTATACGGTTTAAGTGCAACTGCAACTTATTTCATTTACATCAGCAATGAGCCTTTGTATTGTATAGCATATGTCTCCTCTACCGGCTTTAAATATAAAAAAAACAGTTACATTTTAGTTAAAATGCCGGTAACTCCTCCATTGTCTGGTTCCAAGTCCAGAATGTGAAAGGAGGAGGGGTGAGCATATGTTAGGCTACACACTACTCTTCATAAACATCTAGCTACTGTTATTGAAAATGCGTGGATTTCAGATAAATATCTGTATTATAAGGAAACCTATTAAGTTAAAATAAATCTTTCAGAAACCACACATACGGCTAAATATGTAGGGTTTTGTCCCCTTAAATAGCTGAACAGGTTATTTTTCCCACACGCCTTCACGAATCAAGTTGAAACTTAAAACAATTATTTATTGTATCTAAAAAGAAAACATGAATCAATTTAAAAATTATTTTATTATTTGTTAGTTATTACTCATATTGATTGATATTAAATACGAGAAATAACTTCTACAGTATTGATGAATATAGTTGTAAGTGCGGACTTCTTTCCCCTAGAGAAATCTTTTTTTTTTTTAAAAGAAGGATTTTTTTTTCTTTATAATGCATGTTATTTACTGAGTTCAGGTCACTGAATATCTTGCAAGATAAGATCAAAAAGATTACCATAAATATCAAGAGCAATTATAATGGATCTGTCTCTCTGACACACAGTAATGACTTGTATGTGTACAAAGGCAATAGCGTTTAATAGATTTGCCGACTGGGCCATATGTGAACTGTCTGCAAGGAGTAAATAGCTCCGATTGAAGGAAAAAATGGTTAAGTGTTGATTGTTGAGTTTAAGTTCATGAAGGACAACTGACCTCTGGGATATCCTCCAGTAAATCTGTCTAGTTTTTTAAAAACCTTTTATCAACTCATTCTGTCTGTCTGTCTGGTAAAAAGTTTGTACACGTTATTTCTCCAAAACGCATTCTCGGATCAAGCTGAAACTTCGCACAAATATTCATTGACATGGACAAGACATGAATCAATAAAAAGTGAACCAATTAGAAAATTAATTACTGGTTATTTATTATTTTGTTTATTACCAACAAGGGAAAGTAATACTTCAGTATTCATAGATATGGCTAAATTTATTGGGTTTAGACCCCTTAAATAAATGTTAACGCTTTTTCTCCCTCCGACCGAATTGATACTTTTAACAATTATTTATTGTACCTAACAAAAGATTAATCAATAAACAAAAATACTCAATTAGTCAATTACTTATTGGTAATTAATTATTTGTTTGATATCGAATAAGGGAAATAACGTGTACATTATAGGTAGATATAGTTTTCAGGAAGGAGTTCTTCCCCTTCACATAAGCTTTGTTGTTGTTTTTTTCTAAAAAAGGATTTTTTAAAATTTGTGCTTGTGTTTAAGATGACGTTCAGACGGCCGTATTGTAGAGCTTTAGTTCAAATTCAATTAAAGGCGTTTATATAATAGGCTAACCGTTAACTCTTCAATTCATGTGTTATATATAAATGTCATGTATTAAAACCTAATATGCAATGATTTGCTATGTTATATGCTAACAATTTATTAACTGAAAACTGAAATGGTGCAAGTTAAAACCTAATAGTAGATTCTAAATGTCATCTAACAACGTACTAGCCATTATGTGCTATGACCTCAGCTGTTATTCATAAGGACTAGAAATGACATAAAAAATATTTGGTAAGCTGTGTGCTGTGTATTACTATTTCTTTTATCAGCTTGCTAATTGGTCATGCCATATTGCATGGACACGGATCTCGAAAACGGCTCTAATGATTTTCCAAGAAATTTGATAGTTCATATATACCAATAGGAAAACAATTAAGCCGACTAGCTAGTCGGCTACGCAGGCAAATTTCTGATTTGACCGTTATAACTTTGTTTCAAAATATAATCATGTAAACATTGTGTCTTACCTCATTTTCGTTTATTTTCTTTTATATAGGTTTGGGTGAATGAATGAAAACGAAACCGGAAGTGGTAGTGTTATAAAAAACTATAATTAACAATTGAAATTATAAAATGCAATGTTACAGTTGTGGTCGTGGAAACAAGAATGCAGAGTTGTGTGAGGTGGATAGTACGGTTAGTACCCGATTGCTAGTTGATGAATAAATACTAACAGGATAATTTAAACGCTGTTATAATAATCATCTTGCTTTCTAAACATTAAATTTAGTGAAGGATTAAAAACTGTTTGGTTTTATTTTAATTCAACTTTTTTTTTCAGTTCAAATAAGCCATTCCATGCTATATATTGAAATCACTGGGTGTCACAGCGCCACCTGGTGTTGCTATATGTAAAGTCTTATCACATTATTGTCCTAAGCCGAAGGGGACAAATATCAAAATAATGTTCGCTATAAATAATAAGACTTGAGAACGTTTAAACTATTACTAATGATAAGCTTACATTTGTTAGGCTTTAAGACCATTGGATCTAAAAAAGCCAGACCGAAGACAACCGGATGTTTTAACACTGATTTTATTTCTCAATGTCACCACGTCTGTGGTTGGTGTATTCCAATCAGAAAGGAGGCCTTATACTGGCTTATACTGAATCGTTACAGGGTTGCTGCGACTGCATTTCATCTCCGACAAGTGCAATGATATCTGGTCAAAACGTACGGAGGTTTCCAGCTATCCGTCCACTCAGCGTGGCGCCTCCGTGGAAACGTCTAGTACTAGTGGAACTAGATAGGCTAAGTACGAGTAGCGAACCAGGCCGTGACTCCGTGTATGTCGAAGGCGCCGACCAGGCCCCTTGCAGGATTCCCTGGGTGAGCTTTTTTTTTTATCTCACTCGTGGTAGGGATGGAACAAATAGCCAGCACACCAGTCCAAAAAGTCCGCCACACCGTTCCACGCAGCGGGCCGCCATCAGTTAGCCGTTAAGCTGGAGGGGCGGTCCTTACACGGAACAGTAGAGGTTACAGTATAGGAATATGACGTCATCTCCCCATGGTAAGCCCGCTCTCGGCCACTTGTAGCGAGTGGACCCAGGACCGGGGGCGTTGCGCCGTGTACGTGGTTCGGCCCCTCATGCCCAGTCATTGTGGCCGTCACTGATGGGAACCCTCAGACAGGACAGGGGTGAAGAGCCCTAAGTCCAGGCCTGGTTGTTGGATAAAAGCCTGATAATCAACGGGATAACGGCGCCCTTGTAGCCGCCGATTCCCTACTGGACTTCATTGAAAGTCCAAACGTCAGGCAGAGAGAGAAACAGAGAAAGGAAAGGAGGGAGAGAGACAGAGAGTAAGGGACAGAAGGAGGGAGAGAGAGAGACAGAGAGTAAGGGACAGAAGGAGGGAGAGAGAGAGGAGAGTTACACAGCAGGGAATCAAACTCTAAAGGCAATTTATCAAAGAAAAACCTTTTAACTATCTACCCATACTTGATTATCTGCCCCTAGTTTTAGTGTTCATACACTTTACAGCACTAATGATTAGGTGCCCTAAAAATCTTGGTTTGGGATTCGTTCTTGGGCTTTTGACATGTAAAGTAGTTCAGTAGAATAATTTATTGATTTACCTAACACTCGGTCAATCAATCGATCAATCGTTCATACGATCAATCCACCAATCGATCAAAAAAATCGATCCTATTTACATACTTAAATACTGTTCTTGTTGATTCATTTTTAGCGGCCCCCGAAAGGGGAAAAGACGCTATTAGATTTGTGCGAAATGTCTGTCCGTCTGTCCGTCCCGTTTAGATCTCGTAAACTACAAAAGATATTGAAAATCCGACATCACAATATTTTGGACCATTCAAAGTTCTGATGTAACGGCTACTTTTTTTTTTCTGAAAGCGAAAAATCTAATTTTTAAAATCAGTTATGCCAGCAGTTTTTTAAAGAGAAAAAAGCTAATTAGTATGCATTATAAGTTAGACCGAATTTAAAAACGAATAGCAATCTTGCAAACTTCATTTTTCTGAACTTTTTTATTGCGGAATTTTTTTATTTTTTTTTGAGCCTTTTAAAAACATTTTGATCAATTATAAGACAGTTAGGCCAGGGGAGGCGCGGCGGCTGAGCGGTAAAGCGCTTGGCTTCCGAACCGGGGGTCCCGGGTTCGAATCATGGTGAAGACTGGGATTTTCAACTTTGGAATCTTTGGACGCCTCTGAGTCCACTCAGCTGACATTAGTTGGGGAAAAGTAAATGCGGTTGGTCGTTGTGCTGGCTACATGACACCCTCGTTAATCGTAGGCCACAAAAACAGATGAACTTTACATCATCTGCCCTATAGACCACAGTGTCTGAAAGGGGAACTAGTTAGGCCAGGTTCACATCTAACTTTACATTCACTTTCACCTATTCTTTGATCTGCTGGACCGTTTGGGCACTATACAAGATCTGTTAACCTTCTTTCTCCATTCTTATCTCTCATTTGTCTTTGATATAATGTCATTCGGATGTTCTTTCTGAAAATATTGCAGCCTGCCTGCGTGGACCACTTCGGGGGCCCATTTCCACACAAACTGTCTTTTGTAACCTTGTTATATATTTCTTTTTACATTAGCGTGATGATGTAGGGGGGGGGGGGAAGGGCGTAGTGGTTGAGTGAAAAAGCGTTTGGCTTACGAACCGATGCGTCCCGGGTTCGAAACCTAGTGAAGACTGAGACTTTCAATTTCGGGTCTTGCTGAACGCCCTTGTCTCCACCAAATTCTAATGTGTACGTGACGTTAGTTGGAGAAAAGTAAGGCGGTTGGTCGTTGTGCTGGCTACAAGGCACCCTAGTTAACGTAGGCCCAAGACACAAATGACATTTACATCATCTTTCTTATCACTCGCAAGGTCTGATGGTAGAACTGTTCACTTTTTTTTTACTTAGTGGGGGGGGGGTGCTTAAGTATAAGATGAAAGAGCAAAAATGACTGGAAACATAAAACGGGCGGGAAGGTTAGACAAACTTAAGCTTTTTTTGTATAAAGCTTATTATCAACTCACTCTGTCAGTATGTCTGTCTGGTACAATTGTTTTACAAGTTATTTTTTTATACCATTCTAGGATCACACATTAGACACAATTATTTATTGAACGTAACAAAAGATAAATAAATACAAAATAAACCTATTTTTAGTGAGCCAATGGACCGCATTCACCAATCATAAACAAACAACATTTAGCCACATGATTCTCTATCTCTTCTATACAAATTACACAATCCATAAAGGATGTCACGTGATACGTTATTTTATTGTTTTATCAATATTATCACGTGGCTGAATGTTCTTTGTTTACGATTGATAAATGAGGTCAATTATTAGCAATAAATTATTTTGTTTGGTATGAAAAAATGGAAACAATTTTAGTTATTTTAGGAGACATTTTTGTTCTCCCACTTCCCATTCAAATTAAACTGTTGCATAATTGTTCATTTTCTATGACAATACATAAATAAAAAAAAACAAATCAACTTTTTGTTAATCAATTAGTGGTAATTAATTGATATTATTTTTATATAGAAAAAAGTGCTTATTCCTGCAGCATTGAGATACATATTATATAAGTTAAGCTTTTAAAAAAAAAAAAGAATTATTCTATATTTGTTTGTTTACGTCATGGACATTTGAAGCGACAACAAACGTCCATTGTTTCGTTGTTGATCCTCCGTATTCTTAACTCGAATTCTGTTTTTGTACTATTCTCCAATCTCTATTAAAAACTTTCCTCTATGGCGAGAAAGAAACAAAAAAAAACAAAAAAAAAACAACTATAAATTGGCGTGAATCTGGTGTACAAATAATGGAAGTAATGAGAAGCTTTGGTTTTTAGAAGTTATGATAATTTTTGCCATTTTTAGCACTTAAGAATCTAATTTTCTAAGCTCCTCCAGATTATAGCTAATCTTTTAATTTTAATTTAGATGGCGACTTGAAAGTTCAATTTAGCGTCCATGATAAAAATTCCTAATATAACTGTTACACAAGATCTTGAGGTGTCAAATATAAGTGACAGGTTGTTCTTGGTGAGGTGTCAATTTGTCACAAGATGTTCCTTTGATGCCGGGGATTCTGATGTAGATATTGATAAATAATGATGACCCTTTACTTCAAAATACAAAACTTTAATTCGAAAACTAGGAATCACTCAAAATATACAAAATGTACAAATGAAACTGTATCAATTGAATATCTATCTTCTTCAGAGCTCGTCAACAAATAAATTAAAACAAATATATTATTTCTACAACTGAAAATAGATGCGACTTGTCTCTTTAAGTTTCATCTGACAACATTTTAGTCTACAATCTTCCTCTATGAAATCATCTCTACAACTGACGCTTCTTTTTAGCTGAAACAAGACCCCCCCCCCAATAACACTGACGTCATAGCACTTCCGTAAGAACTTTCTGGAAAGAAAGTGGAGCTGGTTGCCAAGGTTACTACCGGTACTTAGATGCAGCAAGTCTGTATGTGACAATAACCAATATTTATTGAATTCTTGGAGTCTTGAGTTCCACAGTTTACCTGAAATTGTTTTCATGAACTGACTACATTGCAGTCTGAGCTAATGCTAATACATTCCGAGCTGCTTTGTTTAGTGTTCCAGAATTGTGAGTAAATTTTTTATTAAAATTCTTTAAGTCCATCCCTGAGCCACTTCCTTCGGACAATGATCTGGTTGATTTTGCTTGATTTAGGAAAATAAATTATTAAGCGTTCTTAACGTCTTCTGCCTCTGTATTCTACAAGGACTTTTCTTTGGAGCTCGAGTGTCTCTCGAATGTGTCTTTTGCGGTCTTTGTGAGAAGTCTCCAAATGTCTCTTTTAGAGGCCATCTACTGCCAGCTACTTTCCTCTATGCCAGTGAGGGCAAAATGTCGCCTAATGTGATCTTTATAACGCTTAAAGGGGGACACGTCTATTACGCTGTCCTGCGCTCATCGTACTTACAGTAATCACGTTCCTTGTGTAACTATGTGTTATTATAGTTGAGGCATGTTGATTAAAGACTTGAATTCTACTAATTTATTGGTTTTCCTGTCAGTCAACCCACCTGGATATTCTAATAACTCTATGGAAGAAGGAGCACTTTGTCCTAGCTTTTGGAATAAGAGATGAGCGTATATCTTTGTGTCTTTCTGAGTATTTTGCTAAGTTCTGATATTGTATTTGTATGCTATGGTTCAGTGTTTAATTTACTATCCATTCTTTGTTAGTCTTCAGTCCCAAATTGTCGCTAAGTTTAGTTAGTTTTAATAATGGTGTACTATAGTTCTGGATAGGACAAACTCTGCGAAATCCAGCTACCAATGTTGGCTGGAATCCACAAGGAAAGTGGGTAGGTCCAAACAAATCTGGAAGAGGTCAGCATTAGCCAGTGGCGTAGATATGGGGGGGGTGAGATTTTGAAAATCCATCCGGACCCCACTTAAGAGACGGGGGGGGGGTCAGAACTGAGTGTTCTAAGTTGTTGTTTTTTTACATTAAATATTAAATATAACGCCATTATCTCTTGTCAAGATGTCGAATGTCCAAATGCAGGGGCCCCTAAAGAGGTCAAGCCCACCGGGCCTCCAAATGATGGCCAATTCAAAGCTACGCCACTAGCATCAGTGAAGCTAAGGATCTCTGAATGGCATGGGAGCAGACGACAAAAAAAAGCTGCTCGGAACTGACTTCGGTGGAGAGATGTGTTTGAGGTTCTACGCTCCCCTGGAGGTTCACAGCATTAAGTAGAAGAAGAAGAAGAAGAGATGCTACTCTTGTGAAATATAAATATTCATTTGGTATAATTAATTCTACACTCTAATGTAGCGTCAGTTCTCAGAGCCGAATGAGTCATCCTTCAGAAAAGATGAAAAATAAGTAGTCAAGACGATAGGAACACTCTCTCATTCACTCATTAATTAGCAATCTATGATGAGAAATTATTCTACTCATTAATATATCTCTTTCATTTCTCGGTTATATTCTTTTTTTTTTCATCATTTACCATTTGTAAACATTTATTCATTACATCATTTTAATTTATAAACTCAATGTACTGGTCTGTTCTTACTGTTAGTTGCAGTGTGCCTGTTCAAAAATATTGTATATGTGATGGGATAAATAAATTAATTACCCCTAGACTTTAATAAACGAGCCAAAAATAATGATCAAAACATCTCGTCACAATGCCTACGACGAAAGTCAAGGAACAGATGAGAGAGATGAATGCTTTGTTCATTCGTTGAATACTAATGTTAATTACTTTTTCATTTATTATAACATGTATTGATATTTTGAGATTATAGCAACTGGTTTATCATTAATAAGATACAAAGTTTCAATTGAGATTCTCAGTTAAGCAAACTAAGCCAGGATTATTCGATCTTACACTCTTACAATATCTCCAATCATCGGGTAGCTGATATTGAAAATCGATTGGAGGCAAATGTTCGATCTATTCACTACACACACACACACATCAACACACACACACTTTAGCTTTCATGTTTTGGTTCAAGGTGTGTTGAAATCATTGGTGTGTGACACTCTCTTTTCGGTTCTTGCACTGTACGTACTGTGTCGCTTCTTACGAGTGATATTAGTGTCTTGTGCGGGTTGATAGTCCCTAAGGTGAGTACGAATAGCCATTACATCAGTCTGGTCATCTGGACGTCAGAGCAAGAGGTCTCATATAGTCACATAAGCTGTACTTGAAATTGAAAACAATTAAGTTTATTTGTTCTAAAGATATTTTTTTCACAATCTCCTCTTTCTCTCGCCTTTTCTTTTTTACTCTCTCTCTCTCTCTCTCTCTGTTTCTACCTCTCTCTTTCTCCCTTTCTTTTTAACTATTTTATTTCTTTATAGACACATTATCTTATCTTCTTATCTTATAAAATACAGACGTTACTTCAAAAAAAAAAAGATGGTTAAGTCTTACTGGGTCAATCTAGTCATGCTAACTAACCAATGACTTAAATAAACAAACATCAAAGCATCCTGAATGTGGATGTTATTTTAGTATCCCACTATTGCTTTAGTAACCATGGCTTTCTTTCGCTTCCACAAACAATCAACTAGTAATTCTGGTCCAGCATAATTCAGATATTTTTAGGACAGTAAAATGCTAACAACTGCTATAGCCAAGAATTCTCATAAATCTGCAGAAAGTATCACGCATCAATGCTTATATTATTTTGAGAACCTTCTTTAAAGCACAGAATTCACTATCTGTTTATCTATTTAGAGCAGGCATAAAAAGCCTATACCTGCATGTGCTCCAAAAACTGCAGTAGTATTGTGCCGCATATTACTTATTCCCAGTTCCAAGAACACAGCGAAAGTGAAAGTAAAAGTTAAACCTTTTTTTTTTAAATAAATATGACAAAAACTGGTGAAACTAGAAATATGTCTGTCCATGAAGGTTGTCTTCCGAATCTTCTGAAGTCATGATCTCCTTCTACAAAATTGATATCAAGACACTCGTTCTGTCTGTCTGGTACACATTTTAAAAACTGTATTTCTACCACTTCAAAATCTCGGATGTAGTTGAGACTTTGCACAATTATCAATGCTGCTAACGAAACATGACTCCAGAGGCGTAGTGAGGGAGGGGGAGAGAAGAGGGGCACGATGCCCCGGGCGCCACCCTCAGGGGGGCTCCACGTGCAGCTTTAATTTCTATGTGATGTTCCTGTAAAATGGGGGTGGGGGCGCGAATAAAGTACCTTGCCCCAAGCGCACGTTTTGCTCACTACGCCTCTGCTTGAATCATTCGAAAAATTCCTGAATTAAATAGTGGTAATAAATTAACTTTGTTTTATATTGAAAAGAGAAATAAATATTACAGTATTGAAAAATATGGTTTGTAAATGTGGAGTGCTCCTCATTAAATGAGCTTTGCTTTTTTTTTTTTAAGTTTTTGTTTTTTATTTTGCTTGTTTAACAGACCCAAAATAAAAGTGAAGAAAAAAAAAGTGGGTGTGGAATGTAGTGCGTGGACTAGCCATGTCAATGCCGTTATGCTCAGTGGGAGATAAAAATAGTTGGCCTTATTTTATATCCAACTTTTGGGGGTTGCGGTGGGTTGATACTATTTGCAATAAAATGATTAAAAATGGTTCTCGTACTACAAAACAATTCTAGGCTTAATAGTGGACTTATTTTCATTATTTAATGTGTAAAGCGGCACGCCTTTGCTACAAATCAGTTTAGTTTATCTATCGTCAACCTGGGAAGGGGATACTGGATGAACTGACCAACAAAGTTCACTTAAAATCTCAGCACTTCCCCACCTGTCTACATACAGGGATACATAGTTGGCGTAGTTTGCTTTGTTTTTTGTTTCGGGTGTTGCTTAAATTCTCGTAGATTTAATTTATTAATTCAGTCCAGGACTTTAGTATCTGGTATTTTTTCTTGCCATTTAACATTTAGTATTCTTCTGAGACAAGTCATGTGGAACTTGACTTACTTGACTTAATCCTGTGTACTCCCAGGGGTGCATAGGGCCGCAACCACACCTCTCCACCGAACTCGGTTCTAAGCAGCTTTCTTCATCTGCTCCCATGTCATTCCAGTACCCTCAGATTCACTGATGACTGACCTCTTCCAGGTTTGCTTGGGTCTGCCCACTTTCTTCTTACCTTGTGGGTTCCAGTCAAGTGCCTGCCTTACAACATTGGTAACTGGTTTTTGCAGGGTGTGTCCTATCCAGCTCCTTTTTCGTTTTGTGATGTCTTGGGCTATGGGCTTTTTGTCTAGTCCTCTCCCACAAATCGATAGTAGTTATCTTTTCTGGGTCATGTGGAAGTGGTTCATTTTTGTGTGTGTGTGTGCATATTTTCTAGATACTGTCCATGTTTCTGAGACATAGAGCAATGTAGGGAGGATATTTCTACAAACATCTCGACTTAATCTGCACGTATATTGCGTGCGTGATCAGTACATGGGAGTGGGGAAAGGAGATGCCGAAGGAGAGATCGAAAAAACAGACTTTATGCACACCCAGCTTTCTGGGTTTAAACTTTGGCCTTCATTCCCACGCACTTATCAACATGCCGATACAGCACAGCCCACTGCCCGAGCACACTGGTCAAAAGTTATGTCACAGTTGCATTTCCACCTTATCTTTAACCCTTTTACTGCGAAGAGAAAGTAAGGAGGGGGGGGAGATTATCGGGGTGGGGTAGGGGGGTGTCGGCTTTATCAAGTTATTACTGCAGAAGGAGGCGGAGCCTTTTTTTTTTTTTTACTTTGTATTTTAAATGTGTGTATTTGTTTCGTTTTCTTGGAAAGTTATTACAGTTTGTACTTTCGATTTCGCGCTATTGATTTGTGTTGACTGTTGACTAGACAGATTGTATAGGGCATTTAAATCTGCATACTGCGGGATATTATACATACCATTAATAGTTTATGATAAGTAAGTAGATAACTTTAACTGTACAAGTTTATATATAAATAGTACACCTGAGCTATGTCAGACAAACTGGGTTTTTTTTTTGTTCAGACACGCTTTTTTTTGGTTGATGTATTTACTTCTTTATCTATATAGATTTTAAGGGAGATAAGTCAATGTACTCGATTCTTGCACTTAATTAAGGCAGCGTTTCTCAAACTATGATTAAGGGGCTGAAACTTGTTGAATGGGGGGAGAGCGGGAATAGGCTTTAGAAATTAAACAGGCTTTGTCTATCACCGATTCAAAGAAACATCACGTTTAGATTGAGACAATGTTTTCCTAATTTCATCTTCAACGGAACATTTGCACATTCTGAGAATTTAGAGGAACACTTTGCTTATTTTTTTCATTTTTTTACCTTTGCACTTACCTACCCCTTAGTCTCTTGGACCGTTGGGGCACCATGCAAGATTCTCTCTGTCTTTTTCCTTAGCCCCGTCCATTCTTTTATGTTGTCTTCCTATCGCTTTCTCTGTCTGCCTCTTCTTTTTTTTCCTGGTACTGTGTTCTGAAGGAAGCTCTTTGCGAGCCCCAAAGATCTTGTAATATGGTCATTACATGTGGAAAATATCTTATCTTTTCTTATATAATATGCAGGTCTTAACTAGGTTTGCATAGTTATGTGAAAATCGAAGACACTGCCATTGTCATTAAATATTACTGGAAATATGTGTTACCAATTTATAGCACGGCAAAGTATAAGCCTTATACCCTAGTTAATTAGTATATAATAAGATAAGATAACTTTATTGGACCAAACAAACAGGTATTCAGTTTGACTACAGTTGTGTACCTCAACATTACTACTAAAACAATAATAATGTAGCTTCAAACATAAAAAGCATTCACACACTAAGAATACAAACACACACACACAATCAGCGCTTTATGAAACACCTTAAAGCTTACAACAGGATGCACTGGTCTTCAGGGCCCGCAAAGACCTTCCTTCAGGGAACAGTACCAGGAAAAATGTAGATGAGGCAGACAGAGATTGGAAGACAACATGAAAGAATGGACATGCCTGTCATTGAAAGAGATTCTAATTAAGGCGAACAGAGAGGAATGGAGAAAGACGATCGACAGATCGTATGTGGTGCCCTAACGGTTTAACAGATGGGTGAATGTGAAAGGTGACAGGTCTTCTAAGCGGCCCCTAACTTGATCAATCGGCTACATTTACAGCGGTCATTTGAACGTCTAGAAGGAGGGAAGTTTGAATATTTTGTTCCGAAGATATCCGTCAACAGAATATCATTTTGTAATAACCTCTACGGACCTTGACCTCATTTTGAATTTTTATTCCCAATGGATTGGAAACTTACTCTGTACATGACATTGATATATTGATTGTTACATCGACAGCTATATTTATTTTTACATTGATAGTTTTATTGTTTAGAGGATTTTATTTCTTCTTGTTTTTGTTTTTTTCTCATTTCTGCTAGAAGAGGAATCATGGCGGACTTTCTTAAACAGACGCACGAGCTTTTGTTAAGTAGTCAGGCAGAAGTGGTGAAGGTGGTCAACGAATTTGTTGTAGAGGTAATATCTCTATATCTATTTATCTATCTATATCTATCTATATATTTATCTATCTATCTCTCTATCTATCTATTTCTGTTTTAAGATTAACGATTTTTTTTTTTTTTTGCTTTTGTTTTCATTTATATTATATTCTCAATTTTAATTTTAGAAAGAAAAGTTTCCACTATGTACACAATGATTGCATAATGCCATGAACTCTTCTTAATAGTTCATTGGTTCAATAGGAGATGTACGGGCCTGGTCCAATTGATGGGAGATGTACGGGCCTGGTCCAATTGATGGAAGATGTACGGGCCTGGTCCAATTGATGGGAGATGTATGGGCCTGGTCCAATTGATGGGATATGTACGGGCCTGGTCCAATTGATGGGATATGTACGGCCTAGTCCAATTGATGGGAGATGTACGGGCCTAGTCCAATTGATGGGATATGTACGGGCCTGGTCCAATTGATGGGAGATGTACGGGCCTGGTCCAATAGATGGGAGATGTATGGGCCTGGTCCAATTGATGGGAGATGTACGGACCTGTTCCAATTGATGGGATATGTACGGGCCTAGTCCAATTGATGGGATATGTACGGGCCTGGTCCAATTGATGGGATATGTACGGGCCTAGTCCAATAGATGGGAGATGTACGGGCCTGGTCCAATTGATGGGATATGTACGGACCTGGTCCAATTGATGGGATATGTACGGGCCTGGTCCAATTGATGGGATATGTACGGGCCTAGTCCAATAGATGGGAGATGTACGGGCCTGGTCCAATTGATGCGATATGTACGGGCCTAGTCCAATAGATGAGAGATGTACGGGCCTGGTCCAATAGATGGGATATGTACGGGCCTGGTCCAATAGATGGGAGATGTACGGGCCTGGTCCAATAGATGGGAGATGTACGGGCCTATGCAGCCTTAATCATTTCCTCTTCTGTACTGACAGTGCGGTGAACTTGTCATTTTAAGGGTGGAAATACTACACAGTAGTCCACACTTGGTTTGATAAAGGAAATTAGATTTTAGTTTTATATTTGTGAAACTAAAAAGGGGTGGAAGCGTTTGGAAATTAAACAACACATTACTTCAAGATCTAAGAGGAGTTAGATCTGAAACTTATTACAAATAAACATGGCATTCTAGTCAGTGTAACATATAATAGAAATACTGGGTAAGTGTTTCCCAAACTTTTGACCTATATGTACCCTTTTATAATTTTTGTAATGTTGAGTAACACTCGCCCCCCCCCCTCCTTTAATTTATAAACAGAACATAATAACTGGGTATTTAAAAAAATCATCATAGTTAATGAGGTGTAACGTGTACCCCCTCCAAAACCTTCCCGTACTCCTAGGGATACGCGTACCCCACTTTGGGAAACACTGTCTAAACAGAACACTTTGCACATTCTGAGTATTTAACGTAACACTTTGCAATTTTTTTTAGAGGGATTAATTCACGTGGTGGCCTACTAGCTTATTATTCCAGCATTTCCAGTATTTTGTGAAACACATATTCAGACCTCGCGGGACATGTTTCCGCTGGACACAGTTGGGTAACACTGGACTAGAGTGCAAAAGTAACTTGAGAGGTGAAGAGGATATGGTTGAAAATAGATAAGCGCTGACCTGGCATAAACTGAGGCCCAATCTACGTATCGAACTAATATATGACTGGACCACCAGGATTCCGTGCAAAAAAAAAAGACCTTTGGTCTCGCCTTGACATCGCTTAATATTTATTTTCATACACACGCGTTTAAAAGAAGTAGGTCTCTCCTGTATCAGGGTCTACTTTTAAGGTATTGGAGAGAGAAAAAAAATTGATTAATGATGAGTCAGAATACAAAATATAACAAATTAAATATAAAAGAAATTCTTCAAAAAAGAAAAAAAATTATATTGCATGAAAACGCATCAATTTTTTTTTAATCTAACATGTAATTTTTTAATAGTAAATCTAGACGAACAATAATAAATGTGTGCAATTGGAAATATTTTTACTAATCATGTATCTTTCATGCTTAGAGCATGGTCCAATCACTTGTGTGTGTGTGTGTGTCACTGTGAATCTATCTTTCATGCTTACAGCATGGTCCAATTACTTGTGTGTGTGTGTGTGTGTCACTGTGGATCTATCTTTCATGCTTAGAGCATGGTCCAATCAATTGTGTGTGTGTGTGTGTGTCACTATGGATCTATCTTTCATGCTTAGAACATGGTCCAATCACTTGTGTGTGTGTGTCACTGTGGATCTATCTTTCATGCTTAGAACATGGTCCAATCACTTGTGTGTGTGTGTCACTGTGGATCTATCTTTCATGCTTAGAACATGGTCCAATCACTTGTGTGTGTGTGTCACTGTGGATCTATCTTTCATGCTTAGAGCATGGTCCAATCACTTGTGTGTGTGTGTCACTGTGGATCTATCTTTCATGCTTAGAGCATGGTCCAATCACTTGTGTGTGTGTGTCACTGTGGATCTATCTTTCATGCTTAGAGCATGGTCCAATCACTTGTGTGTGTGTGTCACTCTGGATCTATCTTTCATGCTTAGAGCATGGTCCAATCACTTGTGTGTGTGTGTCACTGTGGATCTATCTTTCATGCTTAGATCATGGTCTAATGACTTGTGTGTGTGTGTGTCCGTGCTGTTGTTACAAAAGCTTTTTTTTTTTTTTAAAGTTGTTCGAGTCTGAATTCCAAACTGAGGTCTTCAGCCTTCTTGATGGAAAGCCAACGCATGGGAAGCGTGGTCAAGAGGCTAAGTGCGCTTAAACTTGGCTTGTATTGGCTACCTAGAAGGGGGCTCGAGGTTAGACACCCGACTCGGGCAGAGTTGTGTTTACTGAGCGCCTAAAGGCAGCACGGAAAACCTTCTCCTAGATACCCCCTCCCCCCCACTGGTCCACAAATGAGATTGGACCAAGATTAAGATTTGTAGCTATACTAATTACAATTCAATAAAAAAAAAATTATTTATTTTAACAAACATTTTTAAACAACACGCATAAATTGTAACGGTTGGTCGTTGGGCTTGCCACACGACACCCTCATAAACCTTAGGCCACAGAAACAGATGACCTTCTACATCACCTCCTTGATTGATCGCAAGGTCTGAAAGAAACTTTACTTTTCTTTAAATCATAACATTTAATAATTAATGTTTTTGGGGAAAATGCATTGAATATTAAAACAAAAACAAAAAAAGCTTGATTTCATTACTAGATCTCTAAAAAGTACAAGACTTACATTCTAAACTCAAAGACAGACAAGAAGCAGAAAGCCTTCCATGAAGTGAAGACTTGGATGGATGATGCTATGAAGAAACTTAATTTTGTAATCGACTATCTGAGCGGTAGGTCAGCTTTGTACAATAAACACTTTTTGTTTGTTTGTATACATGGTGTTACAACATTTCGACAAAAACTGAATATACAGCAGTGATGCCCCATCCTATTTGGCATGCGGGCCAAAGAATTTCTCTACACTTATTGTTTGGGTTGTGTCAACACACACACACACACAAATATATGATAAAAATATATATCTATATGAAATAGAGTAAAAACAAATTTAACAGAACCCCTTTATATGGCTGAATACATTAATTAGAGTTTGCAGAATGCAACTGAAGGAATGAGATCCACGGAAGACAGATTCAGAGACGCCTCTACGTAGGGAGTAAGACACATTCAGAGACGCCTCTACGTAAGGAGCAAGACAGATTCAGAGACGCTTCTACGTAGGGAGTAAGACAGATTCAGAGACGCCCCTAAGTAATGAGTAAGAAAGATTCAGAGACACCTCTACGTAGGGAGTAAGACAGATTCAGAGACGCCCCTACGTAAGGAGTAAGACAGATTCAGAGACGCCCCTACGTAAGGAGTAAGACAGATTCAGAGACGCCCCTACGTTGAGAGAAAGACATATTTTTCTCTTTATAGAATGAGACAATTTTCTATACTGTGTGTTGACGATTCGGCTGGCCGGAAATATATTTCGAGAGCCGGATCTGACCCAAAGACTTATTTAGGGCATCCCTGATTTAATGTACAATGACTTATAATTACTGCTTTACATCTATGATCTCTATATAGATACAATTTTTTTAAATAAATACATTCTATTTGTTAATTTTAGGTCTCAATATGCTTCATTCCCTCTAGGTCCAGACTCGGATAAACTTATTGATAAAGTTGTCAACACGTCAGTCTCATTGTCCAGTGCAGGTAAGACAGATGGTATATATACAGTCTAATTCGGTTAATTCGGACAGAATCCTAAAGTACCGAAACAAAACTGTGGTGTGTTATGCACTTATTTGGATTACTCGGACCAATGAACACAAGAGAGCGAATAAGTTAAAGAATTGTCAAATGTCGCCACTGTCGCAAAGGAGGTCGAGTTATCCATCGAGATCGACTTTTAATGTTACATTGAAGATTACGACGCTGCAATTGTTGCTTGAATCGCAGAGAAAAAAAAGACAACATCGAAAGAAAACACTAGAGAAGATGGAGCTTTTGTACTAATTTGTCCTAGCCTATGGAACGAGGAATGTGCCTTTATCTTTGTGTATTTTATTAAATTTGTTTTTGTATTTGAAGATTACAGTTCAGCGTTTTATGTATAATTGCTACTTTACTTTTGAGTCTTCTGTCCTGAAGGCTTTCTAAATTTAGTGATTTTACTAAAGGTGTTACTCTAGTCAAATGTGAATATTCATTTTTTATGAATCTCACTGCTCTATTTTGTGTCGTGATACTCTCAATGAGCTGGTTCTAGTAATAACGCAGAAGGCTTTCTTATGTTTTTAATCTAACCTTTGTTAGTTATTAAGTGTAAAATGATCGCTCTCTTACACGTGTCAAGGAAGAATTGTTATTTAAATTGATAAAATCTAAAAGTTCTAGATATCTTATTCTTATTCACGAAAAAAGTCTTTTATTAATATTTATGTTTGAATTATCTAGAATTTCTATGAAATCTTTTAATATTATATACATATATATTTGGAAAACAAAATCAACAGTTTTTCTCATTAATTTTTCTAATTTTTGAAATATATTTTTGTATCAGCACTAAATAAGCCAAATTACATTTATTTATTCAACTGATGAACAATTTACAGATTCAGATCGTATACGTCAGCTAATGACTCGCTTTGACGTCATGGAGAAAGCAATGTGTGGTTACCAGAATGATAATGCTGACATCCGGGAAACTCAAACCAAGATGGATGACAAACTAAAGTCCATGTCCGAGTTGATGCAGAAGACTATAGATAGAACAGACCTGAAGCAGATGTCTCTGGAAAAGCGAGTTGCTCAGCTGTCTGAGACTCTGGACAAGGAGAAAGAATACCTCGGCAAACGTTTGACAGCACATGAAAACGAGACAAAGGATTTTATAAAAAAGGAATTGTTAGGTAACATGAAAAGAGACGAAACAATTCAAACCATTGAGAAGAAAACGACAGAATTGTCAGCGACGTTGATCGAGACCTACACCAGCACAGTGGCCTGCGTTAACGACATTAATGCTCATATTGACTCTCTGTCTAACCATCTGAGTGAGCACAACCAGGCGCTAAATGATTTGGCGACCAGGTGTGACAACAGCCAACGGGCTGAGAACCTTCTGAAGCAACAGATTGAGAAACATGGTGACAGAATTGAAGTCGCGGAAAGAAAGTTGCAGTCTGCTGACTTGGAGCTGAAGATGGAATCCAAAAAGGTGGACGCCAACTCTAAGGACATTCAAAATCTGAGCGACAGACTTGAGAAACTGAATGCAGGCGTGGGCGATGTTAAAGATAAACAAAATGGCGTCAGCAAGACACTTCAGTCCGAACAGAAAAAACTGGAAAGGCTCAAAGAAGAATGGGACAATGTTAAAACACAGGCAAGTAGTGAGGTGTTGTATTTTTTTAAACAATTAAGACATACAGAATCAATGAAACTCACGTAAATTCAAATGTGTTCGGTTCGAAAACATCTACCTTGTCGGGGTTGTATCTGGCCTTGGCTCATCTCACTGGCGGATCCGAGGGGTGGGCGGAGGGGGCAATAGGGGAGATCGCCCCCGCTCCCGCTCGCTAATTATTGATAAATATTTAACTAATCTTCATGTTATGTCGTTCACATTCTGGTATCTAGGCGGCTTCTGTGTCGGTAGGGGGTTGGGAGGGGACCTCTTTTGACCTATTGTCATTTGTGTGACTCATCTAAAAGCTTCTCCAACGAATGTGTCATAACCAGGGGCGGACTGGCTATATGGGCCTTCGGGCAAATGCCCGGTGAGCCGGTACTCTAATGGGCTGGTAGGACCGCGAAAGGGCCGCATGGATACTACTATGGCATGCATCAAATTGTTAAAGGTTTTATAAAACCTTTTTAAAAGGGCTCTCTGAGCGTTGTGTTTTAAAATAATATCTTTCACAGACTACAGTGTAATACTATTTTAATCTAAGACTTTTCTGAAATATTGTGATAGCTTACGTCCGTCGATAGTGCTACTTCATTCTTTTAGTGCCTACACATTTAGCGATTAAAAAGCAACATAAGACCTATATTTCTATAAGGATTTAGAGTCCACTGTATGCATGCGTAGAGATACATTATCAAACTCAACATAATGACTTAGAGGACAGTTAGGCCTAGAATTGTATGCCCATCATATGATTTACAAGTTATGGGCCGGATTGTATAGAAATGCCCGGGCCGATTTCGACACCCAGTCCGCCACTGGTCATATGATTTGTATTAAATAATGAAACAGAAGCTGTGGGTTGTATTTAAAGCTTGAAGTCGTTTGGCAACTGTAAGAATTTGTAATAGATTGGCAAAAAAAAATTGCATAAATCTCTGTTCATTGCCCGTATAGAATAGGCAATGAGGCTTAGTAGTTTCTTTGAATTCTAACTATATATAGCAAGCCCTAAAAGATATTTTTTTGAAAAACAAACAACACTCTTTACAATAAATCCATCCAATTTACCTATTTGTTAAAAAATAGCATGTACAATTATAGTAGCATAGACATAAATATTTATGTCTATGTATAATAGGCAAAGAGGGTTAACAAGTATATTATTAAACATTACCTAGTTTCCATATTATTTCCCTTTACAATGTTATTCGATCAAGTAGATGAGTTATAAAGTGTAAGAGACCCAATTCTTTAACTTTACATTATTACAAGTAAAGAAAATACTTCGATAAAAATACAACTATTTATTATTTAATTTTAATATATTTTTTTCCCACATTTTCTAATTTGGTAAATCTAAAAGATCCTTTTTTCGACAGACTTTATTTTGAACTAACCACTTTATTGCATTGGTGATACTTTTTTTGTTACAAAGCTTATACCAACCTCTGTTTGTCTTTGTGTCTAGTACACATTTTGAACACGTTATTTCTCCCATTCCCATTCTCGGATGATCTTGAAACTTACAACTGTTATTTATTGTACCTAAAAAAACATTTATCAACTTAACAAAAATTAACTAACTAGTCAACTAGTTATTGGTAATTAATTATTTTGTTTGATGTCGAAAAAGGGAAATAACATCTACACTATTGAAAGATATAGTTGTAAGTTTGAAGTTTTTCCCCTTTAAAAAGAAAAAAAAACTAAATTATATTTTGCTTGCTCATACAATTGAATCAGGATCTTTATTTCAGATGATGTCAATCCCTGATGAGTTAGCCCGCCAGCTGTTGCAAAGGACTGCGGTCGGCTTCACAGCGTGCCCACCTGGACTTTCCTCGGTCGACTTACAGGAGAACTCCAGAATCACAAAGTTCACGGCCGTCGCCCACAACGCTGAGGGCTACTACGACCCCTCCACTGGTAACTTCACTGCCCCGACGACGGGCCTGTATTTGGTTAGTGTCACGCTGTGTAGCTTAAATCCCGGCCGTATCAACGTCAACGTGAAGCATCGTCCCGTGAACCCGGGACGCGCCGACCGCAAGATCAAGTCTGTATGCCGCGTGTCTACCACGGCTGAGGACAACAGCGCCACCAGCGTGGGAGTGATCAGGATGGAGGTGGGAGACTCTCTCTACATGGTGGCCGTCAACGCCCCTGACGACGCCGTACTTTCATGTTATTCCAGTTTCTCCTGTTTCTTACTATGTTAATGCTTATGCCTCCTCTATATAATGATATACTAATAGCCTGCACGTAAGTTCCTTTATTCAGCTTGCTAATTCATGGGAACTGGGTGGAAAAACCTGGACTCGGATCTCTAACTATTTTCTTATATGACATTTGATTTATATCGATGGGAAAGAATCACTAATTGACCTCACTGTGAAAGCTCTAGTTTGATCTTAATAATTTTTAAAAATATTATCTCTAAAATTAAATTTTGTATAGATTCTAGACATTTATCTTGAACTGACTCGTCAGCGGGTTTTTCCGCATATTGGCTCTAGTCCATAGACATATATATTATATCTAGACTAGACATGGAGATCTTTTAAAACTACAAAAAAATGTGAAAATTTTGTAAAAAGTTGGATCAAGGCGTTGTCTTGTAAAGTAGTTATAAGAAGTAAAGTTGTTTGTTTTTTTCAACACAAACCTATGTAACATATAATTTAGTTTTTAGATCTAGATCTAGTAATTGAACATCAAAAATAAGAGTACTCTCGTCTCATAATTATTATTTTGTAATTTTTAGATACATAATAGAAAGATCTAGGTAATCAATCTATTTAAATGTACATAAGATAATTTAAATCAGCAGACATGAATCATTTCAATCTAGGATTTTCGAAACATTATCTCAATAGAAACTAACAGGAAATGGCTTTGTTTCATATATTTGCGTGAATATATAGTTCTCTGATTAATAGCCCATTCTAAAGAAAATCCGAGAAATGATTTTGCATTATTTCAATACTTTGAAAACTAAAGATCATTTCTTTTCTAAGGCAGAAAAGATTGATTGGGGTGACTTCCCTTACAGCTTGAAAAAAAGTTACGTACATAAAAATCTCTATATATAGGTCTGTGAATCGATCAATCGCGGATAAGAATTTGTTTCCGATTTCCTGTTTAGATCTTATCTTATACAATACAGACGTTACTTCAAAAAAGAAGATGATTACGTCCTACGCGTCATGCATTCAGTCATGCATATTAACCAATGCCTTAAATTCTGCCAAGTCACTGGTTTTCCTGGCTAGCTCAGGCTCTAATAGCACTACGGAAGAAGGAGTATTTGTACAAATTTGTCCTAGCATATGGGATGAAGAATGTGCCTTTATTTTTGTGTCTTTCTGAGTATTTTGTTAAATTTTATTTTTGTATCATATATAATTGAAACCTTTTTTTTTTTAATCATGGTTTTTTTCGTAGTGAGTGGGAATTAGGATTGGGGAAGAAATGATTCTTTTGGATTTTTAAAAAAATCTACCAATTATTAGTTATAAAGAGTAAAATATTCGCTCTACGAAAATTCATCAGGTTTAAAAAAAGTATTGTCTGTAAAACAAGAAAAAAAAAAATTAAATACATTTTATTAAAAGACAATACCTTCAACTCACGATATAATCAAATAAAAAAATAATATTAAAAAAATGTCTGGTTCAAACCGGATTTCAAACCCGAGAACATCGTCAGACGTGTGAGGGAATGTATTTACCAAATTCAGCTAGCTGGAATTTATAGGCTACTGTTGTGATTATGTGTTGATATTATCATTATATTGACATCTAGATCTAATACTAGACCTAGACGTCTGATTTAGAACTCTTTAAGATCTAGTCTAGATCTAGATCTCCTTTTAGATCTATATGTAATCTATATTAGATTCCCATAAAAAAAATATTAGTAAAGCTTAGATATTCTTTCAATAAAATTTAAAGCAAACTTAAACTTACTTTGTTATGGCATAATTTCGGAACACTGTGATTGAATACGGCAATGTTTGTAAGTCTATTTAGGCCAAATTTACATTTATTTATTGTTTACTTTGAAAAATTGTAAATGTCAAACTCGAGTTTTCCACATATGGTCAACGAGCTAGTAATGCTTTTCTCAGCGATAAACATCAACTGTTAATCTTCAGGAAAATCGATAGAGCCGTTTTCAAGATAAGCACCCGCCCACTCATCCACCGAGATTCCTCCAAGAAGTAGTAACTTGAATAGAGGTATTATTTTAAAAAAATAATTTTTTACCTTACTTGTATTCTTATGAGTGTGAAAGATTTTGACGCAATGTGTTACAAGTTTAGTGTATAACTGTCTAATGCTGCATGAAGCCATTTTTACCCTGGCAAGTGGCTACATATTATTTCGCTCAATGAAGGGAGACAACAAAGAAACACTCGAATGAAAAATTTATTGTAACTATGTAAAGTTTGTATATACGTGTTTTTTGTTTTTGTTTTGTTTTTGTTCCTAAATTTCTCATGAATATAAAAGTGCATAATAAAATGTATAATATATATATATATATAAGCAATTTTCTCTTCAAACCTGAACCTAGAGAGATTGAGATCTCCTTGAGTAGCGTAGTGTAGGCCTACCAACTTTGTGACCTAATCTACAACATATATATTTAAAGATTATAAAATGTTTTGTATTGATAGTCAAACATATGTACATTGGTCGTCCTCAGATAATTGGAGGCCCTACATAAATTAACATGAAAAAGTGAATAATTTTATTACGTAATTAATTTAAAACTTTCCTGTCTATATTTAAATGGACAAACAACTGAAATTCATGTATCGCAATTTTCCATATAAGAGACCAAGTTTGGCTAGTAAACATAAGCGTCATAGTGCTCTACTAGAGTTGACATCTAATCCATTTTTTTCTCAATTTTTGTTTTTGTCCTGTGCACAGCCCCCCCCCCCCACCATTTGGTTGCCTAGTTTGCCTATGCCTAAGGCCGGCCCTGTTAGTGTGCACTATTTCACGTGGCTGTACAGTCCTAACTGTGATACAAATATATTGCCACATCCTGTGCAGACATAACATATTATCTGCGCTGAACCGATTCAATTGTTTTATCGCCCTCTGACCTTGTCCTCGGCGGCTGTTGATTCCCTATTGGTTTAAATCCAACATCCAATGCAAGAGATCACGATGTATCTCCTGTAAGATGTCAGAAGCGTGTCCACTCATGCCGCCATGGGGAGTGTACAAACAGAACTTGGTCCTAGGCACCAACAGATTGAACAGAACAGGAGGGGGCGGGGAGCTACATGCTTTTTAAACGTCTTGTATATGTATTTCGTGCACGAGATGTTGTCATATATCAGTTTTAGAACCCCTGTAATATCTGGTGACTAGTAGTCACTGAACTATTCCGTGCAGTTAGCACGAGATTTTTCCTGGTCGGGGACTGACCACGTGGTGGACACCTCAGTTGATCTTGGGCTCTCGTAGAGAGAGGAGTATTATGGAGTGTAGTAATGTATAGATGTTAAGGTTGATTTTTGGAGCATGTGTGATATCTAAAGTATTCCATTGGATTCTAATGTACTATATCTTGATGGCTGGACTTGCCAATATCTTTTGTGAATTATATTTTATGTGAATAAAATCCATGTCTGCTGACCTAGAGTCTATTAAGAATTCTAAATGTTGTGGTCTTAGCATTCAGTATGTTAATGTTCTCACGCACCAGCAAATCTAGTGCGTGTGAGAAAGTATTTGGTTAAGAAAACAAAGAATATTATAGTAGTACCAGTACAACACACAGAGACATTCGCGTCATCACGCCTAAAACCAGAACTAGGCTGTGACAGATGTGGAAGACTATGCATGTCGCAACAGGGTTTGCGTAGTCATGTGTGTCACTGTGACATAATTAGACCAGTTTCTAGAAGTTGGGGTCTTTGCAGAGTAACAGGTCCTCGCACTGTAATTGTCTTTGCTTAGTAACGGTCCTGTGTTATCATGTGTTTATAAATATTGCGGGTCCATTAATTGAAGTTATACCAGTTGAAGTTGTTGTATCTTTAAATTGTTTAAAGTTATTTTAGTTGAAGTTATGTTAGTAAAAAAAATGTAATATTGTCAGGAGGTTAAAGTCAAGTCAGCATCGAATTGAAAGTCTATGTTTCGTTTGGAAGAACCTTAATAAAGAACTTAGGAGAGAACGCAGATGTTTCTTCAGTTTATTATCAAGTTGTTCTATAATCTCCGGCCAGATGATTCTGTTTGAACCATCATTAATACAAGAAGAAATACCAAGCAATAAATAGAAAGATATCATAATAATGTGAAACATTGCACTCATCCTTGATCGAAGACATTGCCATTGAATGCATTTGAAGGTATTTGGCATATGCGCAAAAGCCCACACGTCTCCATTAGTCTGGGGCCCAAATATTTCTGGCGGATGGCCTTCCTATTGTTCGACAGCCACACTGGGCACTCACTCATGATCTAGGGTGGGTTGAAAAAGAGAAAATATTGGAATATCATTACGGAACTCCGTATTTATTTGACAAATGACCTCTGAAATAATGAACAAAATTTTTAATTGTTTTTGTATTACAGGAAGTGCCCCATTTTTAAATTTGAAAATTGCGTTAACCAGCATTTTCAGCTTGATGCATTCTATTATTACTTGCTTAATTTTAAGATTTAGTAACTATATTATGCTTTTAATTTGTATGCCTGTTGTTTATTTCTATTGCACGTTATCTATTTAGAACAATAAATTGAATGTTTTGTAACTTAATGGCTACAAGAAGCGTAACACGGCACTCAGTATTTGGCTATGCCGGTGAACTTCCTCACAATGTACTGCCAACAAATCGTCAAGTTGCGCAGCATTTCTTGCATATGAAAAAAAGAAAGAATGATTCCAACAAAGACAAATACAGAGCTGTATCAGATGCTGTTTTCAGTCTGTGGAACAAAGCTTCCATTCCAACGATGCACTACCGATCTGTAATCAAACGTGTGGAAACAATGATTTCAACAGGTTCAGAACTGTCTCGTTCTAAATCAAGTTCAGCACGTCAGTCTACCTATCTGGCCACTTTGGACTCATTGTTTGATATAGCTGCATGTAAGTGCAGTATGTCTTATGACAATTCTACAAAACAAGTAAGCATATCTTGTAACTGTCCTAGAAATTTGAAAGTTCCACCAGATGAACTGTTGTTTTTATATGATCAAAGAAACTCTCGCAAAATGTTTATGGCAAATATAGACTTCCAAGCAACAACCAGATTGTAGAAGCGTTTACAACGAAAAATTGAAGAAGAAACAAGATGTATAAAGCCAAGAAAATTTTCAAGTGCTGAGAGTAACTTAAATCTTAGTGAAGAAGAATCTAGTAACAGTTGTGCAAGTGACCAAAGTGTTGTAGAGGACAGCGATGAGAAGGTACTTCATGATAGTGATGATAAATCCAGTAGTATTGATGATGTAGCTAGTGATGATATATCCAGTCGTAGTGATGATGATGTAGCTGAAGGTCAGATGCGAATACCCCTTCCAAATTTAGCAAAAGAAGCAGACAGATATGGCATATCAGACAGAGCTGCAGCATCCCTAGCAACAGCAGTGCTTATCGATGTTGGCTTCATAACCAAACAGAATCAAAGCTTTGTGATAGACAAGAATAAAGTACATCGTGAGAGGCTGAATTTAAGAAAGGGTTTGCAACGTGATATGCGACAGTCACCAAAAGGTATCACAAGTATTTACTTTGATGGTAGACGAGACACCACTTTGGTCAAAGTAAACAGAAGTGGCAAGTGGTATGGTGACACTACTGTTGAAAATCATTATGTTCTAGTTGAAGAACCAGGTAGTAGCTATCTGACACATGTGACGCCTTCATCAGGCAGAAGTACTGATATTGCTAACAGTATTGTAATTGTAATTAGAGAGCAAGATGCAAGTGATAGTATCTTAGCAATAGGCTGTGGCAGTACAAATGCAAATGTCGGCAGTAAAGGTGGAGTAATCCGTCATCTAGAGGTGGCTTTAGGACGTCCTCTGAATTGGTTTATATGCTTGCTACACACAAATGAACTACCACTGCGCCATCTGTTTACAACACTGGATGGGGCAACATCTGGAGCAACGAGTTTCAGTGGTCCCATTGGTCGTGAACTTCATCATTGCGAACTGAAACATATTGCTAATTTTACAAAGATCACAAGTCAACACAGTATGCCTGTGTTAGATGAGGATGTGGTAGCTGATCTCTCATGTGACCAGAAATATTTATATGATATTGTAACAGCCATTAGAACTGGCGTTGTTTCTGAAAATTTATCAGCTAGAAAGCCTGGTCCCCTAAATCACTCACGATGGCTTACTTTTGCCAACAGGGTTTGCCGCCTGTATGTTGCTACAGACAATCCTTCTGCTAACCTTTGCATCATCACACACTTCATTGTAACTAACTATGCTGCAAACTGGTTCAACATAAAGCACAATCCCTCGTGCACATATGGCGCAAGACATGTCTATCATGCAACTCAACTTCTCAAAGAACTTTCCAGTGAAACTGCTGCTATTGTCAAGCCCTACATTAGTCGCAGTGCATATTTTGCTCACTCCGAAAATATTCTTATTGCTATGCTGGCTGATTCAGACAAAAGTATTCGCTCAAGAGCAGTTGATATTATACTCCAGCAAAGACTCCAGGCATCTACAGCTGCAATACGTCTGTTTAAAGTTCCGCCGATTAACTATGATGCAACAAACTACGTTGATCTGATAAACTGGGAAGATATCCAGGAGCCACCACTCACGATGAAGCTGACAGATGATGATATTGCTAAATTCAGCAATGAGCCACTCACTTTGAATTACAAGAACCACACTCAAGGAGTGGAACGTTGCATAAAACTGGTTACAGATGCCTCAAAAGCTGTTTATGGTTTTGAGGCCAGAGATGGTTTTATTCGTGCACGAGTAAATTCCCGCAATTTAATGCCTCGTTTTGATTCAAAACAAGATTATTGTGATATTTTTTTGCAGTAACGATTTGTTAGAAAAGGACATGCCTATATTCTGTGAGTAATTACCATTGCTTGACTGTTTATATTTGCATACAATATTGATTTACGTTAGGTGTGTCTCATTATTTGATAAGTCTGCTGTGGTTGTCAATACTATTAAAGCGAGTATTTTCTAAATTAAAAATGGGGCACTTACAAGTGTCCAGAACTAATTTCTTTGTGATTTTCTTTGGTTTCACATGCAAACGCAAAGTTTTCCTGAGTTCCGTGCCACATTTTTATTTTCAACCCACCCTATGAAAGTGGGCAGGGCACCCATCTCGTGTTTATGAGCTGAAAGGTCGTCGGTGTCACAGAGCTGAGACAAACCTGTACAGTAAGTGACATCTATATATTTATATATATATATATAATTCGCTTGGTCGCCCGACCATGCGGCACACGCTTCATGGAAAGAACTTTTTTATTTCTGCAAGTCGGACTAGAGGTACCCCACGTAATTTTCGCGGCGAAAAAAAAAGAGAGTAGTGGGAAGAACAAGTAATCTTCTCTGTATTCGCCAGTCACTAAAAAGCAGGGCCGGACTTAACCATTGCGGGGCCCTATGCAAAACGGGTTTCGATGGTGCCCCAGTCTGGGTAGGGATACGAATAATAAGTGAAAATTAAGATTTTGTATTAGAAAATAAATTCGTCTTTGCATTTTATTCATACTTTACTAAGTACAAAATTACTGTCAAATTAACTTTACGACTCATCTACATTAGATAGTAGTTTTCCAACAAAAAGCCGATAAACATTTAGATCTGCCTTTTAGATTTACTATCGACTAGCAAAATAACGATTTTTTTAAAGTTAGAAATAGATTTAGATCTATATTTTTTTGCCAGTGACTATTAAATAAATTAAGCATTTGAGCTGCTGGTTTTGGTTAAAATTCTACTTTTTATTACATTTTTATTAAATGAAAGCTGACAATGACGTTTTTTTTTTCTTCGCGAGTAGGATTGGCGTTTTCCATATTGAATGACTCCCCGAAATGACAATTTTGTCTCTTTTAATGAGATTTGGATGAGTTTTAAGAATATTTTAATAACTTCAGGAGATTTTCATGACTTTTTCGTATATTTTGCAGTTTCAAAAGAATTCGTTATAATAGTGTAATTTAATCATTTACACCTAGAATTCGCGCGGGGCCTATGAAAGTGCGGGCAAACTGCGGCCGCATAGGTTGTAGTGGCCTAAGACCGGCCCTGCCTGCTAGCACGACAAATGCCAGGACTAAGTATTTCTTCGGGAGGAGGGCAGAAGCTATAATTAAATCCTGTTCCTGTAGGTACCCGAGAGCCCGGCTCAATCAACTTTACTTTTCCCAACTGCAACCTGGCACCCATTACAGTTGGGTGGACTCTGAGGCGCCCTAAAAATCCAGAAATTCTAAATTCCAATTTTCATAGAGATTCGAGCCCAGAACTCCAGGTTTGGAAGCTAAGTGCTTAGCCACTCAGCCACCGCCCCTCCTCTCCCAGCACTCGGTTCAGGAATACATGCATAATGTTCAATCTACCCCACCTCCTTTCTAGAAACTCAATTGCTAAGTGTGACATAGCAAACAGTGTATTGTCATGATATGGACAAAAGAACATTACCCAGTGTAGCGTCTAAAATTGTGTAAATATTTACGTCGTTACACTCAAGGTTGTTGGTAATCTTTAACTCTTTCTCTTCTAACTGACGATACCAACGTTGATTCCACTAGAATGTTGTTAATAATTACGGAGAGAAAGAGTTAAAGCAATAAACCATTATCAGTGGTTTTGTTTGTTTCTACTTTCCCTCTTCACAAATTTACATTTAAATTTAGACCACATTGGAAGTCACTGGAGTGGGCCCCACATTGGAAGTCACTGGAGTAGGCCAACCAACAACCATTTTCTCTAACTAGATCTAAATATGTACAACATGGCAGTAACCAAGAAGCTACAACCGTAAACATTAATGAATGCGTTTCTGTGTATAATTCACTTTCACCCATCTCTTAGTTTGTTGGACCGTTGGGGCACCATGCAAGATCTGTTGACCGTGTTTCTCCATTCCTCTCTATCTTTCAATGACAGTCCCGTCCATTATTTTAAAGATTTTTTTTTTAATTCAGAAATATTGATTAGGTATCACATTTTAGGACCGCATCACAAATCAAAGGATTGGAGACAGGGTTACTGCAGCGACGACCTGCTAGCTATCGTAAAAAAACGCAAGCTATATATCTATGGCGATATTTACAAGGTCTTCGGGGCTCGCTAAGACCTTTCTTCGGGGAACAGTACCACGAAAGGGAAGAGGAGGCAGACAGCGAAAGTGATGGGAAGACAACATAAAGGAATGGACGGGCCTGCCATTGAAGGACGTTCTAACTAGGGCCAATAACAGATAGGAATGGAGAAAGACGATCGACAAACCTTGCATAGTGCCCCAACGGTCCAACAGACTAGGGGATAGGGGAAGGTAATATTCATTACATTGATATTGTAGTCACAATGCAGAGGATAACAAAACAATGTGATTAAGAGTTGGAAGTGGTTCAAGAGACGATTCGAACCCAATAACCCACCTTCAAATCTACAGAAAGTGTCCCCGAGCATCAGCCGGACATTGTCAATCTAAACTACGTTTGTGCTCTGCATCAATAATCGGATGTTCGGATGTGTTTGAATTTATGTTGATTTATGCCCACTGATTTCTATTTTAGTACTACAGAAGGTTAAATAATTTACATTAATGTATATTTACATTTTGTTTTAAAAAGAGGTCTGACCTTTTCATACTTGTTTAATATCATGGTCCCAGGTTGAGGTCTGACCTTTTCATACTTTGTATATTTTACATGTTTTTGAATGCTCTCTCAGGATTAAGGATTATAACATCCTAATACAAACCTGCCACAGGATAGCGGAGGATTGCGGTGTGAAGGGTTTGAACCAGGGACTTTTAAGCAGTGGCGTA
Organism: Biomphalaria sudanica; assembly: GCA_036873155.1. Classification (NCBI taxonomy): domain Eukaryota; kingdom Metazoa; phylum Mollusca; class Gastropoda; family Planorbidae; genus Biomphalaria; species Biomphalaria sudanica. The sequence continues at coordinate 1,391,345 of JAZGLO010001495.1, forward strand.
GCTAGGGTGATGGGAAGGGGGAAGAATTTGAAAATCCCCCCAGGCCACTACTTGAGGGGGGCTCCCAAATGAGTGTTCGAAATTGTATTTTACTTTAAAAATTAAATATTACACAACGCACTTGCCCCAAAAGAGGTCAAGCTCCCCCAGCCCCCAAATGACGCCTAACTCCTAGCTACGCCACTGCTTTCGAGACCACACATCTAGAGCGAAAACCACACGAACAGACAGGTCCACTAGCTTGTTAGCCATACTGGCAAAACTCTAGTTTGACCGTTCTAATTTTTCAAAGTATTTATTGGTGTTTTTGATGAAGTGTTAGCAAAAACTTCAGATTAATTGTTGATTCACTTCTAATTGCTGTATAAATATTCCTGTCAGAAATATCTAGACTCACCTATCACAGAGACTCACATCTTGAGAAAATGTTTAGATTACCGCATAGCAGAAAGAGAACGGACCGAGAGCCCTGGGGGAAGGGGGGGATATCATAAACACTGATGTTATTAAACGATTAATTCCCCCCCCCTTCCTGTGGGTGTTTACAGATAATTAGGCAATCTTCTTAGACGGGATTCTGGCTCAGCAGGTGAAAATGTAGTTAACTAAGAATGTACCGTGTAGTAGGACAATGTACCGTGTAGTAGGACAATGTGCCGTGTAGTAGGACAATGTGCCGTGTAGTAGGACAATGTGCCGTGTAGTAGGACAATGTGCCGTGTAGTAGGACAATGTGCCGTGTAGTAGGACAATGTGCCGTGTAGTAGGACAATGTGCCGTGTAGTAGGACAATGTGCCATGTAGTAGGACAATGTGCCGTGTAGTAGGACAATGTGCCGTGTAGTAGGACAATGTGCCGTGTAGTAGGACAATGTGCCGTGTAGTAGGACAATGTGCCGTGTAGTAGGACAATGTGCCGTGTAGTAGGACAATGTGCCGTGTAGTAGGACAATGTGCCGTGTAGTAGGACAATGTGCCGTGTAGTAGGACAATGTACCGTGTAGTAGGACAATGTACCGTGTAGTAGGACAATGTACCGTGTAGTAGGACAATGTACCGTGTAGTAGGACAATGTACCGTGTAGTAGGACAATGTACCGTGTAGTAGGACAATGTACCGTGTAGTAGGACAATGTACCGTGTAGTAGGACAATGTACCGTGTAGTAGGACAATGTACCGTGTAGTAGGACAATGTACCGTGTAGTAGGACCTCTCTAGGTATGAAGCTCAAGAAGGGGAGATGTATTTTGTCTCCATACGATCTGGATAATCTCCCTTCTTTACAATCACGAATGACTACGCCGATAATTGATGAAATATTAAATTACTTAATTTAGAGCATTTAGGTGTTTGCCCAAGAGATTTCACTCCAATCTGCATAGTTATAATAAAATAAGATAGAAAAGATAAGATAATTTTATTGGTCCAAAATAAATGGAAATTCAGCTTGATTTAAATTGTTCCCCTTAACATTACTATTCTAACAATAACAATATACATACAAACGAGAAATACATTCAAACATATAACATACACACACACACACACTTCACTAGCACTCTGTAGTGACACCCACTAGGTTATGACACTCAGTTAGTCTAATAACTCGAATTTGTTAGGAAAAAATTAAATTGTGCTGAATTAAAAGCAAAGCTTTCTAATATCAGAGTTACATTCACGGTTCTAATTGTAAAAAATACTATGTGAACAATAATTATACCCCCACCCCACCTTTTATTGACAAAAAAAATAAAAAAATATATAAATGAAAGGGATGCCTGCAGAAGACAGCGGACATCGATCAAAGCTAACTTTCCTTTCTTTGAATTCTTTCCCTTGAATTCTGTGACATTCCGTTCTCTACGTGATGGTGTCATAGAATGCGGTGTTGACTCATCTTCCAAAATAAAAAGGGAGGGGGGGGGGGGTAGAATGGCAGGGCAGTCTGTTTGATAAGCCCCATATCGTTCAGGCTACATAACGCGCTCCCCAGTGGTGTAGAGTGTATCATTAACGGGTGGTAAATCAGCCTTGTAGAGCTCTAGGACACACAACTGAATGTGATAGAGTTGGTATATTTCTGGAAATCAATCGAAGATTTTTTTAATTAAAAAAAAAGTGTTTTGACAAATGGATTTCACAGGAAGGATTAGGGCCTTCTCATCAGTTAACCCCCCCCCCCCGCACCCCACCTCTCTTGGTCTTTATTCGTTGGCACTTTTATTTCTCACGATATCTTCACTTTTCTGGATAAATAGTTAAAAAAAAAAAAAAAAAAAACCTGTGATGTCCAACCTACGTCCAGCGGGCCGTATTCAGCCAGTCACTTTTCGAAACTTCAACCCGCATAGCATAATAAAACCGTATAGGCAAAGTTCCATTCCATCATAATTCGATTGTATTGAGTTAATGTATCCAAAGACAAGAGCATGTTGGAAGTCTATGCGGCCTTTAACCGAGAAAGATGTGGCACAGCTTGAAAAAAAGCTTGCAAAAGAGTGGTGGGGGTAGGCGAAGTTTCTCAAATGCTTAACAGCCAGAATGGCATGATGATTTTGAGCAGTTGTCCTCCGAAGAGTTCTAAAGGTTCTAAATAGTGTTATGGAGGGTGTGTGTGTGAGTGTTTAAGTGTTTCTATGGTGACGGTCCTTCAAAGAGCGGGTCTGCAAAGCATCTACACAATCCCGATGAAGTCTCAGCTGCGATGGGCAGGACACGTTTGCAGAATGGAAGACCGCCGCATCACTAAACGACTCTTGTATGTCCAGCTAAAGGAAGGAAAGCGCTCTCAAGGTGGTCAAAGAAAGCGCTTCAGGGTCACCCTCAAAGCTTCTCTGAAGGCGTTCAGCATAGACTCAGCCACCTGGGAGACAGAGGCACATGACAGAGCATCATGGCGTCGCGCTGTAAAAACTGGCGCACAGGTTGCTGAGGAAAAAAGAACAGCGCTGGCAGAAGAAAATCGCCAGAGAAGAAAAGCATTATACGATAGGCCTTTATATCTAGATTTAGAAGAATGTGCGCAAAATGTTCCGGAACATTTATTTAATAAATTCTTGAATGAATGCAGAAATACTGTCTAGTTCTGTGGCCTAATAAAATTTGTTTCTTTTTATAGTTTAGAAAAATTATAAAACGGTTCAACTAGAGCAGCGGTTCTCAACCTTTTAGGCTCGGCGACCCCTTTTTACAATCCCCCACTCTGCCGCGACCCCCCCCCCCCGCACATACATACAGCAACAGAAGAATAGACAATAACAATCCATTTTTTCGATGGTCTTAGGCGACCCCTGGCAAATGGTCAATCGACCCCCAAGGTGGTCGCGACCCACAGGTTGAAAACCCCTGAACTAGAAGTTTCCAAGTGTGGCCAACGAGCTAGTAATTCTTCCAACGCTAGACATCAACTATCAAATTTCTAAGCAATTAATTACAGCTATTTTCGATGTATGTATCTAGGTTTTTCAACCCACCTAGAAGTTTCCAGGAAGACACAATTTGAACAGCAGTATTGTAATAGCAAATGATCAATTGCTAATCTCAACAAGAACTAGACCAACACAAATAGAGTTGGACACAGACCTTCCACAGAACGCCAGACAAAAAAAAATGTTAAAAAGCTGAATCACTCATTTAAAAACACGTGTTAATAATTTTAGCCCCAGCCTACCCCCTCTCCCCTTACTCATTCTCACGTGCTCTCCATCGGCTCACACGTTCAGTGTCCAGCACCATGTGTCCCAAGGCACCCCACCGAACGCTTCACCTCCCCCCCCCCCCCGCTCCCAATCCAGTGCATGGAAGAAAATTCTGACAGTAGAAAGAAACAAAGTAATGGATGCTAATAATTTCCAGTTATAGAATCAATACGTCTGCTGGTAGCTAACTACGCACGGCTCTGAATCTTCTCGACCCTCAGCTTCTGACTCTAAATCTGTCCCAGAATGGTTAAGGCCACTGCAATTAATCAATTCGCATTTTTGTTTTTGTCTTGGCTTTTTTTTTTTTTAAGTCATGTATCACTATTTAGATTTCTTGTTGATGGAACATTCAACTTCACGCGACTTAACATTAGTTGAGGAAAAGTAAAGGCTGTTCGTCGTTGTACTGGCCACGTGAAAATCTCGTTAACCTTGAACCATAGAAACAGATAACCTTTATATCAGCTGCCCGTTAGATCGCAAGGTCTGAAAAAGTAATTTTACTTATTTACTAACTTTAATCATCATTATTTTATTGGATTGGTTTACACTTTAAAAATGAAAGTCATCCCTACAGATGCCATCAATGTGTTTTATATTTATTTTGGAAATGTTTTAAAACTTTTAGAGACTGAACTGTTTAAATAAACTCTTGTTTATATAGAGAGTGTATATCATGTGTAGATAAATAACGCTCATTAATTGATATAGATTGAAACTTGTTTTATACATGGTGGTTGTATTATACATACTATGTGCACAATATAATTCAGTCAAAGGAGAAAGTAATGAAGTCTGTATTATTAATTACTACATGTTTTTAATTCTGATCTGATCTGTCTCTTGACTTTCATCGTAGGGGGTGATGTGACAGCGTCACCAAATCCCTCCACTTCTCCAAGGAAAGCAGTTCCTAGCAGGACATCAAGAGAGACGCTGGTCCATTCTTTGTTAAAGCCAACGTTTCTCTGGGCGACCCTTTCTTCATGCTCCATCTACTGTACCCTGTAGGATGGCTTTAGGCAGCTCAGCTTCACACTATTGAGGAGCTCTTACTTTTTGCCACCCAAAGTGTTGACTTAAGACCTGAAATATTGTTAGTGATTATAGTGATTGGCCACAAATTAATTATTTACAAAGAAACAGATACATTCTCTTTAAGTTCTCTTGAGCAACATGTATCTCAGAAACAATGAATAACAAACTATCAACAACCACAATCCTATATCTACGCCAAAACAAAACAGACGCGTACGTATCGAAAGTGTTGCCAATATTATTGTATTGTTAGGCCGACTTACGACATGATACCAACAGATTACGGAGATTTTAATGCAATTATTATTGCTTTGTACGTATTCATATACATTCCATGAACTGATTGAGGTGTATCTATGTTTAATGTGAACCTGATAAAACCGTTTTTATTGAATAATTATCTAATTTATGGTTTTGTATGGAGTCCACCTCTCATTCTGGGCAGTTAAAATTTTCCAATTCTATAAATTATTTTTCCTTTTTAGCTGCCCCTGATAGGAGGAAAAGACGCTATAAGTTTTGTGTGAAATGTCTGTCTCTCCGTCCTTCCATCCCAATCTGCTCCGTATAGATCTCGTCAACTAGAAAAGAAAGTGAAAATCCGACATCATAATATTTTAAACCATTCAAAGTTCTGATGCAACGGCTACAATTTTCTTTTCTGATGCGAAAAAATTTTTAAATTACTTATGCAAGCAGTTTTTGTCATAAAAATACACCACTTTTACAACTATTCACTATTAATAGTAACAAACACGGGAGGCTCTTAAATAGGGGAGATATGTATTTGCCATATTTTCAACATATTTATGCAAACGGCTATTAATTTTTTCGGGGCCGCTAAAAAAACATATTCCTATTTATGAATTATATAAAAGTATTCCATAATTGTGGGAAGATTGGGTACCGGGTGTCAAAATCGGCCCTGGCAGTATTATGTCATCCGGTCCACAAATAGCGTTCCTGGTGATGTGTATTATTTTTACCAGTCTTCATAGGCTAGTAAAAGTAAAGTAAAAATTTCCCTCACAGACCTTGTGGTCTAATGGGCAGATGATGTAAAGGTCATCTGATTCTGTGGCCTACTGTAACGAGGGTGTCATGTGGCCGGCACAACGACCAACCGCCTTTGCTTTTCCCCAACTAATGTCAGGTACCCATTAGAGCTGGGTGGACTCAGAGGCGCCCAAAAAATCCCGATATTAATCCCAGTCTTCACCAGGATTCGAACCCTGGTTCGGAAGTCAAGCGCTTTACCGCTCAACCACTGCGCCTCCTCATAGGCTAGTATTACACTATGAGGTCTGTAAAGATTCTTAATCAAAAGTGAGGTTGACCCATCTGGCATTATCCCAATTGCCCCATAAGTCATAAGACATTGTCATTTCGATTGTCATTAAAAAGCTCTTATCGTCAGTTAGGAAATATTTGAGAACCACTGCGCTTAACAGAGACAAAACTTGTCTGGTGCCCTGCATGACAAGTAGTAATAGCCACTGCTTGCTGGACCTCGCTTTATGGTTGCAGTCGACATCGGCCAGTGTTGTATTAAGTTATGTTCAGGATTGTACTGCCCACCCTAAGCCAACCCCACCCCCAGTGTGTCTGGAGCTTCACGTCGCTCTGATCTAAGCATAATTTACAAACTGGCGCCAAAAACAAAAACAACAATGAACGTATTTGTGTTCGTGTGTGAAAGTGCGCGCAAGTGTGTGTGTGTGTGTGTAAGTGTGTGTATGTGTGTGTGGATAGAACAGGCGGGAGGGAAGGAAACTGCTACAAGAGGCAAAGTGATCCAATGTTCTTTACTGTGAGCGTACGTAGACACGACTTTGGCTCTAGCAGCCCCCTCTCCTACTCGTCTCTCTCTCTTTCTCTCTCTCTCTCTCTCTCACACACGCCTTCTCTGGTGACGGATGTACTCCCGTACGGTCTCTCAACGCCAAGAGGGATATGGGAGGAATGTTTGGGGGGGGGGGGTGTGAGTACGCGGGGAGCGGAAGATCTGGAGCACCCAAGTACACGCTGTATGGGACACCGTGCCACAACTAATTGGAGTCTGTGTTAGTGGTTTGTTTTGGTCCAAGATCTTAGTCTAGCCCTAACACGTAACGGGTGCAAAGGATTTCTATTAAACAAAAATATACGAGATAAGAATAGATCTATGGCTTGTGGTGAATATAACGTGACATATCATACATACGGACTATAACTTCTATTTACCAAAAGTGTAAGTACCAGTCAAATGTAGGCTACTTAGTCTTGTGTGTTAATTGAACTGTGCAACGAGTATAGCGATCTTTAAGGCAGGATTACACATACACTAGCCTGGCTCCCCCCTTTCAGTGAAGCAGGTGACGTAATGTTTGGTCACGTGGGTAAACAAAATGTTTGCTGCTTATATCGCTTTCCTTTTGATCTTTGGCTCGATCCAATTTCAAGGGGGGGACACACAGGCAATTTAGTTGACATTGAATCTTGTCAGAGCTACATGGGAGGGGGTCGGTCTGGCCTAGATTTTACAGAATTGACCAAAACAAAAAGCATTTTAAAACTAATTAAGAAATATTTTTTTAAGAATTAAAATTTCATCTTTATTTTGCTTGTTTATAGTAGAGCCTTTCTAGACTTCGTTGTCGTTATTTAGATATAAAAATCATGGCTTAGTGTGAACATAGGTTATAGGTTTTATGAGATTTTACTCCATACCTAACATTAAACATCATAATATTTTAAACCATTCAAAGTTCTGATGCAACGGCTACAATTTTCTTTTGTGATGCGAAAAAATTTTTAAATCACTTATGCAAGCAGTTTTTGTCATAAAAATACACCACTTTTACAACTATTCACTATTAATAGTAACAAACACGGGAGGCTCTTAAATAGGGGAGATATGTATTTGCCATATTTTCAACATATTTATGCAAACGGCTATTAATTTTTTCGGGGCCGCTAAAAAAACATATTCCTATTTATGAATTATATAAAAGTATTCCATAATTGTGGGAAGATTGGGTACCGGGTGTCAAAATCGGCCCTGGCAGTATTATGTCATCCGGTCCACAAATAGCGTTCCTGGTGATGTGTATTATTTTTACCAGTCTTCATAGGCTAGTAAAAGTAAAGTAAAAATTTCCCTTACAGACCTTGTGGTCTAATGGGCAGATGATGTAAAGGTCATCTGATTCTGTGGCCTACTGTAACGAGGGTGTCATGTGGCCGGCACAACGACCAACCGCCTTTGCTTTTCCCCAACTAATGTCAGGTACCCATTAGAGCTGGGTGGACTCAGAGGCGCCCAAAAAATCCCGATATTAATCCCAGTCTTCACTAGGATTCGAACCCTGGTTCGGAAGTCAAGCGCTTTACCGCTCAACCACTGCGCCTCCTCATAGGCTAGTATTACACTATGAGGTCTGTAAAGATTCTTAATCAAAAGTGAGGTTGACCCATCTGGCATTATCCCAAATGCCCCATAAGTCATAAGACATTGTCATTTCGATTGTCATTAAAAAGCTCGTATCGTCAGTTAGGAAATATTTGAGAACCACTGCGCTTAACAGAGACAAAACTTGTCTGGTGCCCTGCATGACAAGTAGTAATAGCCACTGCTTGCTGGACCTCGCTTTATGGTTGCAGTCGACATCGGCCAGTGTTGTATTAAGTTATGTTCAGGATTGTACTGCCCACCCTAAGCCAACCCCACCCCCAGTGTGTCTGGAGCTTCACGTCGCTCTGATCTAAGCATAATTTACAAACTGGCGCCAAAAACAAAAACAACAATGAACGTATTTGTGTTCGTGTGTGAAAGTGCGCGCAAGTGTGTGTGTGTGTGTGTAAGTGTGTGTATGTGTGTGTGGATAGAACAGGCGGGAGGGAAGGAAACTGCTACAAGAGGCAAAGTGATCCAATGTTCTTTACTGTGAGCGTACGTAGACACGACTTTGGCTCTAGCAGCCCCCTCTCCTACTCGTCTCTCTCTCTTTCTCTCTCTCTCTCTCTCTCACACACGCCTTCTCTGGTGACGGATGTACTCCCGTACGGTCTCTCAACGCCAAGAGGGATATGGGAGGAATGTTTGGGGGGGGGGTGTGAGTACGCGGGGAGCGGAAGATCTGGAGCACCCAAGTACACGCTGTATGGGACACCGTGCCACAACTAATTGGAGTCTGTGTTAGTGGTTTGTTTTGGTCCAAGATCTTAGTCTAGCCCTAACACGTAACGGGTGCAAAGGATTTCTATTAAACAAAAATATACGAGATAAGAATAGATCTATGGCTTGTGGTGAATATAACGTGACATATCATACATACGGACTATAACTTCTATTTACCAAAAGTGTAAGTACCAGTCAAATGTAGGCTACTTAGTCTTGTGTGTTAATTGAACTGTGCAACGAGTATAGCGATCTTTAAGGCAGGATTACACATACACTAGCCTGGCTCCCCCCTTTCAGTGAAGCAGGTGACGTAATGTTTGGTCACGTGGGTAAACAAAATGTTTGCTGCTTATATCGCTTTCCTTTTGATCTTTGGCTCGATCCAATTTCAAGGGGGGGACACACAGGCAATTTAGTTGACATTGAATCTTGTCAGAGCTACATGGGAGGGGGTCGGTCTGGCCTAGATTTTACAGAATTGACCAAAACAAAAAGCATTTTAAAACTAATTAAGAAATATTTTTTTAAGAATTAAAATTTCATCTTTATTTTGCTTGTTTATAGTAGAGCCTTTCTAGACTTCGTTGTCGTTATTTAGATATAAAAATCATGGCTTAGTGTGAACATAGGTTATAGGTTTTATGAGATTTTACTCCATACCTAACATTAAACATCATAATATTTTAAACCATTCAAAGTTCTGATGCAACGGCTACAATTTTCTTTTGTGATGCGAAAAAATTTTTAAATCACTTATGCAAGCAGTTTTTGTCATAAAAATACACCACTTTTACAACTATTCACTATTAATAGTAACAAACACGGGAGGCTCTTAAATAGGGGAGATATGTATTTGCCATATTTTCAACATATTTATGCAAACGGCTATTAATTTTTTCGGGGCCGCTAAAAAAACATATTCCTATTTATGAATTATATAAAAGTATTCCATAATTGTGGGAAGATTGGGTACCGGGTGTCAAAATCGGCCCTGGCAGTATTATGTCATCCGGTCCACAAATAGCGTTCCTGGTGATGTGTATTATTTTTACCAGTCTTCATAGGCTAGTAAAAGTAAAGTAAAAATTTCCCTTACAGACCTTGTGGTCTAATGGGCAGATGATGTAAAGGTCATCTGATTCTGTGGCCTACTGTAACGAGGGTGTCATGTGGCCGGCACAACGACCAACCGCCTTTGCTTTTCCCCAACTAATGTCAGGTACCCATTAGAGCTGGGTGGACTCAGAGGCGCCCAAAAAATCCCGATATTAATCCCAGTCTTCACTAGGATTCGAACCCTGGTTCGGAAGTCAAGCGCTTTACCGCTCAACCACTGCGCCTCCTCATAGGCTAGTATTACACTATGAGGTCTGTAAAGATTCTTAATCAAAAGTGAGGTTGACCCATCTGGCATTATCCCAAATGCCCCATAAGTCATAAGACATTGTCATTTCGATTGTCATTAAAAAGCTCGTATCGTCAGTTAGGAAATATTTGAGAACCACTGCGCTTAACAGAGACAAAACTTGTCTGGTGCCCTGCATGACAAGTAGTAATAGCCACTGCTTGCTGGACCTCGCTTTATGGTTGCAGTCGACATCGGCCAGTGTTGTATTAAGTTATGTTCAGGATTGTACTGCCCACCCTAAGCCAACCCCACCCCCAGTGTGTCTGGAGCTTCACGTCGCTCTGATCTAAGTATAATTTACAAACTGGCGCCAAAAACAAAAACAACAATGAACGTATTTGTGTTCGTGTGTGAAAGTGCGCGCAAGTGTGTGTGTGTGTGTGTAAGTGTGTGTATGTGTGTGTGGATAGAACAGGCGGGAGGGAAGGAAACTGCTACAAGAGGCAAAGTGATCCAATGTTCTTTACTGTGAGCGTACATAGACACGACTTTGGCTCTAGCAGCCCCCTCTCCTACTCGTCTCTCTCTCTTTCTCTCTCTCTCTCTCTCTCTCTCTCTCACACGCCTTCTCTGGTGACGGATGTACTCCCGTACGGTCTCTCAACGCCAAGAGGGATATGGGAGGAATGTTGGGGGGGGGGGGTGAGTACGCGGCGAGCGGAAGATCTGGAGCACCCAAGTACACGCTGTATGGGACACCGTGCCACAACTAATTGGAGTCTGTGTTAGTGGTTTGTTTTGGTCCAAGATCTTAGTCTAGCCCTAACACGTAACGGGTGCAAAGGATTTCTATTAAACAAAAATATACGAGATAAGAATAGATCTATGGCTTGTGGTGAATATAACGTGACATATCATACATACGGACTATAACTTCTATTTACCAAAAGTGTAAGTACCAGTCAAATGTAGGCTACTTAGTCTTGTGTGTTAATTGAACTGTGCAACGAGTATAGCGATCTTTAAGGCAGGATTACACATACACTAGCCTGGCTCCCCCCTTTCAGTGAAGCAGGTGACGTAATGTTTGGTCACGTGGGTAAACAAAATGTTTGCTGCTTATATCGCTTTCCTTTTGATCTTTGGCTCGATCCAATTTCAAGGGGGGGACACACAGGCAATTTAGTTGACATTGAATCTTGTCAGAGCTACATGGGAGGGGGTCGGTCTGGCCTAGATTTTACAGAATTGACCAAAACAAAAAGCATTTTAAAACTAATTAAGAAATATTTTTTTAAGAATTAAAATTTCATCTTTATTTTGCTTGTTTATAGTAGAGCCTTTCTAGACTTCGTTGTCGTTATTTAGATATAAAAATCATGGCTTAGTGTGAACATAGGTTATAGGTTTTATGAGATTTTACTCCATACCTAACATTAAACATCATAATATTTTAAACCATTCAAAGTTCTGATGCAACGGCTACAATTTTCTTTTGTGATGCGAAAAAATTTTTAAATCACTTATGCAAGCAGTTTTTGTCATAAAAATACACCACTTTTACAACTATTCACTATTAATAGTAACAAACACGGGAGGCTCTTAAATAGGGGAGATATGTATTTGCCATATTTTCAACATATTTATGCAAACGGCTATTAATTTTTTCGGGGCCGCTAAAAAAACATATTCCTATTTATGAATTATATAAAAGTATTCCATAATTGTGGGAAGATTGGGTACCGGGTGTCAAAATCGGCCCTGGCAGTATTATGTCATCCGGTCCACAAATAGCGTTCCTGGTGATGTGTATTATTTTTACCAGTCTTCATAGGCTAGTAAAAGTAAAGTAAAAATTTCCCTTACAGACCTTGTGGTCTAATGGGCAGATGATGTAAAGGTCATCTGATTCTGTGGCCTACTGTAACGAGGGTGTCATGTGGCCGGCACAACGACCAACCGCCTTTGCTTTTCCCCAACTAATGTCAGGTACCCATTAGAGCTGGGTGGACTCAGAGGCGCCCAAAAAATCCCGATATTAATCCCAGTCTTCACTAGGATTCGAACCCTGGTTCGGAAGTCAAGCGCTTTACCGCTCAACCACTGCGCCTCCTCATAGGCTAGTATTACACTATGAGGTCTGTAAAGATTCTTAATCAAAAGTGAGGTTGACCCATCTGGCATTATCCCAAATGCCCCATAAGTCATAAGACATTGTCATTTCGATTGTCATTAAAAAGCTCGTATCGTCAGTTAGGAAATATTTGAGAACCACTGCGCTTAACAGAGACAAAACTTGTCTGGTGCCCTGCATGACAAGTAGTAATAGCCACTGCTTGCTGGACCTCGCTTTATGGTTGCAGTCGACATCGGCCAGTGTTGTATTAAGTTATGTTCAGGATTGTACTGCCCACCCTAAGCCAACCCCACCCCCAGTGTGTCTGGAGCTTCACGTCGCTCTGATCTAAGTATAATTTACAAACTGGCGCCAAAAACAAAAACAACAATGAACGTATTTGTGTTCGTGTGTGAAAGTGCGCGCAAGTGTGTGTGTGTGTGTGTAAGTGTGTGTATGTGTGTGTGGATAGAACAGGCGGGAGGGAAGGAAACTGCTACAAGAGGCAAAGTGATCCAATGTTCTTTACTGTGAGCGTACATAGACACGACTTTGGCTCTAGCAGCCCCCTCTCCTACTCGTCTCTCTCTCTTTCTCTCTCTCTCTCTCTCTCTCTCTCTCACACGCCTTCTCTGGTGACGGATGTACTCCCGTACGGTCTCTCAACGCCAAGAGGGATATGGGAGGAATGTTGGGGGGGGGGTGAGTACGCGGCGAGCGGAAGATCTGGAGCACCCAAGTACACGCTGTATGGGACACCGTGCCACAACTAATTGGAGTCTGTGTTAGTGGTTTGTTTTGGTCCAAGATCTTAGTCTAGCCCTAACACGTAACGGGTGCAAAGGATTTCTATTAAACAAAAATATACGAGATAAGAATAGATCTATGGCTTGTGGTGAATATAACGTGACATATCATACATACGGACTATAACTTCTATTTACCAAAAGTGTAAGTACCAGTCAAATGTAGGCTACTTAGTCTTGTGTGTTAATTGAACTGTGCAACGAGTATAGCGATCTTTAAGGCAGGATTACACATACACTAGCCTGGCTCCCCCCTTTCAGTGAAGCAGGTGACGTAATGTTTGGTCACGTGGGTAAACAAAATGTTTGCTGCTTATATCGCTTTCGTTTTGATCTTTGGCTCGATCCAATTTCAAGGCAGAGGGGGGGGGGGGGGGGACACACAGGCAATTTAGTTGACATTGAATCTTGTCAGAGCTACATGGGAGGGGGGTCGGTCTGGCCTAGATTTTACAGAATTGACCAAAACAAAAAGCATTTTAAAACTAATTAAGAAATATTTTTTTAAGAATTAAAATTTCATCTTTATTTTGCTTGTTTATAGTAGAGCCTTTCTAGACTTCGTTGTCGTTATTTAGATATAAAAATCATGGCTTAGTGTGAACATAGGTTATAGGTTTTATGAGATTTTACTCCATACCTAACATTAAACAAGAAAAATATATAAAAAAATACTTTTTAAAAAAAAAGGTAGTATAGAAGAAGGTATTGAATACACTAAGAATTATTTCACCTCTTTTTTATCAACAAATATTAATTTTCACTATTTAATTTAATAGTAAGTTTATTTTTTATTTGATTTTAATTGATTCATGTGTTGTCTTCGACAATAATTAATTGGTGCAAAGTGGGAGAAATAACGTGTTCAAAATTGGTTCAGACAGACAGACAGACAAAGTGAGTTTATAAAAGCTTTGTATAAATAAAAACAAACAATTGTTCACTGTCATTTTTACATCCGGCTTAGCTTCATTCTACACAGAGCCCTAGAAGAGCAATGTCCACTTTTAATTACTGTGAAAATGTAAAATTATCATATTCTCATCTCTGGCGATAACTATAAATAGCTAGCTATTTGGTGTATCCGGTGCACACAAAACAAGAAGGGTTGATTACATAAATGTTAAATGTTTACGACAATTTGATTGCAACTTTTTGAGGGCTGCAAATCCTTCGCCTGAAGCACAAACTAATTTGTAGTTGGCAACAATTTAAAAAATACTTTTTTTAAAAAAAGGTAGTATAGAAGAAGATAATAATAAGACTAATGTAATGTCCTTAATACTGTATAGATTTGAAATTTACTAAAAATGCTCCAATATAGTGGACTCCCTTTCCTTCTATAAAATTGACTTCAGCTTTATCCATGCAATATGATTATAGAGATCTATAAAAGAAGCAGGGTAGATCATCTTGTGAAAAAATCTGGCATATTATTAAAAGTATTGAATCACAATCTGATAAAGTAAAAGTCACGTGACGTCTACTCCATCTAGTGGTAGAAATGAGTTACTTTTGTATCGCTGCAAACGTCACGTGACAAAAATAAAAGGCTCAGAGATGATCTTTTTGTTGATCGTTGCGTCAGGGAAAACGTCACGTGACTCCGAGAGAAATGAAAGATAAAGTTATCGATTAGCTCGGGGCATCGATTCAACTTTTCAGCAGTGCCCGAGGACATCTGTCAAAAATGGACACTCACACACGCTGCTTTTTTTCCCCCTCCGGTATGATAATCTGTTATCATGTCATCACGTCTTGCGCAAGATTTGTGGCATATATTATATTCTTCATCTTATTATGGAAAGAAATTAAAATATACATGGCAATGGTAAAATAAAGGCATTGCAAGTAGGTCAACAGGAAGTGGCTGAGTGGTAGAGCGCTTCAGCAGAAAGGGGGCGACTTCAAATGACGGAGAAGATGGGGATTTCGTGCATGGGATTTTAAAGACGTCCCTGAATTGACTTATTTCGCACAGACGTCTAACGCTATTAGACAAGAGTAACCTAGGTTGGACTTTGTTCTGGCCACGAGAAACCTTTTTTGTTAACCGTAGTCCATAGAAAGAGAAAGATATTATGTGTGCAATATTTTAAGTTCTGGCATAACAATAGAACCCTTCCGTTATTGATTTTGGAATTTTGTCAAAGTTTTTCCCCCTTTCTCGATCTCAAAGTAAAAGTAAGATCCAACGGATATGATTAGGGATAAGGGATAACGTTATATGCGCACGCCATCTCAAAAATATTCGATTAATATTTCAAGTGCGGTGACGTGCTAAATTAGTCTGTGGGGTGAAAAAAATTCCCCCCTCTCGTGGACTCGTGCTTTTTGCACACGTTACCATTTGATACACAAATTCAGAAAACAATACACATCTATATTTGGTATCCGCTGTTCTGTTTCACTAGTCTTATCTATCTTAAGAGTTGAAGATTAGTAGACCTTGCCTTAGCCTCCCGAAGAACGCGGGGGGGGGGGGATGGCATAGGGCATGGATCGAACCCATCGAAACAGCCCCGAACGCACACCACCACATTACCAGGCACTCATCCATTGTGAACGCTACCGAAGCCGTCTTTGAGTTCTGGTAGCTAGTACAGGGTCTACTTAAAATACAAGTTTCTAAATTATGGTCGCTCGCAAAGGTTTCAGATGCTGTATAAAGTAATGGAGACACTTGTGACACTCATGTCTTTCACATTTTCAAACACGTTCTAGATTCTTTTTTTTTAGCGAGTCGTGCGCAACTGACAGGTGTAACAATGTAATATCTCGTTGGATACAGCGGTAGCAATATCTAATTTAATAAAGTAAAACAAAAGTTTCCTATAGAGGGGTTGTTAAGGGCTTCCGCAGGGCTTCCGCAGTGTCGAATACAAACAAGCCCAAATGGAGGTAACACTAAACGTAATGCTGAAACTGATAACACCGGCGAAAGGCCGAACAATCAATAGAGGAAGTCGACTCTGATGTTGAACATCATACACGTTTAATAATCATGAAGGGAACTGTCGAATGTCGTCTACTTCTAGCCGTTTATAAAATGCTTCTTATTGCTACGTAGTTATGAAAAGCGTCTTGTTTATGTCCACTCCTATTTTGTTCTGTCTTTTATACAGATCTATCACGTTATCGTCGCTAAATAAAAACTTCCCCCCTATTTCCGAAACAAAAAAACTAATTCCTAATCGTGCCATAACAGGAACAGGACACGTTTCCAAAGAAGTGTAAACAGAAAGTTGTTTACATTCTAGTAGATTCCAGTTTCCACACAAAAGAGTAAAATAATGAAAGAGAGATAATTCTATTCTATTGAAGGTATTCCGGAGATCCCTGATTACGTAAAGAAACAGAATTCTTCTTTGTGAAATAAAATATTTTAGTCCTTCAAGTAAAAAACATGAAAAGATTGCACACAAACTATATATCAAGCAAAAATTTACTTTTTAATTTAATGTATCCATACTCAATTGTAGACTTTAAAAACCCTCAATAAAGTGATTTTCAAACACTGAAATAAGCTCGTACACTCAATACATGACCACAATGTGCTAGAGTGTAAGAATGTGCTATTGCTTGAATAGGATTATCTCTCTTTCATTAATCTACTCTTTGGTGTAGAAAACTGGAAAGAAATTGAGCGAAATTTAGAGAGAGGTAAAGAGAAAAATAGAAAAGAAAAAGGCGAGAGAGTGATGGACTTTAAAATAGGTGCCTCTTCTTTCTATCTTTAATGTTATGATTTGAGTTAGTTTGGTCATTAGGAAAAATGCGAACTATAAGTTAGGCTTAAATGCGCTGCAGCGCAACGAGCTAGAACGCAAATTTAGAGCCAGCCAGTTTAAGCAATAAGCATCTCTTTCCTGTAACAAAAACGGTAACTGTCCTTCACATATAAGATTCCTCTTGACCAAGACCACCCAAACTCCTGAATGAATACCCCCCTCGTTTCCTCTTCTTTTATTTTCTCAATGTTTTTAATTTTCGCTTGACCAATTTGAAAAGACGCCCCAGGTGAAGGCTGCACTCCAATCTACAAAATAACACACATGGACATGAACGGGGTGTAGAGTGAATTCGATTGCGTTGGTAGAACCTTTATTTTAGTCCTGCTGGGTCACTAGCAGCCTTGTAGCCACACTTTCATGTAGCGATGTAGCGGATCACTTGTTGCACTGAAGTGATCGACAGTTTGTTGAGGACGACTGGAACAAGTCTGAATCACTCTTTCTATTTCTCTTTACAGTCATTTTTTGATCTATTTATTTTTTTTTTGCCATCTCTCTTTTTTTTAAACTCTCTTTTACACTCTCCTTTATCTTTATCTTTTTCTATCACTCTTTCACTAACTCGCTCTTTTTTTTTTTTTGACAGTTAACTCCTTCTCTGTCTCTCTTTTACTCTCTCTCTCTCACTCTCACCAACTCTTTTTTACATTTACTGTCTCTTTCTAGCTCTTCCTTTATCACGCTCTCTCTGTCATTCACTAACAAAATCTTACTCTTTCTCTCTCTTTTACAATTATAACTCCTTACGGCATACTCTTTAACTATTCCTAGCCCCCCCCCTCTCTCTCTCTATCTCTCTTCTTTTTTCTCTCTCTCTTTCTCTGTATCCCGAGTAGCTTACGAGTCACTTTCCCCCAAATATGCCATTAATTATGGATCGTCTCCCCTTTCTCATTTGGTGTAAATTCCTGAATGGTCTCCCCTCTTCCACGTGACTACCTCCTCTCTCCCTAACCTCTACATGGCATGTCTGACTGATATGGTCATTGCATACCCAACTCGCTGGACACATTTCCTCCTCAAACCCTTTTTTTTTTCCGCTTGCATGCAGATGAACTATTTATACAATTTTGTGGGTTGTCTGCCCTTGTCTATTTTTCTCCCCCTACAAACTCTTTGGCCTCAAGTTTTTAACACAATGATGTGATTGACAATGTTCTGATCAAGTTCTCCTGCATTTCGATTTGATCTAGGTTCTAGTTCTATACCAACCTCCAGATAATTGATGAACTATCTATAAGCCACATTGAATTTAAAAAGAGTCGTTGGCGCACAATGATTAGGAAAATGATAAACTGGAAAAATAAAATTGCTCATTAAGACATTTAAAAACGTAAGCATGAAAATCATTGACTAATCCAGGGGTTTTCAACCTGCGGATCGCGACCCCCTTTGGGGTCGATTGACGATTTGCCAGGGGCGCCTAAGACCATCGAAAATGTGAATTGTTATTGTCTACTCTTCTATTGCTGTATGTGTGTGTGTGGGAAGGGGGCTCTCGGCAGAGTGGGGGAGTGTAAAAAGGGGTCGGCGAGCATAAAAGGTTGAGAACCGCTGCACTAATCTATTATAGGAAAAAACAATATATTTTTATACAACTTATAGGACGATCATCTGGGCGCAAGAGGTCTTGACCTCTTAGGGGGGCCCCTACATTTAACATTATATTTAATTTCTAATGTAAAAAAACACTAATTCGGGGGCCCCAATCAAGTGGAGGCCCGGAAGGGGGGAATTTCAAATCCTCCTTCCCCCACCCTAGCCACGCCACTGTCTCCTCCTCCACCCACCCTAGCCACGCCACTGTCTCCTCCTCCCCCCTACCCTAGCCACGCCACTGTCTCCTCCTTCCCCCCCACCCTAGCCACGCCACTGTCTTCTCCTTCCCCCCACCCTAGCCACGCCACTGTCTCCTCCCCCCACCCTATCCTTGCCACTGTCTCCTCCTTGCCCCCACCCTAGCCACGCCACTGTCTCCTCCTTCTCCCCACCCTAGCCACGCCACTGTCTCCTCCTTCCCCCCACCCTAGCCACGCCACTGTCTCCTCCTCCCCCCTACCCTAGCCACGCCACTGTCTCCTCCTCCCCCACCCTAGCCACGCCACTGTCTCCTCCTCCCCCCACCCTAGCCACGCCATTGTCTCCTCCTCCCCCCACCCTAGCCACGCCACTGTCTCCTCCTCCCCCACCCTAGCCACGCCACTGTCTCCTCCTCCCCCCACCCTAACCACGCCACTGTCTCCTCCTCCCCCCTACCCTAGCCACGCCACTGTCTCCTCCTTCCCCCCCACCCTAGCCACGCCACTGTCTTCTCCTTCCCCCCACCCTAGCCACGCCACTGTCTCCTCCCCCCCACCCTATCCTCGCCACTGTCTCCTCCTTGCCCCCACCCTAGCCACGCCACTGTCTCCTCCTTCCCCCCACCCTAGCCACGCCACTGTCTCCTCCTTTCCCCCCACCCTAGCCACGCCACTGTCTTCTCCTTCCCCCCACCCTAGCCACACCACTGTCTCCTCCCCCCCACCCTATCCTCGCCACTGTCTTCTTCTTGCCCCCACCCTAGCCACGCCACTGTCTCCTCCTTCCCCCCACCCTAGCCACGCCACTGTCTCCTCCTTGCCCCCACCCTAGCCACGCCACTGTCTCCTCCTTCCCCCCTACCCTAGCCACGCCACTGTCTCCTCCTTCCCCACACCCTAGCACGCCACTGTCTCCTCCTCCCCCCATCCTAGCCACGCCACTGTCTCCTCCTCCCCCCCATCCTAGCCACGCCACCGTCTCCTCCTCCCCCCACCCTAGCCACGCCACTGTCTCCTCCTCCCCCCACCCTAGCCACAGCACTGTCTCCTCCTCCCTCCACCCTAGCCACGCCACTGTCTCCTCCTCTCTCCACCCTAGCCACGCCACTGTCTCCTCCTCCCTCCACCCTAGCCACGCCACTGTCTCCTCCTCCCCCCCACCCTAGCCACGCCACTGTCTCCTCCTCCCCCCCCACCCTAGCCACGCCACTGTCTCCTCCTCCCCCCCACCCTAGCCACGCCACTGTCTCCTCCTCCCCCCACCCTAGCCACGCCACTGTTGATTATTATTTTAGAAAACTCTTCAACAAATATATTAGAGTCCTTTCCAGATTTCAAATATTTTCTTGTTTTCTAGTCAAATTTAGATTTCTTTCTTTTTTTTTTTTTTTGTTACCTTTGAAAATATGTAACGGTCAAACTAGAGTTTCCCCCCCCCCCTGGTGGCCAACGAGTTAGTGACTCTTTTTCTCAGCATTGTACATCAGCTGTTCAATTTCTAGGCTCAATATTATGATTGTTTTTTGTTTTAAATTTTAGAGGCTTACATTTTTTTTTCTGACTTCACTTTTAGATAGAAATAAAGATGTAGAGATACAAAAGAGATACAAAAGAGATACAAAAGAGAGACGGTTAATGGTTTGGGATAATGGAAGAGATGAGAGAGGAGAGTATATAGGAATGTGGATTGCAGCAAGTGTCTAAAGATTTTATCTGTGATTGTCGGTATCACGTGACATGAGTCAGATGATAATGGGCACGGCATAAAGTTAATGCATGCCTCTCTTTGGAATCGGCTCGTCTGCTACTGCTTCAACTTCTGCTCCGTGGAAGCCATGTTTTATTTCAGCTGGGCAGAGAAAAATAAGACGGATTGAGACAGATCTATTGAGACATATGGAGAGACACAGAGACCTATAGATTGTGAAATATAGAGTGTGAGAGTGAGTGAGACAGAGAGAAAGAGACACAAAGACAGAGAAAAAGAAATAGAGAAAATCAAAAAGTGAATAAATGGACACAAATATATGGACACAAGGAGGTAGCAAACAAAATTCAAAATTGATTGAGTTGGTATATATATATATAGATAGATAGATAGATAGATAGATAGATAGATAGATATAGATAGATAGATAGATAGATAGATAGATAGATAGATAGATAGATAGATAGATAGATAGATATAGATAGATAGATAGATAGATAGATAGATAGATAGATAGATAGATAGATAGATAGATAGATAGATATAGATAGATAGATAGATAGATAGATAGATAGATAGATAGATAGATAGATAGATAGATAAATATAGATAGATAGATAGATAAATATAGATAGATAGATAGATAAATATAGATAGATAGATAGATAAATATAGATAGATAGATAGATAGATAGATAGATAGATAGATAGATAGATAGATAGATAGATAGATAGATAGATAGATAGATAGATATAGATAGATAGATAGATAGATAGATAGATAGATAGATAGATAGATAGATAGATAGATAGATAGATAAATATAGATAGATAGTTAGATAGATAGACAGAGATAGAGAGAGAAAGAGAGAGAGAGACAGAGAGAGACAGAAAGAGAGAAAGAGACAGACAGAGAAAGAAAAGGAAACAGAATGAGGATTCCAAGAGATTATGACGCAGAGTCAGAGACAGGTACAAACAAAAAGAGATCGCCAAAAGAGGATGTTCAATTGACATGTCCCAAGATGCCTTGAAGATATTAAATTCTCCACGTCTGTCTGCCTCAGACGTCTGGCAACAAGTCTAGCAGTAGTTCTCAAATAGTGGATACAGCTTCGTTTGCAAAAACAAAACAAGTTTAAATTCTACTAGACACTATTATTCACGCACATATTCAGTTTTTCTAATCTTCTTCTATAGCCTGTTAAACATAACAAAGCAAAACAACTGTCGGGATACTACATAGATGTTACTACCAGGGTTCTTAATGCGTTGACGACAAGAAAATATTATGAAATATTGAACGCTGAAAAGGCATAAAACAAAGATTTACTGATGCAGGGGTGAACGACTGTATAGAACATACTATAAGCATGCATAAATGTGACCCTTCCGGTCAGACGTTTGGGCCAAGAGGTATCAGCCTTCATCAGTTATGTAGGTGAAGGAACATGCAACAAAGTCCTACATTTATTTGAGATTGAAATCAGAAACAAATTTGATAAGTTTCATGAATACACGTGTTTTAAGATCTTATACATTTGTAGAAATTGTTTCAGACAAACTAGTTATATAGCAAAGAACAAAATATTGGCTTTAGAGTGCTTTCATAAAAAATCCCAGGGAAAATTAGGGTTAAACGAAACAAGTTGCAGACCTTATTTAGAGACTCGGAAAACCTATTTGTGTTTGAATAATAATAAGAATGGCTTTAGTCTGTAGTGTTCGCTATAGTAACTAAGGTCCCGGGTTCGAACCCTGTCATTCGCCAGCTACGTCCATCCTGTCTAGTATGTAATAATCTTCATTTCTGAAGCCACGCCTTATACCTGTAAGTCAAGTCACGTGACAAAATTTTAAGATAGACCTACAAAGAGAAATGTGTTACCTTTTTTTAAATTAAAATAATTACAACTAATTTTGGATAACAAGTCTATGATAAACGTGAACATATGTATAGAAACGCTCCGTGTTACAGAGGCCAATGTGTTTTCAATGCTTGAGAACTGCTACCAGTAAAAATGCTTATCTGACTGGTGAATGTCGCTAAGAATGTCTGGCGTTACTGACCGACTGGTGAATGTCGCTAAGAATGTCTGTCGTTACTGAATGACTGCCTCGATAGAGTTAATGGGATATTAAGTGTTCTCATACCAGCGAAATCTATTTTTACAAAGCTTATATCACCTCACTCTGTCTGTCTGTCTAGTGCAATTATTGTACAATTATTTTCTCCCACACCTATTCTAGGATCAAGTTAAAACTTACACAATTAGCTTTTGAACCTCACATAACATGGACCAATATAAAATGTAAACAATTAGTTAATTAATTATTGGTAATAAATTAATATTTGGTATTGAAAATGGGAAATAAATTATAATTATTGAGATATGTTGCTGCATGAGTGGAGTTATTCCCCTTTTAATGTTTTTCACACGCTTTTTTCTCCTGCTTCCCATTCCAGGTTCAAGTTGAAATTTGGCTAAATTATTCACATAGTCGATGACTATACATGAATCAATAACAAAATTAAGGTATTGGTCAATCATTTACTGGTAATATCGCCATAGTGATGTACTTTGAAAAAGGGAGCTTATTCCTGCAGCTTTGAGGTATATGGCAGTGATTTTTCTGGTTCTTCCCTTTAGATAAGCTTAGTTTTTTTTTTTTTTTGAAACATTTGTTTTTAATTTTGTTTGTTATCCTTTTTATTGCACTTGATCCCTAAATAACCTCTGACCTCGTGTGGTATGCGCTCTTGACTGTCATTAGGCCGTCTAGATTGTCCCGGGTTGAAACCTTGCCCGCTGCCATCCCCCAATCGTCCTGCGGGAGGTTTGGGCTAGGAAGTAGATTATATTCAACTCTGAAGGAATATCCGAAACGTACAAGATTTGACATTCAAAGTTGAATTAATTAATTAAACAATGTGAAGCACCTTCAGAGTTATGTAGGTGTTGTCTGTTAAATAGACAATGAGAGCATAAGCAGTCACTTAGAAACACTCCTTACCAACTACGAGCTGTAGAAATTGACTGTGAGAGAACTCTTTAAAAATTTGAGACACCAAGAAAGGCTATCTATCTATCTATCTATCTATCTATCTATCTATCTATCTATCTATCTATCTATCTATCTATCTATCTGTCTGTCTGTCTGTCTTTCGTCTGTCTGTCTATCTATCTAAAATTTTGATATTGTTTCTGAGCACATTACCGTAAGATTACATTTTAACTTTTCAATGACAATTTCTTCTTTAATGTGTATTCAACATTTTTCTGGCAACAGTTTTGGAAAAATCTGGCAAGTTTCTTCAGGAGTGTACTAAGTACTCAGGGGCCATCACTTTCAGTCTAACATCGTCACGTAATTATCTCCCATCCTACTTGTTAATTAACACTTTGTTTATACATTTCAGTCAATGCTCTCACACCCTCCCCACCCTCTAATTACCATAGGTACTAAGTGATCGCAGCAAAAGTCAAAATTATCCCAACTTGAAGTAATTCAACTGATGGTATATATTTGTGTCAGGAAATGAGGACATAGTTGCTAGAAGAATCTGAGTGAGTGTGAGGGTGTGTGTAGGTGTGTGTGTTGGGTACCAGCGATAACTAAATTAAATTATCATCATTATTTTTTTTTTAAATTTAATCTCCATTTTTCTCTTAGTGTTTCTAAGTCTCAAACTTGTTCTTACTTTCCATCTCAATTTCTCAAGCTCTCTCTCACTCTCTCTCTCTCTCTCCCCTCTCTCTCTCTCTCTCTCTCTCTCTCTCCTCTCTCTCTCTCTCTCTCTCGTCATGTTGTATGCGTTCTTAACTGTCTTCTCGATGGTCCCGGGTTCGAACCTGCCTTTGCTCGTCCTCCTGTAACAATCTGTAAATCTGAAGGAAAATTCGAAATGTTTTTGAAAATCCATGATTGAAATGTTTCAGTTTAGACCACAAGCTAAGTGTGTGTAGCTAGTTAAACTACTGCTCACAAGTCCAAGAAATACATAACCCATGTCCGCCCTGTGGTCAAGCTGGAAAGACATGGACATTAAGTAATCTCAGTAAAATTTTTTCATGGAAACTCGCCTCCCTTTCTTTACCCTCTTCTTTGGCGTGTAAAATGGTTTTTCATAGCTCTAACTGATTGACGGTGGCTCAGTGGCCACTCGCCTGCTTCAGAACAGAGGGGTCTTCGAATCTTGGTAAACACTGAGATTTAACATTTGGGGATTTTTAGGACGCCACTGATTCCATCCAACTCTATGAGGTACCAAATATTATTCACGAAAGTAAAGGTGGTTGGTGGGACGTTGTGCTGGTTACATGACACCCTCGTTAACCGTTGGCCATAGAAAGAGACACACTTTACACCCTCACCCACTTCAACGTCATATTTCGGACACGAACATTTTCGAGCTAAATCTAATTCATTAAGACCCTTAAGGTCACTAAAGTCTTTGGAAACCAATTACTCGAATTGGCTACCTTAATTCCAACTTTCGTATGCCATAAAAGCACTCTTTGTTTTTGAAAAGTGTCAAAATTTGTAGCACACATCACACAGTTATTTTGTGTGTGCTGTAGCTTTCGTTTGAAGGCGGGAACACGGCGATGAAGAGTCCACTTGGAGCTGAACTGCTTTCATCACAAGTCTTATACGTATTGTGTGTAGGGGGGGATGGGAAGGGGAAGAATGGGGAGCACTTGAGGACAGCGATCAAAAAGATTGACAGTACAGGATCAAAGTATTAAAAACAAAACAACAGTACATCAGTGGCTCCAGTGAAAGGACCGCATCAGGTCAAAGACTTTCACTGGATTAATTACCTCAACTCAAAGACATAGTGGATCAACTACCTCTACTCAAAAGACATAGTGGATTAACTACCTCAACTCAAAGACATAGTGGATTAACTACCTCTACTCAAAAGACATAGTGGATTAACTACCTCAACTCAAAGACATAGTGGATTAACAACCTCAACTCAAAGACATAGTGGATTAACTACCTCAACTCAAAGACATAGTGGATTAACAACCTCAACTCAAAGACATAGTGGATCAACTACCTCAACTCAAAAGACATAGTGGATTAACTACCTCAACTCAAAGACATAGTGGATCAACTACCTCAACTCAAAAGACATAGTGGATTAACAACCTCAACTCAAAGACATAGTGGATTAACTTTTGAAAAAATAATTGGATAAACAACCTCAATTCAAAATTAATTGGATCAACAACTTGAAGTCATAGACTTAGTGGATTAACTACTTTTGATTTCGCAGGTTGTTGTAGGTAAAGTCGCCATTCCATTTTTTAAGGCAAAAAAAAAAAAGAGTGATTAAAAGTGCGATTAACGTAGTTTTAATTTTCGACAGTTTTTTTAAATTTTCGACAGTTTTTTTTAAATTTTCGACAGTTTTTTTTTTATTTTCGACAGTTTTTTTTAAATTTTCGACAGTTTTTTTTAAATTTTCGACAGTTTTTTTTTAATTTTCGACAGTTTTTTTTTAATTTTCGACAGTTTTTTTTAAATTTTCGACAGTTTTTTTTAAATTTTCGACAGTTTTTTTTAAATTTTCGACAGTTTTTTTTAAATTTTCGACAGTTTTTTTTAAATTTTCGACTGTTTTGCGTGTGTCAGCATATAAGTCAGATTTATTGAAATCTGTGTGGCGCGTTTCTTAATCAAATTACTTTTATTTGCACAGAATTATTTGTTTATTTTAATCTCGACTTCAAAGTATATTAGAAAACACTTCAAAGGGTTAACTAAGGATCTTAAGAAATTAGTTAGCTTGTAACCGATGTAACTTTCAGTATTTATTCTTCATTATGAATTTTGATATTTCTACATGAAATTGCATTATTCTAACATAGAAAAACTTGGAATTATCACAATTTTTCAATAAATCTGCTTTCGACTCTTGTGAATTGTATTTAATTGGATTTTTATTTGTAGTCTGAGAGTATGGACGTGATTTTAAAAAAGAATTTCCTAAATCCTGTCTTTATTTTAGACATGGACATAAATAAATATAGACTGGCCGAAGGAAGTAACTTCATGTAACTTGAAAACATGTATATCTATTTTATTCGGATTTCCGAATTATGAAAAATTGCATGATCCTCATTCTTAGAGATTTAAAAAAAAACACTAGTGAAAATAATGTTATACTTATAAAGGTTATGGCTGAAATAGGTATGAATACTTAACTTTAATACTGCTCATAAATGCTGTATAATAAAGTACACAAAATTGCAAGTCACAAATTTTCGTTTCATAAAACTCTTTTTAATCGGCCAGTCTCTATTTATTTATGTCTATGACTTTAGATTATTATTTCATTGCGTATTTGAAAATGTTTGAAATAAAATATGAGAAAGTGAAAAAAATGAATTTAACAGATTCGTTGTAATTTAATTGTTTAATTGTAAAAATGTGCAGTAATCATAGTGGATTATGCGTGCGAGACTTTTCATGCTATTACTGTGATACTTGTAGATGTGTCAGTGAGAATTGTTGCCTTATCACTGTGGGATATTCAGATTATCTGAATGATACTTTGGGACGAATGATGTTTACTTTCAAATGCTGAGACATCCAGGCAACTTAATGAATGGAGTATGATGTCAAGTAGAGGCCAATCAGAAGTCAGGATGAAAACGTCTTTACAGGTCAGTACTCTAATTTTACAGGTCAGTGCCATAAGTTTAAATGTCAAAGCTCTAGCTTTCAAGATCAATACTCTAATTTAAGAGGTCAATGTTTTAAATTGACAGGTCAGAGCTCTAGCTTTTAAAGTCAGTGCTCTAACTTTTCAGCTCAATGCTCTAATTTTACATGTCAGAGCTCTAGCTTTAAAGGTCAGTTTTCTCAATTTTTACAAGTCAGTGCTTTAACTTTACAGGTCAGTGCTTTAGCTTTAAAGGTCAGTGCTCTGATTATAAAAAGCCAATGTTCTAGCTTCCTGTGTAACGTAGTTTTTCATGAACGCCACGTTGCTCAAGGCGACGCTAATGTCTGCATTCTAGGTTGCGTATTTGCGTATTTTCAATTGGAAAACACTAACCATAGATAAACACCAAAACCTTAAGGACATAAATGAGCTTTTCATAGAAACTTTACACAACCTAAGTTTAGATCAAATCATTAAAAAGCCAACTAGATTAAACAACACATTAGATCTCTTCTTAACCAACAGACCTGGATTAGTAGTTGATTATGATATTATCCCTGGTCTATCAGACCATGAGATCATAAAAATACACAGTCAGATAAAAGCAGTAGCCAATACAAAAACCAAAAGAAAAATCTTACTCTGGAATAAATGTAACCTAACACAACTACACCAAGCTGCATTAAACTTTCAACAAACATTCTTATTAGAAAAAGACATTAACCAACCAGTCGATGACCTCTGGAATTTCATTAAAAACCATCTTAAAAGCATTATAGAAAATCATATACCAACTAAATACACATCAAACAAAATAAATAAATGCTGGTTTAATAATAGACTAAAGAAGCTTTGTAAACAGAAGGAAAACCTATATAGAAAATTTAAAGAAACCAAGGCAGAAAGAGTTTACAAAAAGTATATAAAAATTAAACACCTAACCCAAAAAGTAAGCAGACAGCTGCAGAGTGAATACATAAACAATGTAATATCTAAAGATAACAACAAAAACCTATGGTCATACATTAAGTCTAAGAAAATGGAAACAACAGGCATAGCGCCATTAAAAGATGAACATAACATAATACATAATGATAATGAAACTAAAGCAAACATCCTAAACAAATACTTTGCATCAGCATTCTCAGCCCCAGGAGACAAAGACATATTTCTTAATTTGAACCAAGTAGACAACATAGAAGATTTAGTAGTACAAGAAAATGGAATTAAAAAACTATTAGCCAACACCAAACCAAATAAAGCGTCTGGACCTGATGGTATTCCAGCTAGATTACTCAAAGAACTAAGCAATGAGCTAGCCCCAGTGTTCAAAATACTCTTTCAGGCATCGCTTAACCAGGGCAGAGTACCAAAGGACTGGAAAGAAGCTAATGTCACCCCCCTATTTAAAAAAGGAGAAAAATCTGATCCAGGAAACTACAGACCAGTATCACTTACCAGCATCACATGTAAAATACTAGAACACATAATATGTAGCAACATCATAAACCACTTAGACAAACATAATGTCCTCACCCCATACCAACATGGCTTTAGGAAATATAGATCATGTGAAACACAACTAATAGGACTAATTGATGATTTCTCAAAAGGTTTAGATAATAGTGAACAAATAGATGCTATCTTACTAGATTTTTCCAAGGCTTTTGACAAAGTTCACCACCATAGTTTGCTTAAAAAATTAAAATATTTCGGCATTAACGGTCCACTGTATCAGTGGATTAAAGATTTTCTGATAGGGAGAGAACAAACTGTAATAATAAATGGCTCTAAATC
Organism: Biomphalaria sudanica; assembly: GCA_036873155.1. Taxonomy (NCBI): domain Eukaryota; kingdom Metazoa; phylum Mollusca; class Gastropoda; family Planorbidae; genus Biomphalaria; species Biomphalaria sudanica. The sequence goes on from JAZGLO010001495.1 coordinate 1,420,296, forward strand.
AACACCAATAACAGTAAACTCAGGTGTACCTCAAGGAACAGTCTTGGGTCCACTACTATTTTTAATTTACATAAATGATTTACCAAATTGCATTAGTTCAGGAACAAAAGTCAGATTATTTGCAGACGATTGCATAATATATAGAACAATAAAAACAAAACAAGACACAGATATTTTACAAAGAGAATTAGATGAATTACAGAAATGGGAATCAAATTGGAGCATGTCTTTCCACCCAGAAAAATGTCAGTTGTTAAGAGTAACAAAAAAAATTAAACAAATTAATTCCACTTATCTTATTCATGGCAAACCAGTAACACAGACTAAAAACTCAAAATACCTAGGTGTTATAATAAATGAAAAACTGTCATGGAATCCACATATTGATGAAACTATAAAAAAATCCAACAAAGCATTAGGGTTTATTAAAAGAAATTTCTATAAATCAAATAAGAACATAAAACTAAAATGTTATTTAACCTTGGTTAGGCCAATAATAGAATATGCATCCACCGTGTGGGACCCCTCAACTCAAGAAAACATTAAGAAACTGGAACAAACACAAAATAGAGCAGTGAGATTCATAACAAACGAATATTCACATTTGACTAGGGTAACACCATTAGTAAAATCACTAAATTTAGAAAGCCTTCAGGACAGAAGACTCAAAAGTAAAGTAGCAATTATACATAAAACACTGAACCATAATCTTCAAATACAAAAACAAAATTTAATAAAATACTCTGAAAGACACAAAAATAAAGGCACATTCCTCGTCCCATATGCTAGGACAAATTTGTACAAATACTCCTTCTTCCCTAGTGCTATTAGAGCATGGAATGGGTTGCCTGAGCTAGCCAGAAAAACCAGTGACTTGGCAGAATTTAAGTCATTGGTTAATATGCATGACTAAATGCATGACGCGTAGGACGTAATCATCTTCTTTTTTGAAGTAACGTCTGTATTATATAAGATAAGATAAGATAGTAGGCGAGTTTGCAAGCACTGAATTTTTATTTTGGTCACTAGATATTCAAGTTAATAAACAGTATTGTCAAATTACTTCATAACTAGACCATTAGTCAGAAAAGAGTTTAAGTGCTTTGTGTGTATAACCTTAGGTTAAGTTTATTTTGCTTTGAGTGTATAACCTTAGTTTAGGTTTATTTTGCATTGAGTGTATAACCTTAAATTAAGTTTATTTTACTTTGAGTGTATAACCTTAGTTTTAAGTTGTTTTATTTTTACTTTGCATTTAAAACATGTAGCATCTTAAAACAACACCTGTCTCTTTATCTTACTCGAAATAGTTTCAATACATTTGATTTACCACTTGTTGATTACCTCCGTTACCCGTAGAACGACTATGGTTCATCTCTTAGGGCACTTGTTCATGTGACTGTAGAACCCTATTCTGGAAACTATGGATTATCTCTTAGGGCACTTGTTCATGTGACTGTAGAACCCTATTCTGGAAACTATGGATTATCTCTTAGGGCACTTGTTCATGTGACTGTAGAACCGTATTCTGGAAACTATGGATTATCTCTTAGGGCACTTGTTCATGTGACTGTAGAACCCTATTCTGGAAACTATGGATTATCTCTTAGGGCACTTGTTCATGTGACTGTAGAACCCTATTCTGGAAACTATGGATTATCTCTTAGGGCACTTGTTCATGTGGCTGTAGAACCCTATTCTGGAAACTATGGATTATCTCTTAGGGCACTTGTTCATGTGACTGTAGAACCCTATTCTGGAAACTATGGATTATCTCTTAGGGCACTTGTTCATGTAACTGTAGAGCCCTCTTCTGGAAACTATGGTTTATCTCTTAGGGCACTTGTTCATGTGACTGTAGAACCCTATTCTGAAAACTATGGATTAGCTCTTAGGGCATTTGTTCATGTGACTATAGAACCCTATTCTGGAAACTATGGATTATCTCTTAGGGCACTTGTTCATGTGACTGTAGAACCCTATTCTGGAAATTATGGATTATCTCTTAGGGCACTTGTTCATGTGACTGTAGAACCCTATTCTGGAAACTATGGTTTATCTCTTAGGGCACTTGTTCATGTAAATGTAGAGCCCTATTCTGGAAACTATGGTTTATCTCTTAGGGCACTTGTTCATGTAAATGTAGAGCCCTCTTCTGGAAACTATGGTTTATCTCTTAGGGCACTTGTTCATGTAAATGTAGAGCCCTATTCTGGAAACCTTGGATTATCTCTTAGGGCACTTGTTCATGTGACTGTAGAACCGTATTCTGGAAACTATGGATTATCTCTTAGGGCACTTGTTCATGTGACTGTAGAACCCTATTCTGAAAACTATGGATTATCTCTTAGGGCACTTGTTCATGTGACTGTAGAACCCTATTCTGGAAACTATGGATTATCTCTTAGGGCACTTGTTCATGTAAATGTAGAGCCCTATTCTGGAAACTATGGTTTATCTCTTAGGGCACTTGTTCATGTAAATGTAGAGCCCTATTCTGGAAACTATGGTTTATCTCTTAGGGCACTTGTTCATGTGACTGTAGAACCCTATTCTAGAAACTATGGTTTATCTCTTAGGGCACTTATTCGTGTAAATGTAGAGCCCTATTCTGGAAACTATGGTTTATCTCTTAGGGCACTTGTTCGTGTAAATGTAGAGCCCTATTCTGGAAACTTTGGTTTATCTCTTAGGGCACTTGTTCATGTGACTGTATAACCATATTCTGGAAACTATGGTTTATCTCTTAGGGCACTTGTTTATGTGACTGTAGAACCCTATTCTGAAAACTATGGATTATCTCTTAGGGCACTTGTTCATGTGACTGTAGAACCCTATTCTGGAAACTATGGTTTATCTCTTAGGGCACTTGTTCATGTAAATGTAGAGCCCTATTCTGGATACTATGGTTTATCTCTTAGGGCACTTGTTCGTGTAAATGTAGAGCCCTATTCTGGAAACTATGGTTTATCTCTTAGGGCACTTGTTCGTGTAAATGTAGAGCCCTATTCTGGAAACTATGGTTTATCTCTTAGGGCACTTGTTTATGTGACTGTAGAGCCCTATTCTGGAAACTATGGTTTATCTCTTAGGGCACTTGTTCATGTGACTGTAGAACCCTATTCTGGAAACTATGGTTTATCTCTTAGGGCACTTGTTCATGTAAATGTAGAACCCTATTCTGGAAACTATGGTTTATCTCTTAGGGCACTTGTTCGTGTAAATGTAGAGCCCTATTCTGGAAACTATGCTTAATCTCTTAGGGCACTTGTTCATGTGACTGTAGAACCCTATTCTGGAAATTATGGATTATCTCTTAGGGCACTTGTTCATGTGACTGTAGAACCCTATTCTGGAAACTATGGTTTATCTCTTAGGGCACTTGTTCATGTAAATGTAGAGCCCTAGTCTGGAAACTATGGTTTATCTCTTAGGGCACTTGTTCATGTAAATGTAGAGCCCTCTTCTGGAAACTATGGTTTATCTCTTAGGGCACTTGTTCATGTAAATGTAGAGCCCTATTCTGGAAACCTTGGATTATCTCTTAGGGCACTTGTTCATGTGACTGTAGAACCGTATTCTGGAAACTATGGATTATCTCTTAGGGCACTTGTTCATGTGACTGTAGAACCCTATTCTGGAAACTATGGATTATCTCTTAGGGCACTTGTTCATGTGACTGTAGAACCCTATTCTGGAAACTATGGATTATCTCTTAGGGCACTTGTTCATGTGACTGTAGAACCCTATTCTGGAAACTATGGATTATCTCTTAGGGCACTTGTTCATGTGACTGTAGAACCCTATTCTGGAAACTATGGATTATCTCTTAGGGCACTTGTTCATGTGGCTGTAGAACCCTATTCTGGAAACTATGGATTATCTCTTAGGGCACTTGTTCATGTGACTGTAGAACCCTATTCTGGAAACTATGGATTATCTCTTAGGGCACTTGTTCATGTAACTGTAGAGCCCTCTTCTGGAAACTATGGTTTATCTCTTAGGGCACTTGTTCATGTGACTGTAGAACCCTATTCTGAAAACTATGGATTAGCTCTTAGGGCATTTGTTCATGTGACTATAGAACCCTATTCTGGAAACTATGGTTTATCTCTTAGGGCACTTGTTCGTGTAAATGTAGAGCCCTATTCTGGAAACTATGGTTTATCTCTTAGGGCACTTGTTCGTGTAAATGTAGAGCCCTATTCTGGAAACTATGGTTTATCTCTTAGGGCACTTGTTCATGTAAATGTAGAGCCCTATTCTGGAAACTATTGTTTATCTCTTAGGGCACTTGTTCGTGTAAATGTAGAGCCCTATTCTGGAAACTATGGTTTATCTCTTAGGGCACTTGTTCATGTGACTGTAGAACCATATTCTGGAAACTATGGTTTATCTCTTAGGGCACTTGTTTATGTGACTGTAGAACCCTATTCTGAAAACTATGGATTATCTCTTAGGGCACTTGTTCATGTGACTGTAGAACCCTATTCTGGAAACTATGGTTTATCTCTTAGGGCACTTGTTCATGTAAATGTAGAGCCCTATTCTGGAAACTATGGTTTATCTCCTAGGGCACTTGTTCGTGTAAATGTAGAGCCCTATTCTGGAAACTATGCTTAATCTCTTAGGGCACTTGTTCATGTGACTGTAGAACCCTATTCTGGAAATTATGGATTATCTCTTAGGGCACTTGTTCATGTGACTGTAGAACCCTATTCTGGAAACTATGGTTTATCTCTTAGGGCACTTGTTCATGTAAATGTAGAGCCCTAGTCTGGAAACTATGGTTTATCTCTTAGGGCACTTGTTCATGTAAATGTAGAGCCCTCTTCTGGAAACTATGGTTTATCTCTTAGGGCACTTGTTCATGTAAATGTAGAGCCCTATTCTGGAAACCTTGGATTATCTCTTAGGGCACTTGTTCATGTGACTGTAGAACCGTATTCTGGAAACTATGGATTATCTCTTAGGGCACTTGTTCATGTGACTGTAGAACCCTATTCTGGAAACTATGGATTATCTCTTAGGGCACTTGTTCATGTGACTGTAGAACCCTATTCTGGAAACTATGGATTATCTCTTAGGGCACTTGTTCATGTGACTGTAGAACCCTATTCTGGAAACTATGGATTATCTCTTAGGGCACTTGTTCATGTGACTGTAGAACCGTATTCTGGAAACTATGGATTATCTCTTAGGGCACTTGTTCATGTGGCTGTAGAACCCTATTCTGGAAACTATGGATTATCTCTTAGGGCACTTGTTCATGTGACTGTAGAACCCTATTCTGGAAACTATGGATTATCTCTTAGGGCACTTGTTCATGTAACTGTAGAGCCCTCTTCTGGAAACTATGGTTTATCTCTTAGGGCACTTGTTCATGTGACTGTAGAACCCTATTCTGAAAACTATGGATTAGCTCTTAGGGCATTTGTTCATGTGACTATAGAACCCTATTCTGGAAACTATGGTTTATCTCTTAGGGCACTTGTTCATGTAACTGTAGAGCCCTATTCTGGAAACTATGGTTTATCTCTTAGGGCACTTGTTCATGTGACTGTAGAACCCTATTCTGGAAACTATGGATTATCTCTTAGGGCACTTGTTCATGTGACTGTAGAACCCTATTCTGGAAACTATGGATTATCTCTTAGGGCACTTGTTCATGTGACTGTAGAACCCTATTCTGGAAACTATGGTTTATCTCTTAGGGCACTTGTTCATGTAAATGTAGAGCCCTATTCTGGAAACTATGGTTCATCATTTTCCACTGTCCATAGCTTTCTTTGTCACTATCTCTAGCCATATGTACTATCTAGCGATGCTTCCTAATAGTTAACATAATTGTCCAGTGCTTTGAAGTCTCGTTTGAATACATCCACATGTTGGAGGTGGAGACTTGTAGTATTAAAGTAGTAAATTATATACCTCAGTATTTTACTAGATGCATGTTATATGTGTCATCATATATTATGTTATATGTTATATGGTTCATTATATGTTATGATATATGTTATATGTGTCATTAAAAAAATTAACACTTATGACATCTGACAGGATCACGTGGCAGTGACAGAAACGAACAACGCAGTCAAGGTCAGGGCCGGAGAGCCACACCTGGTCAGTCTTGTGAGCGGACGTCTGTCCACTGCGGTCACTATTCTGCCTCTATCTCAAGGTAAATAACATAATATGTTAAACATTGGCTGGCCCATGATTGTCGCTCATCCAGACAGCAGGCACCAAGTTCATAGTTCAAATATGTATGTCGTAAAAGGAGCCAGTTAATCATCATGCTGAGTGTATATATTGATCTCCCTTGATTGCAATCACACTAAAGGTGGGTCAAGTATTTAGCGTTACTGGTAGGTCGAAAAGTCATATTGTGTAACAATGCAGTTGGGGTAATATGTCTTAAAGTAAAAAAATTAAAGTACATATCTCAAACCTCGCGAAGATAATCTGTTTCTGTGGTCCATGGTTAACGAGGGTGTCATGTGGCCAACACAACGACCAACCGCCTTTACTTTGCACAATGAATGTTCAGGTACCCATTAGAGTTAGATGGACTCGAGGGTGCCCCAAAAATTCTGAAATTCAAAACTCCCAATCTTTAGTGAGATTTGAACCCAGTACCCCAGGCTTGAAAGCCAAACGCTTTACCGCTCAGCCACCACGTCACCTGTAATATGTCTTACTATATTCAACAACACTATAAGCACCAAATGTATTGTCGAAGATACTTTCTCTCTCTCTCTCTTTCTCTCTTCCTTCTGTCTTTATGTGTCTGTGTGTGTGTGTCTCTGCGTGTGCGTCTCTCACTGTGTCTTTGGCTGTATCTGTTTGACATATCTATCTATCTTCCTCTTTCTTTCTCTACCATCTCTCATTCCCTGTCTCCTTTTCTCTACCATCTCTCTTTCTCTCTCTATGCCTTTCTTTACCATCTCTCTGTCTCTCTTTCTATCTATCAGCCTTTCTTTCTCCTATTTTATTCTCTTACTCAAATATTTGGAACAATATTTTCTGATGTTTTAAATGTTCTTTTTTTTCCCCTGAGCCCTTGACAAACTAATAATAGAATTTTTAGAAACACTTGACATTCGAATTATTAATTTTGTTTCTTTGCCTGATAATGAAAAATTTAAAAGTGGGCTCTTCACATAATGGCAAAAGTCCTTTACAAATCAAAGCTATAGTCACTGATAATGAGCTAAAAATGTCAATCTTTACATTTAAATTAAAACGCGCTCAAAGTGAAAACTATTATTAAAATATTTAGGTGTTCATCAATACCTGCCTTAATAAGGTTCTTGTGATCTGTTGGCCAGACAAGATGGGAATGAGAAGCAATCAAAGAACAAAGCAGCTACAACAATTAAATAGATATCCTTTAGAGACGCTGAAGATGGGTCACACCCCCTCGTAAGTCTACATCCAACATTAGAAGGCAAATTCTCACCTGGACTCCCCCCCCCTTTCCCCCCCGGGAAAGAGGAAGAGGTGTCTGCCCAGGAATACAAGGCGCCATGATTTGGAAACAGATGCCAAGCAGATGGGCAAGACGTTGGGGGGGGGGGGGGACAGTTGGAGACACTCGCCCATGTAGGAAGCTGGATGGTGGTCTATACCCCAAAAAGGACCGGAGGGAAAGATGAGATACGATCATAATATGTGTCACGTAATAATTTGAGTCAATATGAGCGGAAGTTGTTTGTAGAACTGCTGTTCTGGAAATCTCTGTGCCACAGTTAAAAATAGCTCACAAAAATACAAAGGTGTTTAAGACAACAACAACTAATACTTTCAAATGTGCATGAAATCTGGGTATTTCTATTCTTAGGTCTAAAAGTAGTTTTAAAAACAGGGGTTGGTGGTCACGTTAACCATTCAATTTGTTTTTTTTTTGAAGACATTCACCGTCAATCTCTTATTTCAATCTATCTCAAAGTGTTATTTTCTACCTATGGTACTCTGTGTGATTATTTAATTTAATTTTATGTTTGGGATGCAAAATTAATACATTTTTTAAAATTGGAAAGGGATTGATTGAATTCTATATAAGGATCCCCTGAGTACGTTTGTAAATGGAACTTTCATACTTGATAAACCTAATTCCAGCTTCACAATACATACGGCTTAAAGATCAAAATACTAGAAGTCTTATACAACAAGAAAACATAAAGTAGCAAAATATGTTTTAAAAATTCCTCTAAAAAAAAAAAAAAAAAAAAAAAAAAAAAAGAGCTTATCGAAAGAAGAACTCTGCCCTTAAAACTTTATCCATCAATAATGTACAAGTTATCTCACTTATTCGTAATCAAACAAAATAATTAATTACCAATAATTAATTGACTAATTGGGCATTTTGTTTATTGATTCATGTTTTGTTAGTTACAATAAATGATTGTTTAAAGTATCAACTTGATTAAAGAACGCGTGATGAAGAAATAGCGTTAACAATTTAAGGGAACTAAACCCAACAAATGAAGCCATGACTGTGAATACCGAAGGATTAGTTCCCCTTGCTGCTATTAAACAAAATAATTAATTACCAATAATTAATTGACTAATTGGGCATTTTGTTTATTGATTCATGTTTTGTTAGGTACAATAAATGATTGTTTAAAGTATCAACTTGATTAAAGAACGCGTGATGAAGAAATAGCGTTAACAATTTAAGGGAACTAAACCCAACAAATGAAGCCATGACTGTGAATACCGAAGGATTAGTTCCCCTTGCTGCTATTAAACAAAATAATTAATTACCAGTAATTAATTTTCTAATTGGTTCACTTTTTATTGATTCATGTCTTGTCAATGTCAATGAATATTTGTGCGAAGTTTCAATTTGATCCGAGAATGGGTTAGGGAGAAATGACGCGTACACACATTTTTTTTTACAGACAGATAGACAGACAGACAGTCAGACAGACCTGAATCACATAAAATCAACATAATATTCTTGCGAATATAAAAAAATAAACATTCTACAATATAAAATCCTCCAGTCATGACTGATTGACTTAACCATCACTTAATTCTCCCACTTGCTGTGGACGAAAAATTACGAAACTTTAGCCTGTTATTACTTGAATAGTGCAACTCCTTGATTAAACCATCGAATAACAGGTAGCCAGGCTGGAGGCTCTGGATGAAATAGCTGTAATCATTGTTCTTAGACCAGCGCAGCCTGGTCGTGTCGTATGTGTTCTGTACTGTCTTCTCGAACCCTGCTCGCCACCCCCCCCCCCCCGCTGTCTTACGGTTTGGGCTAGGATGTATTTCTTATATTTTTGTAGGAACACCCGAAACAATTAAAGCACAACAAAATTTTGTTGCCAAGTCCTTCTTCCGTGTACTTGACTTCATGAGGAAATAAATCTTTTGTTTTGCAGGTCTGACCAGAATCGGCACCAAGTACGCCAGAGTCCCCCAGGATATACTTCTAGAGGGTTCCGGCATCCAGGATGAGCACTGCATTCTAGAGAACGACAATGGGTTAATTATCTTTCATCCCATTGGTCAGCGCTGTGTGGTGGATAATATGTTAATTTCTGGGCCAATCAAACTCTCGCAAGGTACGTGACGTCAATCATTATCATCTAGTTAGTTAAGGAACAAAAATGTATTTTACAAAATGTAAAAAATTTAATTAAAACAAAAACAAAGTTAAATAATTAAATTTAAATATGTAATGTGGACTAGTGACGGAATGTTGACTATGTACATACACATAAAGACAATACCCAAAACTATGATACATATAGGTAACCAAATATAATCCAATAGAAAACTATTACTATCAATGTCATGCAAAATACGATGTAACATTCAGCATCTACAAAGTTTGCTAATAAGAGAAAAAAAAACTATTACACGTTTCGTTTCGTTAAATATTTCTTAGGAGCTGCCAAATCTGCCATTTTAAAGCCTCAACATAACAGAGTGTTGAAAGGTGAAGTGTAAAAGCTTCATGTGTAAATCCAAAATGTCACATTCAGCGCCCTCAAAGTTTGATGATAAACGAAACAACTGCTAAACCTGTCCTTTCGTTAAATATTTTTAAGGAGCTGCCGATTCTGCCATTTTAAAGCCTCAACATAACAGAGTGTTGAAAGGTGAAGTGTAAAAGCTTCATGTGTAAATCCAAAATGTCACATTCAGCGCCCTCAAAGTTTGATGATAAACGAAACAACTGCTAAACCTGTCCTTTCGTTAAATATTTTTAAGGAGCTGCCGATTCTGCCATTTTAAAGCCACAAAGTATTTTTTTTTTAAATTGCAGTGTCACAGTGTTGCAATTTGAAGTGTAGGAACTTCAATATGTAAATCACAAAATTGTCTCATTTGCCTCTATGAGTTTTAAAAAAAAAGTAATAAAATACAAACGCCATGACGTAACTTTTTTTTTTTTAACTTTATCAGTTCGTCTCTTTATGCTAAAACAACAAAATAATCTGTATCCGGTTATCTTAAATTTATTGAATTGAAAAAAAAAAAAAAGTTAAATCATAAAAAAATACTGCCCTTTGGTATATAATAATCAATATTCCAAAAATGTGCTTTTAATTGTTTTTGTAAATAAAGTGGTGATTCTTTTTATCTCGGAAGCTGGAAGATCAGAATGAGGTCATGGTGATGTTATTATTTATATTATTTTGTAACTAGCATTTCGAATTTCTATATGCAGCTTTTGTTTTATCGTTATATGAAAACGACGATATCCTTCCGTAGGCTCAAGCTATCCGATTTCCAATATTCCGAGACTATAAGAATGCTCTCCCAGTTTGGCGTCTCATAAATATCATTATCAACTCTCATCTCTAGTCTGAATGGTATGATTACATCCAAGGCTACTGTGATTTATAAAACACTCGGTCAGTGGTAAGCCCACAACATGGAAATATTATTCTGTGTACGACTATGTTTACACTATCTTTTTTTTAATCTCCCTGACTCAATTTTTCTCCTCCGCTCCATGTGTATATCTTTCTCTCTCTCTCTCTCTCTCTCTCTCTCTCTCTCTCTCTCTCTCTCCTGAGCCTCTTATTGTATATACACTTTGAGAAATATTTATTAAAGTCCGTGGGTTGGTAAGTCGCTGACATATATAAGTGGCATGATGTCATCAGATGATTAAGGGCTATATTCTATTTTTAGAACATCTTTTAACACCCATTCTTCTATTACGTCATTACATTTAAATTATGCTTTAGTAAAAAGTCAAGTTTCCCCGTGAGACCTTGCGATCTATATGTCAGATGATGTAAAGATCATCTGTCCTTGTGGCCAGCGACCAGCGACCGACCGGCTTAACGTTTTCCCCAACTTCAGTTAGATACCCATTAGAGCTGGGCGCCCAAAGATCCCGAAATAAAAAAAAAAATCTACCAGGATTTGAACCCGGGAACCCCAGTTCATAAGTCAAATGCTCTACAACTCAGCCCACCCCCCCCCCAATTTATGCTTTATAAGTGACGCATATATTTATATATATATATATATATATATATATATATATATATAGGAAGTTAAAACATGTGTTATTGATAGATAATAGATATGGCAATGATTTTGCAGTTCTTCACCTTGGAAAAGCTTTTTTTTTCTCAAGTTTTTTTTTTATTTTGCTATTTTGTTGTTTTTACCATACTTATTTGATGTACAACGAGATCTGTAGCTTGAGAAAATAGGGTGCATCTTTGTGCCTGTCAGTTTGAGAACTCCTGGATGCTGGCATATCTTAGGTCTAGATAACCAGTTACGTGAAACAATCCAGGACATCTTGATATCATGCTGTTAGCGATGTCCAGATGGCTGAGCGGCAAAGGGGAAATAACTTATGAGGTCACAGAATAATCAGGAAAATGAAAGTAGAGAGAGAGAGACAGAGGGAAAGAACTAGAGAGAGGGGAAAAGGGATAGAAAGAGGGAGAGAGACACGGAGAGAGAGAGAGGTATATAAAGAGAGGTAGACAGAGAGAGGGAGAAACATAGAGAGCGACAGATAGAGAAGAAGAGAAAGGGAGAGAGACAGATAGAAGAAAGTGATAGGGGGGGAAGAAAGAGGGGAAAAGAGAGAGAGAGGAGGAGGAGGAGGAGAGAGCCAGAGAGTGTGAGAGAGAGAAAATGAGAAAAACACAGAGAGAGAGAGAGAGAGAGAGCTGAAGTTTATGTTAAACAATTTTTGTATCTATATTATTCAAACAAATTATTCCCTCAATTATTTCCTGAAACATAATTATGAGCATAAGAAATACAGTGATTGCTGATCATAGTCATACATCCTAATGGAAAACTTTAGTCAAGTCGCACTAGTATTGTAAAAAAAAAATTAATAATTAAGTCACACTATAATGTCGTAAATAAATAAACTAATTCACAGTAGTGTCTTAAAAATATAAGTAAGGTCACACAAGAGTACTGGGTTACTAGAATTTACAAACTAAATTTAGCCTAGTTTTACCCGGATACAAAGTCAAGATGCCTAGTCAAGTAGTCAAGCTCTATGCACTCAACCTAAACGACTTTTTTTGAGAAGCATGACCATCAAGGTTGTATAGATTTGTCTTTTAAATAGAGCATTAATAAGAAGAAGAGGGCTACGAAGGAAGCGCTTTGGGTTGGAAGGATCTGGCTATGTGTCTCTAATTCAGGCACAAAACAAGAAAGAAAAGGAGAAAAACTGTCAACAGATCATGTGTGGTGCTCCAACAGTCCAACTGACGATGGGACCAGTGACGTAGCTAGGGTGGAGGGAGGAGAGGGAGAATTTGAAAATCCCCCCAAATGAGTGTTATGTTACATTGAAAATTAAATATTACGCAAATTGCAGGGGTCCCCCAAAGAGGTCAAGCCCCTCGGACCCCTAAACGATGGAAAATTCCTAGCTACGCCCATGTACGGGACTGACAGGGACTGGCTGACATAATAATATAGTGTCTGTCTGCATTGTGTCTACTTAAAGATCATTAAAAGGTTATTTCACGCCAGACCTTCACCTTATATTATGTCGTCTGCTTTACAGCTGTATATGTTCAATATTTGTATCACTAGTCGCTCATTTTGTGTTTGTGGGAAGCGTTGTGTCTCAGTTGTTCAGTTATGAGACATTTCTATTCTACACGCGTGCTCACTCGGTTGACCTAATTTTACTTGCTCAACTTTCGCTCTAACACAAAACCACACACACACACACACACACACCCACACACAAGTGCGTGAACAGTAGGACTAACACTTCGCCCAAGCACTAATGACTAACAGACTTAACACGTCTGCCACTGACTGCTCTTTCTGGCTTTCCCCCTAGTGTTACCTACTACATCATGTCTTTGACAAAACTGCATCTGTTGATAACAAGGGCGTAACTTCTTAATACCTTGCACTATGTAACTATGTAACTATGTAACTATGTAATTATGCAAATTAGGAAAAAAATGTATCTGTCGTTACTATCAAAACTGAAAATTTTATTTTATGAGGCGTGGTGGCTGAGCGGTAAAGCGCTTGGTTTGGCCGGGGGTCCCAGGTTCGAATCCTGGTGAGGACTTGGATTTTTAATTTCGGGATCTTTGGGCGCCTCTGAATCCACCCAGCTGTAATGGCTACCTGACATGGGGAAAAGGCAACAGAAACAGATGACCTCTACATCATTTGCCCTATAGACCACAAGGTCTGAAAAGGGAATATATATATATTTATGTATATATAACACAAATAAAGTTTACAAAATTAAACATTCATTAAATTTAATGAGGTCAAATCAACGATGTGTATCGCCAATTCGGAGAGAAAGAGTTAATAAAATCATTAAACTTAAAGACACTTCAGGACAGAAGACTTACAAGTAAAGTAGAGATAATGAATAAAACAATAAGCCAAAACTTACAAATAAACAAGGTTACGAAGATCAGACTTGGCCCCCGATGTGGTCCACTCAAGCAGGTAGAAAGGCATCAATACCAGAAGATATGACCTGCAAACTATCAACAACGCCAACCTTGTCTCCGCCAATCCAAAAAGTGAATGTATTAAATGAGCTGATGGTTTTGAAGATATGGTTCAGTGTGAACCTGGTCTAACTGATGTGATTGAAGGATTTGTTTTCTTGAGGTTTTCTAATGAGATGCTCATGAAGCTTTGCAGTGTACATTTCACAATCACACAGCGAACTATAGGACGTGTAAAGACCCACCAGTATGCCCTTAGTTTCCTTTATTCTATGTTTATGGGTAAAATATGTACAACCCTCGGGTTATATGCGCCCCCTCCCCCCCCCCCCAAAAAAAAAAAACAAAAAAAAAAAACACCTGGTATTTAAAGAAACGACTGTTTTATTTCACACGCCTGTTGCACTCTATGTATCGCTTGTTGGAACACCAACTGGAGCAGGAATGTGTTACGACGGACAGACGTCTGATGAGCAACAACTTTATGTATCGGTAGCTTACTTACTGCAAGTCAATGCCTTTCACATGCGGGGTATATATGGGAACGAGTTCTACTATTTTTGGTTTTTAACTATTTAAATTTTGCAATTTTAACGGGGGTTTACGCATATGCGGGTTATACACATACGCGGGTTATAGAGAGAAAATATGGTAAATGTGTACTTTCTGATTTGCACATTTATGCCTGACTTATATTAAAAATGCAAGTAGCGCGTAGAACAGAAAACACTTCATTTAGGAATACAAATAGTTTACATTATTTTTTTTTAAAAAGCCGTTGCATTAACATTTTTCAAATTTAGCGGAGGTACCGCTTATCAATGTAGTTCCCGTGTGTTTTTTTAAATAGTGAATAATTGTAAAAATTTTGTATTTTTTAATGAAAAAACTGCTTGCAGTTAATTAAAAAAATTAAAAGTTTCGCTTTCAGAAAATAAAATACAAAAGCCGTTATATCAGAGCTTTGAAATATCAAAAAAGGACGATGTCGGGGGGTGTCGGCTTTTCAATTACCTTTATTAGTTTTTTTTCTATCTAATCAGGTCGGACGGACAAACAGAATGGACAGACAGACCACTCAACATGAATAGCGGCATTCTCCTTTTGGGGGTGACTAGAAACACAAGCATTATAAAAAAAATAATAGGTTTCTAATTACTTAGTTAAACAGCTAGGAGAGTATGGGAACATCATTACTTAGTTAAACAGCTAGGAGAGTATGGGAACATCATTACTTAGTTAAACAGCTAGGAGAGTATGGGAACATCATTACTTAGTTAAACAGCTAGGAGAGTATGGGAACATCATTACTTAGTTAAACAGCTAGGAGAGTATGGGAACATCATTACTTAGTTAAACAGCTAGGAGAGTATGGGAACATCATTACTTAGTTAAACAGCTAGGAGAGTATGGGAACATCATTACTTAGTTAAACAGCTAGGAGAGTATGGGAATATCATTACTTAGTTAAACAGCTAGGAGAGTATGGGAACATCATTACTTAGTTAAACAGCTAGGAGAGTATGGGAACATCATTACTTAGTTAAACAGCTAGGAGAGTATGGGAACATCATTACTTAGTTAAACAGCTAGGAGAGTATGGGAACATCATTACTTAGTTAAACAGCTAGGAGAGTATGGGAACATCATTACTTAGTTAAACAGCTAGGAGAGTATGGGAACATCATTACTTAGTTAAACAGCTAGGAGAGTATGGGAACCATTGAGTTGAAAATAATGGCAACCTTTTTTTTTTCAACTTAATGTCACTAAATCCAAATTCTCATAGTCTTGACAGGTTTAAAAATCACAGTTATTTTAACAAGGTTCGAGCACATACCTCCGCAATACGCTCATTATGCTCTATCTCACTCAACCACCAGAGAAATAAAATTGTAAAAAGTACATGATTTTTTTTTCCATACAAATTTTTACTTTATTCATTGTTATTGTTAATGCAAAGACTAAAAATTATGACAGTGTCACTGCCAGCGAGAATACATTTCAATGACCTCCTTTATCAACGCCCTCCCCTCTACCCTATCTCAGCCCCCTCCTCCTCCTCCCTCCGCGCCCCACTCCAGCTCCTCTTCCCGATTCTCCTCATTTCTCTCGCTCGTCGAATTTCATCTTCGTTAGTAAATTCCAACTGGCAAATTTTATCAAGGGAAGTAACCAACTGATGGTCATACATCTTCTCTCTGGCACACACCTGTTTTAAACAGTTAACTCCCATACATCATTAAACTCTCTCTCTCTGTCTCTCTCTCTCTCACACACACACATACACACACGCACACTTATATTTATATCGCTTTTAAAATCAAAATTTAATCCCGGGTTCACATTGTCAGAAAGTAAAAGAGTGTGTCAATAAATATAGTTTACGTCGACTACACATCAGATTGTAAAGATGAATACATCTCTTCTATTTACATTGGAGCATTAAAAAGTCAGAATTATTCCATATTGTGTTTTGACTAGAATCTATTTTTTTGTAATTGCTGAGACGTTCCCCATAGGAGAGTACACTATAACTATATTTCTCAATAATGTTAAAGTTACTTCCTTTTGTGACACAGTTACTATGTTTGGTCAACCGTGACACACGGTCAAGTGTTGGGTATGGGAAAGTTAAGGGACTTGCGGGAAGTGACGAGTGTGTTGTAAATATGCAGAAGGAAGTCATCTAGTGGAGTTGGTGATCTGTAGATAACGTTCGCCTTGTCAATATGTGAGGTTTGAATGCTGCACAATAAAAGGCAGTTTATACTTAAAATGACTTGTTTCTTCACACTTACCTTATTCGACATCAAACAAAATAATTAATTACTAATAAGTAACTGACCAATTGGTTAACCTTCTAATTGATTCATGTTTTGTTACGTAAAATAAATGATTGTTTAAAATCTTAACTTGATTTCAGACTAGGTGGGGAAGAAACAACGAGCACATTTTATCTAGGGGACTAAACCCTACATATTTATCCATATCATTGAATACCAAAGAGTTAACTTCCCTTGTTCTTATCAAACAAAATGAATTAATTACCGGTACCAGCAATTAATTTACTAAGTGTATTTTTTTAATTAATTCATTTCCGGTCTGTGCCAATGAATAATTGTGCAAAGTTTCAGCTTGATTCGGGAAGGGATGTAGCAGAAATAGCGAGTACAAATGTTTTACAAGAGTGAGTTGATATAAGCTTAGTAAAACTAAAAAGCTCTAATTGCACCACATTTACGTAACAATCTACCATGAGTTTGTTCAATCTTTAAATAGCGACGTCGTCAGACCACCCGGAATGTGAAACATCCTGCCGACATCTTCCTCTTTTTGTCTTTTCTTCTTTCCCGTCCTCTTCTTTTCTCTTCTGTCAAATCAACACGCGAGGTAACTCCATTTCCACGTTTGTGATAGCCTCGACAACATTTTCACGAGAGCCAAGTTTTAATCTGAGGAACTCCAGAAATTTCAACGCAGTGTAAGGAACGAGAGTACGAATCGTTTTAAGTTCACCATTTACGTCATCAGCACTACTTGACGTCATCGGGGGCTTTATTATTAAATGGAAAATGCAAGTGATTTTAAAATGATCAATTCTAATTTTGGAAAAAAAAAATTAACTTTATACTATAAATGAAGGAATTCTTTTAAATGAGTACATGTGTGCTTTTCAAAATATAAATAAGCAGCTTGATAGTATGTGCAAGAGATTAGATTCAGATTTACCGTTGAGTTTACACTTAGTAAAGTAAAGTAACACTTTCAGACCTTGCGATCTATAGTGCAGATGATGTTAAATTCATCATTTCTTTGGCCAACGGTTAACAAGAAGGGTGTTGTTGAAGCCTTTCCGGCATCTCTACCAATGAGATCCTGAAAACCTTTAGCATGATTTGGCTTGTAGCTAGAGGATAGAGCCTCAAGTACTCTTAAAGTCGCCTTTTACTTACTTTTAGTGCTAGTCTATACTCCTTTGGCATGGGGCAGCGACAAATCTCTGTCATGTCATATTGGCTATATTGCCCTAGGTCGTGGTTCGTGGTTCGTGCCAGTTTTGTGCCTGTCGTCTGCTCTTTGTCAATCTCGCTCTTTCTGGTTATCTTCCCCTTCTTTACAAATTTTCAGATAGATTCCATATCAGTGTCATGTTTATTTGTAAACTTTTTCTCTGAAATTTCGAATGAATGGCCGTACTGTCACCATAATGGCGTCTTTATTTCTCAAAATTGCTTTTTTGTTTCGTACAATCTTTTTTTTTTTTTTCGAAAAATTATCATTAATTCTTTATTGTGTCGTGAAGTGGATAGAGGCAAACAACAGCTTGACTTTAGGATTTTGAAGGAAAAAAAACAATAGATCTGAATGAACAGGAGTTTGGATAAAGCATCATTTCATTCTTTATCATTCAAACGGGACGAGTTCAGACCCTTTTTATCCATTCTATGTCAGATACCAGCACTGGTTGGACGTAATGCAGTTCTGTCAGAAGGTCGCTAAGCTCGATGTCTTAAAATTGTTAGCCAGACTAGGACGACATTCACTGAAGAAGCTAGATTATTGAAGTCAGTGCGCTCACCCTTATGAAACCGTAAACCATATCATTTTTGAATGTCCCTTCCTAATCCACCTTAAGCAGACCCTACTACCACTCCAGCCCAACATAACCAGCACCCTGTACGGCAGTGCTGAACAACTGAAGAAAACAGCACACTATTTTTCCTTGGCACAGTCTGCAAAAGAGCTCACAGCTCAGCAGCAATAAAGCTGGCTAGAAGAAGAAGAAAATTGTTTGCAAGACTAGAGCGACATTCACTGGAAAAGCTAGATGATTGAAATCAGTGCAATGAAAAAAGGTCCAAGTTTGTGGAAACTAGCAGGGAGACATTTACAAGATGTTTCATGCCATTGTCTGTTGTTATGTGTGTGATTTAGAATGTGTAGAAATGTAGATTACTTGATTCTTGAATGATGTAGACTCTAGTACTAGTAGATTTAGAACTAGTCTAAATAAGTATTATTAACTCACAGTCTGGATTGCGGTCAGAACACACATACATATTAATGAAATAACTTGATAAGACTTCTAGAACTTGAAAATAGAATTTAATCCATAAAATGAAGGGGCACAGTCCATATGTCAACAGTCCTAATAAGTTCACGTCTTCCTACGCCATAAGAGTGAGTTCGTTAACTACCCGTCCTGGTATCCCATCATTCTTTTTTTTTTACTTTTGTCTTTTGACACATTCCTACAGCTCGTGAAGCAAGTATGAGTTGATATTGGGAATCCAGGAACTAATACACTGACACAATTTGCACTATTAATTTGTCTTCTTTTAGGCATAATCATATAGGCATTATCATATAGGCATTATCATATAGGCATTATCATATAGGCATTATCATATAGGCATTATCATATAGGCATTATCATATAGGCATTATTATATAGGCATTATCATATAGGCATTATCATATAGGCATAATCATATAGGCATTATCATATAGGCATTATTATATCTCTTTTCTTTCTCTGACGTTCTTTCTCTCTCAACTTTCCTTTTCAGTTTTAGTTTTTCATTCTTACTGGATCACTATTTTTTATAAAGTACATACTCTTTTAAATTCTCTCTCTCTCTCCACATGTCTCTCTCTCTTCACAAGGCCTCCCTGTCTTTTCTCACTCCCTACTATTTTTTCTCCTCACTTTCATTGCCCCACTGTCCTCCTCTCGACTTCCTAACGTCTCTAGCCAGGTGTGAAGCTGAAGATAAACACGAGGGCTTCAGGTAACAAGGCAGAGAAGGGGGGGGGGGGAAATCCTTAATTTGATAAACCCGCAGGAAAGAGGCGTCTCTCAAAATTAAAAACTCAACCGGGGAAATGAAACAGAACAAGAATTCTATTTACGAATCTAGCCTCAATTGGCCTATCTATTTGGCCGGTAAAAAACAACAACCCTAACCCTAACCCTAACCCTAACCCTATTTATTAAGTTTTTTTATCATAAGTTTCTTCTACCTGTATGATGATTGTAGACAAATGCTAACAGGGGAATGTCATCATCAAGTTTTCATAATGATTGTTTTCCACTGGAAGTAAGGTCAACGAGAGGTTCTCAAAGTGGGCATATAATAACCGAATGTCATAGAATACGATCTTTATTATTTAATAGGTCATCTTTTATGCATCTAATGTATACTCAGTGCACTCTGTGTGGGGGAAGAGAGGGTATAAGAGAGAAGGTTTCCGTGCTGCCTTTATATGCTTAGCCATCACATTTCAAAACTCTAGTCAAAACTCTGGATTAGAAATCGAGCTGCCTTTGATACGTAGCCACCCGGTACACAACGCTAAGATAGACGCCATACAATATTCAAGGTTTCAAGTTATGAATGGCACATTTGGATGCTTAGTTATTTGATGAATTAAACTATTTTCAGAACACATGAAACTAGTCAACATTCCGTGAGTTTGATTAGACGCAGCCCCTCATTAATATACCACAGCAAATAAATCTTATGTACTATGTATTCCTATAATTGTGAAATCAAATGTAATGTTAGCATTCATGGTTGATAGACTGTTTTCATGTCTGTTTCCTGGCAGTGTCATAACTGGACACAGAATTTCAGGCACTACACCTATATCTTTTTGTAATCCATTTTTTAACAAATGCACATAAATTATCAGTTAATAACAGTACATATCTTAACAATACTTTAGCATTATGGAAATTGGATAAGCCGATAGTCCTATTATAAATTTATCCCAAGCTAAAAACACGAAATCTGAAAGAAAAAAAAAAAGAAATATGCCCGCATTACTGCACAGACTTTAGTGCTTGAATAAATGTAACTGGACCTTTCAAGCACTGTTGATAATTAGATACACGTGACAAGATTTTTCCACATCCGGTATCCATGATACTAACGTTTTACATTTTCTACTTCATGTTGGAAGTAAAGTTTTCTGAAAATACATTGTTTGTTTCGTTCATTTCATTCTAGAAGCATTAATTGTATATATACTACGAATATTAGGTATTCTTTTGGCCAAATAAAATTATGTAATGACATGTGTTTATTCCATGTGTCCATTCCCCAAATCTTAAGGATAAACATTATAATGGAAAATAGTCCTTTAGGGTTCAGAGAAAGACCTTTTAGTTTGCAACGAAGGGTTCGAAAGAAGTATTCAAAGAAGCAGAGCTCTTCAGCTCCTCGAGTTAAAATGATTTCTGCTGCAGTTTATTACCTAAACATTTCCTTTCCTACCTCTCTCCGCCCCTGCACCTCCTTCTTGTAGAGTTTGTCCAAACAATAAACTTTACCTTGTGTTGATCTAATGGTGGCGCCATCTGGGAAGTTAAAGCAGCCCCCCCACACCATCCCCACCCCCAGGTATTCCCCACCTTCCACCTACCCCCCGACTTCTCCTTCTGTATGTAAGTACATTAACTAAGGTAGATACACAGGAGGCAGAGGACGCGCTTAATGAATGGACTCAACAGTGAATGAAATCAGTGGACTTAGAATTTCTCGCTGCGTTTTCTTTTTATAAGTTTATTTTTCTAATTACTCCTGCACTAGCTTAACAAAAAAAACTTAAACGAAAAAGAACTTTTAAGATTACGTCAGATTTTAAAGAGAGACGCAACAAATTATTTCTTATAATGTGTTCAAGATGGGTGATTATTGTTGTCGGTCCTTGACTTCTAGTACCACATTGCTGGTAGACAATCACACCGCTACAGGCGTTTTACATTTTAACTAATAAAACTTCAAATAGGTTATATAAATTCTTTGTGAACAATGCTAAATATAAATTTATTTATTATATGGTCAAAATTAAGTTGATATGAAATGAAGTTTATGTACTAGACTTAATAATATTTTTTAAAAACAAAATCTAACTCACGTTCTAGAGTCGGCTCCCCTAACTAAGACGATATGGCGACAATGCCACATATGTTGCATCATTCACAATCAATCGCTAACCTGTTCTCACCGTCACCATAGAAACGCACAAACACACACTCCATTACAACGATTTACTTTTTTTTTTTTTTTTTTTAAGACAAACACTTTTTTTTAAACTGATTTAATGTGAAGTATTTCAATTGTGTACATTTCCAATTCAAACTAAAAATTCTAGAAGATCCTACAGTTACATTTTTTAAAATAGCCAAACTTTTTCTCTGTCAAAAATAATCTCTGTAAAGCGCTCAAGTTGTGGGCATTGCTAGTTCAAGAAGACCAGCAATATGGCCGAATAGCTATTTGTTTAAGATTGTTCTTTCTTTATTTTGCTGCTCTGCTGTTTGGCTCTTCAGAAGTCTCCGCCACAAAAAAAAAAATATTGCTTGGCACTGCCACACCAAATGTTGGCCTCTTACTGGGGCTGGTGGTAAAATGTTCTATCAGAGTTGAGATCATTGCGGTCTTAAGATCACTTCATTTGGATGTGAACTACGACCGAATTCATTCAGATGTTTTGGGCTTCTACCTTTCAAAGTGGCAGCCTTTTTATTTTTCTTGGTGGTTTTTAGCTAAAAAATTTATTTCCTCCTGGAGGAAAGGGGGGGGGGCGCTTGGGGCGAAATTAGAAATCTATCAGTCCATCCAATCAACTTTTTCAACAACAAAAACTTACGTAATAACTATGGTGTTATGATTTGTATTTATGAAACTGCAATGATTGATATGTTTGTTATAAAGATGTTATAACTGAAATCTAGATGTTATAATTGTTGAGAGTTATACGGATTATATTGCTACTACTTATACAGAGGCAATGATCAGTAGTTAATAGATATGTTATGACGAGTGATTAACAGTGCTGTATTAGGCTTGAAAAGGCTCTAAGCTATTGTTAAATGTTAAATGATTGACATGTTTCGAGTGTTCCTTCAGAGTTGAAGATAATTTACTTCTTAGACCAAACCTACCGCACTACAACGGGGGATGGGAGCAGGCAGGGTTTGAACCTGTTATGATCTAATGAGACTCTTAGTTATGTACAAACAAACTCATATATATAGATAATGAAAATTTTAATGTTGAGAATCCATTAACAATATATCAATAATAACCTAGTTTACATTATTCCATCTTGGATTCTTCTCTTTCTCTCTCTAACCCTTTCAACATGCATTCGCACCATTCCACATTCACTAAGCTGCGCACGTAACAGAACCCATTAATAAGTCCAAACGACAGTCAAGCGCGCAAACCGCACAACATTATACCATCCGCAAATAGAAGCTTAATATTACAAAACGTATTCACCAATTTAGATACATTAGTTAATATTATAAGTTGGCAGTTTGAGCACATTTTCAATACTTTCACATGTTCGTAGCTGTTGGAATATATTTGCTTTCTGCACAAAAGCCATACAATTATCAAACTTCAACCCTACATAACGAAAGTCATTCCTACTAAACTGACGCTAACTCCTTCAATTGTTCAAAGTAATTTAGAAGTTTGTTTTCAGGAGCTCAGCTTGATATCAAAATTGACTTTCTACTGAGTAAACAATTTTGTTTTTTCAAGAGTTGACGTCATACTTTCAGTCGTCATCCTAGCAAGTTACAATAAGCATTAACGGTAGACTTATCGTTCCTGGGTGAAGAAAGGTGAGGTAATAAGGAAATTACTACTGACGCATACACGAGATGATAAAATCAATTGTATGCTATTAGCTGCCCTTGAACTCTCCTATTCAGAAAACCAAAGTACAATTACTACCCGCTCATGGAGAGCAAGTTATAGTACACACACACACACACACACACAGGCAAACTTTGCATTCATAGAGTCATGTTTTTAACAATACCATGTCTCTGTCTATGCATCAATAAACCGAAACATTTTCACATTGAAAAAAAAACATCAACTAGGGGAGAAAATTCTAAATAGCTTCCAATCATATTTCTTACAGTCTATCTCACAAGCATTAAGAACATCAAACAAACGTGAAAGCATGTAGATATGTAGGAGGACACGCTCCTACCCCCTCTCGTCTTTCCGAGGGATTGCATATAAAGATGTAAAAGTCCATGTTCGTACGCCCTCGTCTTTCCGAGGGATTGCTTATAGAGATGTAAAAGTCCATGTTCGTACGCCCTCGTCTTTCCGAGGAATTGAGTATAGAGATGTAAAAGTCCATGTTCGTACGCCCTCGTCTTTCCGAGGGATTGCATATAGAGATGTAAGAGTCCATGTTCGTACGCCCTCGTCTTTCCGAGGGATTGCATTTATTATAAACACAAACTTACAGTTGGCGAACAAGCAAAAATTATGAAAGTAGATGTTTTATGCATTCGAGATTTTCAAATAAGATTTAAAACTCTAAGTAGCTTGAGTATATTGATATAGGAAATGATGATAAGCTATGTGCTTTACAAAGTAAATGAGAACGAAGGGAGGGGGGAAAGACCAATAAAGAAGCCAACAGCTTCCCCCCCCTCCCCCCCAAAAAAGAGGAAGAGCCCAAAAAATAGAGACAAAGAAAAGAGGCAATAGCCCAAGGATTTCTAGGATGTAAATAGCTCGACAACTGATGACAAAAGCTAAAAAAGCTGAGGTAACCTTAAAGAAAATGATAATTAAGGTACATTGTTGAACCCTATTGAAACTATTTTCTTTTGTGTCATAAAATAATGTGTATATCATTGGTGACTATAACTTTAAGGACGGATCTCTTTCCCTTTAGATGATCCGTTTTTCTTTTAAATTAAAAAAAAAACGAATTTGTAACATTTTGTTTATTGTGTTAGTTGGTTAGCAATGTAACATTCGAGCCTCCGTTGAAAATCACTGAGACAGCTCCGTTGAAAATCACTGAGACAGCTCCGTTGAAAATCACTGAGACAGCTCCGTTGAAAATCACTGAGACAGCTCGGTTGAAAATCACTGAGACAGCTCCGTTGAAAATCACTGAGACAGCTCGGTTGAAAATCACTGAGACAGCTCCGTTGAAAATCACTGAGACAGCTCCGTTGAAAATCACTGAGACAGCTCCGTTGAAAATCACTGAGACAGCTCCTTTGAAAATCACCGAGACAGCTCCGTTGAAAATCACTGAGACAGCTCCGTTGAAAATCACTGAGACAGCTCCGTTGAAAATCACTGAGACAGCTCGGTTTAAGACGTTTTCTTTTTAATTTACACTGCACTGTAACTATAACACAAGGTCCCATATAAAGTGTGATAAAAGGAACCGCTGCTTAGAAGATCAGTTCAAACATGTCGATGAAATATTCAATACAGATCTATCATGAAATATGAATTCCTAACATATTACTGTGTATATGTAATCGAACAGTGCCATACGTTTTCTTAAGAAAACAACATCATATTAAAATATGTAAATAAAACTAATGATTCTCTTTCATTCATACGCGAACTCATTCACACTTTTAAAATTATTCCCACACCAGTTTTGCCAAGGGCAGCAATAGGTGGCAAAACAGTTCTCAGAAAAAAGGCCGATAACTCAACTTTCTTCTCGCTCATTGTGAATTACCTCTCTTTACATGCCACCTTTTTCAAACATTTTCTGTTCATACTTATCTTGCTAACGGGGCTTTGAGTAAACTACCAAGCAATTCTCTTTGCTCCCTCTACCCCCCCACCCCCACACTCTCCCCTTCCTGGTACCCCTGGAACTGTAAAAGCATGCGCTCTCTGCTAACGTGCGTGCTCCGCCCTGACCGTGAGAAACAGATGAAAAACATCAGAGCTCTAGAACTTATGGCTAGTCTAGAATTCGATGCGTACTCATAGAGACACACATACACATTTCTTTCGCGTGTATGTACTCACGCGCACGGGGCGCTTGTGTGTACATATGTGTGTATGTTTGATTATGCACGACACATACACACATAGCCGCTGTGTTATGCTTATTAAGCAGTTTGCGCGTTTGTTTATTTTATTCTAATTGGATACTAATTGTGAACTCATTGATGAAAAAAAAACAGTTTTTTTTTTTTTTTTTAATTTCTATTCTGTGTTGAACTTTGAAAGTGGTGTAAGTTTTGTCAATAGGTCAAACTGTTAGTTGGCTATAATCAAGACATGAAAATATAGATATAGGTCTGTGCTGTAACTGTGAAACTATTATAATGTGTTTCCTCGATAATTAAAAACAAGTATTTCTGAATTACTGGATTTCATACCTAGATATAAAACCGAATGTATTTTATATTTAGCGTGAATATTGCATAATAGTACTTTAGATATTTTTGGTCATACCTCATAATTATCCAATTTTGTTTCGTTTCATAAAACTTTAGTTTCTTATTGCAAAATAAGGAGAATCCTAGTTTTTAAATTGTTTTGAAAGATTTTCTGGAGGCAGGTGACTTAAGGCTGCTGGGGTGAATGGTTAACCAGGGTGTCAGGTGGCGAGCACAACGGCCAACTGCCTTAATATTCTCCAGTTATTTGCAGATACCTGCTATTACATGTTTTCTTAAGGGCCTCTCAGATATTACATGTTTTCTTAAGGGCCTCTCAGATATTACATGTCTTCTCAAGGGCCTCTCAGATATTACATGTTTTCTTAAGGGCCTCTCAGATATTACATGTTTACTTAAAGGCCTCTCAGATATTACATGTTTTCTTAAGGGCCTCTCAGATATTACATGTTTACTTAAAGGCCTCTCAGATGTTACATGTTTTCTCAAGGACCTCTCAGATATTACATGTTTTCTCAAGGGCCTCTCAGATATTACATGTTTTCTCAAGGGCCTCTCAGAGATTACATGTTTTCTCAAGGGCCTCTCAGATATTACATGTTTTCTCAAAGGCCTCTCAGATATTACATGTTTTCTCAAGGGCCTCTCAGATATTACATGTTTTCTTAAGGGCCTCTCAGATATTACATGTTTTCTTAAGGGCCTCTCAGATATTACATGTCTTCTCAAGGGCCTCTCAGATATTACATGTTTTCTTAAAAGCCTCTCAGATATTACATGTTTTCTTAAAGGCCTCTCAGATATTACATGTTTTCTTAAAGGCCTCTCAGATATTACATGTTTTCTTAAGGGTCTCGCAGATATTACATGTTTTCTTAAAAGCCTCTCAGATATTACATGTTTTTTCAAGGGCCTCTCAGATATTACATGTTTTCTCAAAGGCCTCTCAGATATTACATGTTTTCTCAAGGACCTCTCAGCTTTTACATGTTTTCTCAAGGGCCTCTCAGATATTACATGTTTTCTTAAGGGCCTCTCAGAAATTCAAAAATAAGAAATCGAAACCTTTACCGTAACACTCCCCCTCAATCTCCTAAAGTTTGGTTTAATATCTTTGTCCTACCCAAAACCAATTTTGCTTTGCATATAAATCATACACGATATTCATATATATAAATATGGAGTTAGTCCCCTTAGTACGTTTTGACACGCTTTGTTCTCCCAGGCGTTTCTCCGATCAAATTGAAATATCGCAATAATTATTCAAAGTCGATAACAATACGTGAATCAATCCAATAATTAACCAATTAGTTAACCATGTAGTACTAATTAATTAATTTTTGTTATGTAGCAGAAAGGGAGCTTAACCCTGTAATTTTCAGATAAATGGCAGTAACTAGCGGCTATTTCCACTAAGATAAGCTATGATTTTAATAGTATTGTTTTATGCTAGTAAAAACACCAATTACATCATTTATACTGGTAAAGTCGCCAATTACATCTTTTATACTGGTAAAAACACCTTGTCAATTCAACCAATAACTGCATCTTCCATTTTAATTCCCAGACCGGGTAAACCCATTTCACACTGGACTCTTGCTCGAGTGAAGATCAATTAGCTGTAATTATAGGGTGCGTTTCCTTAGCAACCGGCCCAGCGTGCGCTCTCATCCTTCTCCAGATGTTGTCACTTCCGGTTCCCCGTATTCACTAGTAAACACTGGAGCTACTGTTTACCAAAATATATGAGGCGAATGGTCTCGTGACGTGACAGACATGTCAATGGATTGGTCGTGTGACTGAATAGAATAGATCGCTTGGCTACTTATAAAGGGGGCTTGAGTTCGAAACCCGTCTCGAGGAAGATTGTTTTTGCTTAGTGTCTAAGGTCAACACGAAACGCTCTCCCAGATACCCTCTTCCCCTACTACTGGTCCACAAAGGAGATTGGACCCTAACGCACTGAGTATGCTATAAGCATGATAGATGCGCTATAGTATACAAAACCAGTTTAAAACAAGCAAATATAGAAAAAAACAACTTTTAAAATCTTATCTGATGAAGAACTTCACATTTACAGCCACATCTCTCAATACTATTACATTTATCTCCTTATTTTTCTCTTTTTTTTTTTGTTAACAAACTAAATTAATTAATTACCAATATCTCATTAAATAATTGGTTAACTTTTTGATTGATTCATGTTTTTATTTTAGGGATAATGTGCAAAGTTTCAACTTGATCCTGCGCAATGGGAGAAACAGCGTGTTCAAGCAGATGGAGCTGATATAAACCTTATAATAAAGAGCATAACAATGTTAGATAGACTTTATTCAACATTATATATAGACGCCCGGATGGAGGAAGGGTCGGACTGCCCCCTTAAACATTGTGTTGACGTGTATTTTTTTTCTTGTTTTTTCGAAATGACCTCAATGATAAGAATGTTTATAAACTTTTTATTTTTTTCGCTTGGCATTAGATTCTTGATTTTTCTCCCGAAGATATCAAGGTTCTTAAGTGATATTATATCAATTCTTTTTTTAACTTTAATTTGATTCTTTCGTTTATTTTATTTGTATTTCTTGACTTAAGTATTTATTTGTTTTGTACTAAACCCCTTCTTCCCTTTTCCTTTTACTTACTATTTGTAACTTAATTGTATTCTTCAGTCAAATATTTCTATCCTTTCCGTCATTTTGGAGATTAAGGCAGCGATAATTGTTGATTTATTTCTTCCTGGTTCAATAAACTTATTCTTGGTGTTTTTTTTTTTGTTTTTTTTTGCTTTTTTGGGGGGCTAAAATCTATGTATTTTCTCTCAGCCTTGACTCCTAGCATTGCCAATCATGTTACCTGTTGTAGCGCTGTCTACCACTTGATACCTTTCTCCTACTGTGAACTTGTATATTTGGACTAGTTGTTTTTTTATTACAAAGCTTATATTAACTCACTCTGTCTGTCTGTCTCTCTGTCTGTCTGTCTGGCAAAAATGTGTACACGTGATTTCTCCCACATCCAAACTCGGATCAAGCTGAAATTTTGCGAAATTATTTCTTTTACCTGACAAAACAAGAATCAATAAAAAAAAAACAATTACATAATGCTAATTAATTACTTTGTTTAGTATCTCGAACAAGGGAAAGAAATTGTACTTGACTAAATGTGGTAGTGTAAGCTGAATTAGTCATTGTCTGAGTCTTGGTTGGTGAATACAAATCTGATAAATAGGTCGAGACTATAGAAACAAAAGATAACTACACAATCGTCCATGTTCACAAGCTCTCCACTAAAAGAATGGTTACCGTATTGGATTGAGAAGCTTAAGAAGGCTTGAGCCATGAGTCCGAATTCAGGTGTTTGTTCCTGGTATTTTTTTACTTTTATATTTTTTTTTTCTTATTTTTAGTCTAGATATATTAAACTAATTAATACAAGTATACCAACGTTAAATATAAGCTTTGTTTAATTTTAAGTATTGTTAATATATTTTCTATTTAGTTTTTGTATTTACGTTGGAGTCTTTCAAATTGTCCCTTCGATCAAATAGATTACATATTTCATACTCTCATGTGGCCGAGTAATAGAGCGCTCGGATTCTTAATCGAGAGGTCCTTAGTTCAAATCACGTTGATGACAACTATTGTTCAGTTTCGGTATAATTAGGACGCTTCTGGGTCCAACCAACTCTAATTTTCACCTGTCATTAATTAGGAAAAGCAAGGGCGGTAGCCGGTAGGTCATTTTTCTTACCACATGATACTCTTGTTATATTTCCAAATCGCTTTTTCTTCTTTATTTCTCTAACTGTATTGTATTACTTAAAGAATGTAAACTCTATCTTAAAAATCAAAACATTAACAAAGATCCTTTTGCTTTGATTAAATTAAGCAGTTTAATTATCTAGACCTGCTGCTTGCCATGACCTGAAGGTTGTTTATACACCTGATGGTTGCTTTGACCTGAAAGTTGTTTATATACCTGATGGTTGCTTTGACCTGAAAGTTGCCTAGTTCTAAACTCTGCTTATTCACCCTTACATTCGTTTAGATTTGATCTACGATGAAAGAATCATTAAAAGAAAAGAGAAGCTGTCGTTAATTAAAACCAAAAAACTGGAGTCCAAAGAGTGGAATACACCTTTTTTTTCAAACGTCTTTGTGACCTTTTTTTTTTCAAACGTCTTTGTGACCTTTTTTTTTTCAAACGTCTTTGTGACCTTTTTTTTCAAACGTCTTTGTGACCTTTTTTCAAACGTCTTTGTGACCTTTTTTTTCAAACGTCTTAGTGACCTTTTTTGCAAACGTCTTTGTGACCTTTTTTTTCTTCAAACGTCTTTGTGACCTTTTTTTTCAAACGTCTTTGTGACCTTTTTTTCAAACGTCTTTGTGACCTTTTTTTCAAACGTCTTAGTGACCTTTTTTTGCAAACGTCTTTGTAACCTTTTTTTCAAACGTCTTTGTGACCTTTTTTCAAACGTCTATGTGACCTTTTTTTTCAAACGTCTTTGTGACCTTTTTTCAAACGTCTTTGTGACCTTTTCTTTTAAACGTCTTTGTGACCTTTTTTTCAAACGTCTTTGTGACCTTTTTTTCAAACGTCTTTGTGACCTTTTTTTTCAAACGTCTTTGTGACCTTTTTTTTCAAACGTCTTTGTGACCTTTTTTTTCAAACGTCTTTGTGACCTTTTTTTTTCAAACGTCTTTGTGACCTTTTTTTTTCAAACGTCTTTGTGACCTTTTTTTTTCAAACGTCTTTGTGACCTTTTTTTTTCAAACGTCTTTGTGACCTTTTTTTTTTTACATCTACTGTAAATCTTTGAATTCTCCGACACTTGGGTTCAATGAATGAGTTAATGTAAACATTTAAAAGTTATCTAAGTAAAATTGTAAAAGTCGAAAGCGGTCAATGCGTGAATAAACTAAAGCAGAAACAGACAAAATAATAAATCTAAAACACCACTCGGAAATATAATGGAAACATATCTACTTTTCTTATAAATTACAGACGCATCTACATAAGAGAAGATAATTACGTCCTTCTCATTAATATATTCTTGCATTTAATCTGAGACTTTAAAGTCCATGTTTTAATGGCACTAGGGAAGAAGAAGCAGTTGTACGAATCTATCCTAGAATACGGATTAAGAAGATTTTCTTTTTCTTTGTGTCTCGCTGAGTTTTGACATTTATTTTGTTTGATATATGCAGGTGATGGTTTGTTTTTGCTAGTTAAATGTTCAGTCCTTTTTTCACGAAGAGTCCCTTATTTCAATGATTTTACGTATAGTGCTACTCTAGTCAAATGTATGTATTCATTTTGTATGAGTCTCACGGGCTGATTCTTGCGTTTAAAACTAAAGTAAATCTCAAATGTTAAATTGGCATTGCAATGGAATTAAAATAAAAACTGAAACATCTGTGGGAAAGAAGACAACAATTTCATTCATTAAAAGAGCTAAACATTCTTTGTACTGTTCTTTCTCAACGAGTTTTTTCTGGACTATTCATTAGCAACTCTTTTTATCTCTACATGGTATGAGCTCAAAGATTTTGGATTCTAAAATCTTTCTTCATCTTACAAGGT
This sequence comes from Biomphalaria sudanica, assembly GCA_036873155.1. Lineage (NCBI taxonomy): Eukaryota > Metazoa > Mollusca > Gastropoda > Planorbidae > Biomphalaria > Biomphalaria sudanica. The sequence continues at coordinate 1,452,054 of JAZGLO010001495.1, forward strand.
TTCTTTATTTCACACGTCAATAATGTGACCATCAGATGTTGAGGCAGACCATCAGATGTTGAGGCAGACTATCAGATGTTGAGGCAGAGCATCAGTTGTTGAGACAGACCAACAGTTGTTGAGGCAGACTATCAGTTGTTGAGACAAAGCATCAGTTATTGAGACAGAGCATCAGTTGTTGAGACAGACCAACAGTTGTTGAGGCAGACCATCAGTTGTTGAGACAGACCTATCAGTTGTTGAGACAGACCTATCAGTTGTTGAGGCAGACTATCAGTTGTTGAGACAAAGCATCAGTTGTTGAGACAAAGCATCAGTTGTTGAGACATATCATCAGCTCTTAAAACAGACTATCAGTTGTTGAGATTGACCATCATTTGTTAAGACAGGCCATCAGTTGTCAAGACAGAGCATCAGCTTTTATGACAGACCATCAGTTGTTGAGAC